>CM019148.1:320564939-321036741 GCA_009733165.1 Naja naja | reverse complement strand
TCACAGGAAAAATAGAGTAATCTGGCTGGCATTGAACAATAGGTCTGCTGATTTCAATGAAAGATAAATCAAAAGTCTTGAAATTAGGGTTGCACAGTAGAATAGAACAGTGGAATAAGCACAGAAATTGGTAGTCAGTGTTCATTTTGGATGAATATTACCTTGAAGTGAAGAAATGAATTAGGTTCATTTAGTCTGTCTTCATTCAGTATATTGCACCATGACCAATTTCTGGGCACGAATTATTACATTTTGATATTTCAATGTATTACTTCTTTTATTGGTTTACATTTCATGAAGTTCTTGAACATTTTCTATGTGGTAATAGCAAAACACCAAGTGCTGACTTTAAGAGCAACATTTCATTTGAAATGGATTAGAAAGTGAAAGTGAATCCATATTATTCTTAATTTGTATTGCAGTTGCTGTTCAGAATATTTTGTCACATTACTGTGTGCTTTCCAAAAAATGACTACAACTCCACATTTACATATACCATAAAGTGTTTATCTAGTACAGCTGATGACAACGCCTGCCAATTGACTGAAATATGTGTTCTAGATTTCACAACTGAAATTCTTCATTCTCGTTCCCATCCTTAGAAGGCAGCTTCCCACACTCTGGCAAGCCAAACACTCACCTGGAACATGACTGGCATCTGATGAAGCATTTTCATAGGAAGCAGGAAAAGGGAGGAAGAAAAGAAAGAGAGAAAGAGAAAACATATTAGAAACCCACATGCATACACACCAGCAGCTTAGCTTCTTTGCATGGAAATCAATTACATGCAAAACCAGAAATTTGTTTTTTAAAAATAATCCATCCTCAGCCATCTGCCCATCATGCAAGGGAAAAGAGCTTGGATCCCCTCTCCCCTGTGCATGTAGAAATTAACCAGATGTCATATCTGTCTGGAGAGAGAAAAAAGTTCCAGAATCAGATAGATCCAACACAGAGACCTGCAAGAATATTGGTTAGAATATTCTGTGGTATTTATTTCACAAATAGATTTTAAAAAGGAGAAAAAGATTGTCCTCACAGCATAACAGTTCTATTTTCATAAATTCAAGAACATATAAGTAATATTGGAGAAAAGGGTAAATTGTTTCCCCTTCTGAAAACTTTATGTGAATTTATGACCAATTATTGGTTTTCCAGATCCTGAGGTCTAGCAAACAAAATAAAACAAAACCAAAACTATTGTAGTTCTTTATGCCCAGGTTCCTGTGACCATCCTTCATTGTGGACATTGCAGAAATTTTACTGAAATTTTCTGAGTACTCCCTTTCCCATTATTAAAAGGAAAAACACATGTTTTGCATTAAGGATCACATCCTTCTATCATAGCATTTCATTTAATAGAAACAGCAAGTAAGCAAACCAAGGTGAAGAAATTCCATTATTTCCTATCATCTGAATCCTAAATCAATTGTATTGCATGTGTACATCCTTTATTCTTACCCCCTGAATTGCCAAATAATTTCTGAAAAAGCAGAAACACAGTAATCTTACAAACTCAACCAACTACTCATTCATCTAATCTATTCTTTGATTACAATAGAGCATGCCATATTTTTTGTCATTAAAAGCTAACACCATTAAAAAAAACCTAGCAGTTCCATAATATGAACACACTTTCTGTGAGTTATGAATACCATCCATAAACATCACTGAATTACCCATAATGATCATTCAAGACTGACAATAGTGAACTTTCAACAGAATTAGTTGATTCTTGGAGAGGTCCTCTCAACTATTTTATTTGAAAAGGGGCTTGGTAGACTAGTTTACTAGATCATCTTCTGGAGGATACTGTGAATGCTCTGTTTAGGAATCCTGTTTTAGACCTCATTGTTCAAGAAAATCAACAATCTTTTTTCTTTTTCTTTTCTTCTTCTTTTTAAATGCAATTCCTGGAGGTAAGAAGATTTGATCTGGGTACATGATGCTGAGATATAAGATTTAACTCTTTATCATGTTCTCAATCTGAATACCCTCTCAAGTGTCTATTTGCTGCATAGGAAAGAACATACAAATGGCTATAAGGAGCTATTTCTGCTTAAATAATACACTTTCCTTTCTTTGTCACATTGTTTGTGGTTTCTATTTTAAACTTTTTTTCCTACTGCCCAGATGGCAAATTCAGATACTTGTGCTTAGGTAGCAAAGAACGCAACAGCTTGCAGTTTTGTCTCTAATATTAGGTATGTATGCAATGTTGCTTGTATAAAATATGTTACTATACTTTTACAGTACAATACTGTACACTAATGGTGCAATTTTAGATGTGCTTACACAACTTTATACATGGTAGTCTTATTTCTAAAAATTGTACAAAAATAACAAAAACCAGAGCTGTTCATATTAAGGAGAGAAGTTATGGTAAACAACATTAGATCTTCAGAAACTAATTCATTAATGGTGGCGGCTATACTATTCTTCAGTTAACCTGTATTGTTCTTTATATTTACTTGACTTCTGGTGATTTCTGGAATTATATATGAGTTATGTATATTATTTAAATCAAAATTGTTGTGTCTAACAGAACCCACTGGTATAAAGAGATTGCAATTTTGAATCAGTTAAAAGACCATTACTTTAAAACCCTGACCGCCCCCTCCTAGCAGTCTTTTAACTAAAAATAATAAAGCTAAATTCAAACAATGCAAGTAGTCTGTAACCAAATAATGTCTTTGAACTAATTGTTTTATTATGGAGCAAGAATGTTAGAGAGAATAGTGTCACTAGCTGTGGACTTTTACTTTAAAGTCAATTAATTTTAAAAAGATTCTGTTTGCAACATACAGTGGCTGTGGTAGAGGAAAAGTACTCTGCTCTTTCTAGAACCATTGCTAATCTGCCAACTAGATCTTTACAAAAAGAAAACAAGAGTGAGCTCAACCTCCCTTTATTTCTCCACTCCAAATCTTCTCCTTATGAGGCTGCTTTTCTTTGCAAGTTTGTGTCAAGAAGCCCTCTTAAGTATACTTAGCTCCTTAAAACCCAAAGCTATTTATGCTCAAGCTAGCTTTGACATCAGCCCACCCAATTTCTCTTCTGTGATGCAAAAACCAACACAAGTTAGAATGTATTCAAATGCAAGGGTTCACATGCATTTCTTCAAGGCAAAGGTTATCCTCTTTATCTAGTTTAGTGCTCTTTAAAAACAGCATGAGAAGTCTCTTGACAACAAGATGCCTAATTTTTTTTGTCCTAGACACAAGAGCCCATTCACCAAGGCTTTGTGGAGTTCAGAGTTACAAGCCAAGGTTGTTTGCTTTTGCTCTTTGAGGCTAATAGAAGAACTGAAATAAGGATCAGCAGGGTGACTGCCTTTGTCAGGTACAGTACAAGCCACTTGGGTAAAATACAAAGGGAAACAGTGAAGATCAATGGAGATGAAAAGGAAGAGATGATTTGTAGCTCAGATCACTGTCACGCCTGTGGTATGAAATGTCTGCAGCATTTAATTTTAAATATTTCATGTGAATTTTGTCACTGATGAATAGTGATTCACTGTCATTCAGGGAGAAAGAAAGATGGAAGGCTTTTGTTCAGCAGGTACAAACAAACAGTTATGCAGGACAGGGCATAACTGCAGGACAAGCTATGTTGGGCATCAGTCCTCCTAGCACAAGAGAATGTATAGTTCTTCAGTGTCTTTTCCTAAAGAATAGTATACATATTTGTATGCAGTATATTTAAGCCTCGTCCTCCATTATGCATACTGGTTAATGAAGCAGACAATCCCACAGTCTAGGTTTCTGAACAGACGTCAGATGGGAACAACCCCAGAATGAAAAGGAGCTACTGAATTAATACTGAAAGGCTTTTTCTCCAGTTACTGGGCCACTTGATCTCTTTAGCTATACCTCCCTTGGTGGTGGTGGGATCAGATTCCTTACCCCCTTTGTGAATTTCAGCGGGAAATACTTTGAAATTAGAGGCATGAAGGAGAAGGATAACAAGAAATATTATGAAGCAAAGAGAGGTTTTTCTAGAGTGTCACACCTACACACATTCAGCTGCTAGTTAACCAACTGTAACAAATTTTCAACTCACATTTCCAATTCCTACCCTTTTCCTTCTGTTTCTCTGCACATACTTTAGAGAGCGCTGTCTAGCCAAACTGTTCATTATGCATCTCACAAAAATGTGTTCATTCTTATTTGAACATAAATTGTATTGTGCCATAATATATTCTGCTTGGTTACGACTTAAAGGGGTATATGAATCCATATACTACACATTGAAAACTGCAGAGTGTAGCTTTGTTTGTATAGTATAAACCTAGCCAGCTGGGATTGACAAAGCTGTCTCAGCCCAAAAAACTATTGTAAGAAACTGGAAAGTTGCATGAGGCTATGAGGATACAAGGCTGACTCTTTCCCTTTTATAAAAATTCACATATTAAACATTTTAAAAAAATGTTTAATGTGATGTGCAAATTAGACAAATTTGTTTCTCAGTTTGCTATTGTTGGCAAAATGTCTTTTTTCCAACCTTGAGACAAATTTGTCCTCGTAGCTGCATTATCATAAAGAAAAATGTGTTTTTAAATAAATTAAAATTAAATGTTCTATAATTGTGTAATTCCTAGGAAAATTTAAAATTTTCATTTCCAACTTGGGTTTTTTTTAAAGTATTTTCATTAAGTATTTTCATTTTTAACTGAGTACCGCATATAATAAAAAGTTCTTTTCGTATATTTCCAGCATTATTATATGATTTATCCATTTTTGCAATTACTGGAATTATAGAATATCTATGAAGCATTTTGTGCTGATATTCTCTTTAAAAATAGCAGACAGTAAATTTTATTGAGTTTTTCACAAGTTGTTTAAAATTTTGCATCCATATTGTCATATAATTACTTGTTCTGTCTCTAGGTCTTATTTCTATCCCTCCCTCCCTCCATGTGTGTGTGTGTGTGTGTGTGTGTGTGTGTAAGGACATATCACTTCTTCCACCCACTCATCCTAAGATGTCCTCCTATCAAGAAAGAAAACTTCATTCAAATAGTCTTTGATTTTGAAGATATGCATATTCAACTCAGAACCTTACCTTATTTATTGCTAACATACAGTATATAACCTTCAATATATGAATAATATGTGCTGGGTGGTGTTAGTAGCCTTAAGAAATAAAGAATAAAATAGTCACCTTTCTGATGGTCAGTTTTTAAAATTGTATTAATAGCAATTACATTTTAAATATAATAGACCAGCTTATATTTTATTGTTGTCATTCCTTGAATATCATTTGTAGTCGGACAATGTGATGTAAATACATAAACTAACTGCATGTCATCTTCAGGCAAGTCTATTGGCAAAGGCTCCTATTGAGCTAAGAATGCTCCAAAGATATAGAATTGTAAGAAATGAATATTAAATAACAAATATCTATTTTTCTGAAAGTTCAAAAAGATCTGAACTGGCTCAGACTCTATAGGGTCTCCAATTCATAAAACAAAATCCCATGGCCCACTGGAGTAACTGAATGATGCTAATAATTCTTCAGAGTAATCCAGAAATGCCGGAGAAATATGGAGAAGCCATATTTTCAGAAAGAAGTAGCATGAAAGAACTTTTCAGTCCCCTCTAGAACAGTGTTTCTCAACCTTATCAACTTTAAGATGTATGGATTTCAATTCCCAGAATTTCCCAGCCAGCATGCAGATCTAGATGACTGACAATGCTAAATGTTCCTGTCCAACTTCACCCAGAAGGATGCAAATTAGGAGTGAGAGAAGCTACAGCAGTAGAATTGCAAATCTGAAAATTATTCCTTCTGCCTCTGCTACCAATCTGCCTTTGAATAAGTCAGGAAGCTTTTTTTTAATTCTACTGTCTTTAAATTATGCATTTTGAACTTTGGCAAAAATAATGTGAACCCAGGAAGTGAACCCAGTTCCATACTGTCAGTAAAGGAAATAATACAGTTAATAGTGTGATCCCTCCAAAAGGAGTGATTAGAACTTCACCACAAGCTTTTATTGGACAAGTGGAAATGCTATACTCCCATATGTTCCAATAGATATCCAACTGTTTTTCAGTACAGGATTATTTGAGAGTAAAGAACATTTAAATAAAATATCTTTGGATTGACAAAAATATAATTTTGAAAGAAAATAAAGATTCAGGAAACTAAGGGTTTTAGGAAGCTGGCTGATCTTACTGGAAACTCAGTGCAATATCATTGGACAACAGGTACACCCCAACTATGCTTAACTGTATATTCATTAAAATATTATAGTATGCTAATAAGCATTGCCTTTTCCAAGGATATTAGGAACCAAACATTATTTATTTGCTGGCTTCTCCATATCTGGTTGCCAAAAAAATCAGTACTGGCAACAGGAGTCTTTAGATGATGCAGAAGACCTTTGTGATTAACTGCATTGCATATTAAGGCCTCTCACTTCTTAACTACTAAAGGCAAGCTATAATATTTAGACCACAGCAGTTTTCTGTAGAGAGAATGAATGGTCAAATCTTCATAGCACTTTGCTGGTGAAAGTTTCACTGACTTGTGCTGATGGGATACTCAGAAACAGGCTGTGAATTATTAAAACAAAGGATCTTATGTTCTATGATGGTTTCCCCTTCCTGAACCAAGCAAAACATAAATTACAGTTCCGTAAGTGTAACTAAGCTTTAACAAGATACATCTTTTAGTTTCTAGCACTGAGTCACTTAGAGGTAGTTGGATCAATGAAAATCAGAATAAGCAGAGCCAGGCACAGTAATCTTCAGTGCTTCTGGACATTCAAAAAAGAAACTTCCCTAAATCTAAGTGTATATATATATATATATACACTTATATATATATATACACCAAGATACACAAAGAAGGAACACCACTTGACCCATAGTCAGCTCCATAGGCTTACCTCTACAGAACCTTGCCAAATTTCTTGCCAAACAACTCCAGCCCTACACAGAATCCATCACCTCACATGTACAAAACTCTTTCCACTTCATAGAAACAATAAAGAAACAAAACCTACAACCCAGCGACCTACTTGTGAGCTTCGATGTCATATCCCTCTTCACCCAAGTACCTATTAAAGAAGCCTTGACAGCTATCCAAAAAAAATACACCCCCACTAAGCACATCCTAGATCTGACCAACCATTGCCTTTCCAACACATACTTCATCCACAATGGACAAAGATATAAACAGATAGAAGGAGCACCTATGGGATCACCCCTCTCACCCGTCATCGCTAACCTATACATGGAACATTTTGAAACCAATGCTCTAGACAAATCCGAATACAAACCCAAACTCTGGCTTAGATATGTAGATGACACTTTCGTAATTTGGCCACACGGAAAGAAAAACTGGACAACTTCCTCACACATCTCAACAGCCTACACCCCAAAATACAATTTACCATGGAAACAGAAACCAGCAACCAACTTCCGTTCCTGGATGTCCTAATTTACAAAAAACCCAATGGCTCCCTAGGACACACCATCTACCAGAAAAGACACACACTAACCACTACTTAAATGCACAATCCCATCACCATCCTGCACAGATCAACTCCGTAGCCAAGACCCTCATCTCCAGAACCAAACGCCTAGCTGACAAAGACCACTTGAGAACAGAATTACACACCCTCACTAACATATTAATGTCCAATGGATTCCAAAGAAGCACAATCACCAACCTAATCCTAAGGGAGACTCCCCAAAACCAAGACACAGAACAGGACAATGGCATCGCCCTCCTCCCTTACATCAAAGGCACCACAGATAAAATCAGCAAAATTCTCCACAAACACAATATCAGGACAGCCTTTGGCACTGACCAAAAAATAGCCAACATCTTAAGAAACCCCAAAGACAAGATCCAGCTAGAAAACCAAGGAGTTTATAAAATACCGTGCAAAATTTGCCCAGCCACATACATTGGACAAACCAACAGGAGAATAAATGCACGCATCGCAGAACACAAGAACACAGTCAGAAAAGAAGAAAAACTTCCTCCCTTTTCCAGCACCTTAAAGCCATAGGACATGAAATTGATTTTGAGGGATCCAAACTTATCTCCAATACTGAACACTTCAACAAGAGAATAATTAGGGAAGCCATCGAAATAGAGAAACACACCCATAACATGAATAAAAGGGATGATACTTCCTGCCTACCAGACATCTGGAAACTAGCCCTAATCAACAAATGAGTCCCAGCCACGAAAACCAACACCGGACCCAAAATAACACATGATGCCACCACCAATCTCCTTCACCAGACTTATATATATATATATATATATATATATATATATATATATATATATATATATTTTATATATATATAAAATATTCCAAATAAAGGAAATATGCATTTGGCCCTTGCAATGGCTGAGAAAAGAAAGTGGCCTTCTTTGATCAAACCAGGACAAACTTGGGCCAGATGCAGAAGTTCAAGCCGAACCCAGCATATCATTACTCCATAGTGGGACTTTTACCATGGAAATGAAGAAATGACTTTATTACTGGCCAGATCCATAGGCCACTCTGAGGTTCCAATATACATGGTAACACTTAGAAGCTCATTATTGTGTCCTGTAGCCTCACATCAGGAACATAATGCATATGCAAAGTAAATACCAGAGTCCTATACAGCAGCCCACTGGTGGTCCACAAGAAAGTTTTGGTGGTCCGCAGAGAAATGTCATCCCCAGAGCACCCCCCAAAGCAATTAATCCAGGCTGCATAGGAACACAAGGCTGTGCCACCCACATGGCCCTCGGGAACCCTCCCCGCCCACTCACTCCTTACCTGGCAAACTTGCCTGCTAAGTTGCTATTTTTCCTTCTTTTTTGCTGACAATCAGCTGTTCTGCTGTTCCAGGAGATTTAGATTAGCTAGAAATCAGGAAACCATTGGATTTCTTGCTTTTTAGCTAATATTTAGATCTTCAGCTCTGCTTTTAAACAGAGATGAATCTCCCTTAGGACTGAAAGTTCCATTATTCAATGCAGGTAGCCAATGGCAGAAGCACAGATCTCTGAATGAATCTGTGATTCTGTGAGCAACTCAATCTGTCTGCCTGCATTGCCTGATTTTGGGTAAAAGTTGCTTTTTTTAATAAAAAATTCAATATTTATATACATGGTGTGTTGTGAGTTAATTTTATGAGTTTGCTTGCAAGCAAATTTTATGTGACAGACTCAGGTAGCTGATGGCAAAAAGATAGATCTCTGAATCTGTGATTCTGTGAGCAACACAATCTGTCTGCCTGCTTTGCCTGATTTTGGGTAAAAGTTGTTATTTTTTTATTAAAAAATTCAATATTTGCATAAATATTTATAATATTTACATACAAGCCATGCCCCAGTCACATGACCACCAAACCACACCCATAAATTAGGCCACACCCAAGAACCGGTTGTTAAGAAATTTGAATCCCACCCCTGCCTCTGTGTGTTTGTGTGTGTGTGTGTGTGTGTGTGTATGAGGGGCGGAAAGGTTAGATCAGATCTCTCTCTCTCTCTCTCTCTCCCACCAACGTCAGCAAGCCACCGTCAATCAAAATTTATATTAGTGGTCCCTGGGATTTAAAATTATGAGTTTGGTGGTCCCTGAGGTTCAAAAGGTTGGCGGCCCCTGCTATACAGTACGTTGTTTGGTTTTTTTTTAAGCCATGCTTTATTCTGATTCAAACTACAGCAAGATATTTCATCTCTCATGGCTGTCATGCAAAAGCAAATCCTGCCAGTCACAATCACAAAGTTTTTTTCACCACTGGCTTGGATTGTTCTGACAGTTTTGCCATTTTATCACATCATCCTGTCATCACTTTTTTTCTGTGCCTTAGAACAGCTTCTTTCTTTTCAGCATGAGGATTTAGGGTCAAGATGTAACAAGGAGCATTGCAATCAAAGAACACCCTTTCCTTATCTTCACAACACAGAAAGATTCAGAACTTTGCTTGAAGTTCCAACAGATACCCTAGAGTAAACCAGACCAAATAATCAAGATTATGAATAAACATATTACTGTTATTGTTCTTCTGATGTAGAGTCTGTCTTACTAGTCAAAGAGCTTCTGTCTCCAACTTTAGAGCAGCAGCTATAAGAAATTTGTGCAACTAAGATATGTAAACTGTTTAATGTCCAAAGCACCTTACCCTATTCATTCTTTGCCATCACTAGTGGGAATGTTGTCCCAACCCGCCTGTCTTTTTCTAAGGGCGTAAAGATTTGGCTGTGCCAGTTGACTTGGGGTGCCAGTGGGGGATCCAACACAATGGAGGTGGTTGATTGAGTAATAATAGATCCCACCTCCCTCCCACTCCACCTCTGCCATCCCCCATGTGTTTTTGGTTTTAATGTTTGTTTTTAACTTTTTATGTTTTAGATTTTATATAACTGTAAGCCACCCAGAGTTACCCTCTGGTAAAATGGGTGGCCAATTAATGTTATAAATAAATAAATAAATAAATATCCCATCATAGAGCTAATGTAGCATTTTAGCTCATTCTGATAATTAAGGAGTGATGTAACATTCACATTTTCTGGCTCTTTTTCTGGCTGTTTTTCACTGATTTTTTAAAAATTGAAATCCAGCAATTGGAAAATGAATTAAAATTCATTGATGAGTGAATAAACGTAAGTATTTTGCCCACTCCTTCAAATTCTATCATCTTCAAAATAGCTTCCAAGGCACAGGTGGAAGCAAAAATTTATTTTCTCTATGACACTGGTGTCAAACTCGCAGCATCACGTTGCTATCACATGATGTTTTGCAATGTTTCTTCCCTTTGTGGAGCTGGGGTAGGTGTGGCCTGCATGTGATGCATCCAGCCCGTGGGACACCAGTTTGATACTCCTGCTCTATGAGGAAGAAGGTCAGCAAAGAAAAGATTGATAACTCAAAAGAGGTGAATGATCTTGCCCTATATGGCATTTATTTATTTATTTATTTATTTATTTATTTATTTATTTATTTATTTATTTGACTTATATGCCGCCCCCTCTCTGAAAGGACTCGGGGTGGCTCACAGCTAAAATACAATAATAACAATAAATTAGCTAAAAATATATTAAACAGTTGTAAGCCGAATTAGAATTAAAACCCCAAAATAAACAAACCCCAAAGAGTCAGCACAGCCCAGATTGTAAAAACAGCCAGGTTTTTAACTCATGGCGGAAGGTGCGAAGATCGGGAGGCAGCCAGAGCTCCGGCGGAAGAAGATTCCATAAAGTGGGGGCCGCCACAGAGTAGGCCCTCCCCCGGGTCACCGCCAGGCAACATTGAGTCGCGGACGGCACCCCGAGGAGACCCCGTCTGTGCACCTGTACAGGGCAGTTGGTATTTTCTTCTGCACCCTGGTGATCTGCTTATAAAATGCACAATCCACTCACCACAATCTCCATGTAATTACTCCTGGCACAAATTCAGAAGCCATAGAATTCAAAATTATAAGAAATACACCTTAAACTCAGAAGATGACATGGAAACTGATCTAGCTAATTTTTTCCTGTGGTACTATAATGACACTTTTGCCCACTTCCTTGGGATCATAACAAGACTGAATAAAGTACTCTGCAATACTCAATACACAATACAATTTCCAGATGCAACAGAAGCTTTCACAGACTCCTTTGTCACAAGGGCTCAAGTATGAAAATCCAACACTGAAGGGAATTCTTGAAGAAAAATATACTTGTAGCATTCAACTATTTGCAGAAATGAACATATGGCTTATTTTTATTTGCAAACATACAGAATTTTATACACTTAAGAGACATCTCTGAGGTAGAAAGAAAGACACGCACACACGCACACACACACTTTCCATCTTTATGTCTCTGAGAGGGAAGAAGTAATAATTTGGGGTTACAATTCCTAAAAGCTGGTTCAGTTCACATTGCTGTCAACATGTATTAGAATACAAAGGATCTAGGAAGAATTTCCATTCACTGCTCTGAAATGCCCATATTTCTGGCAACACTGAAATTGCATTACAAATTTACTATTTTTTTCCCAAAAGCTTGTATTTTTCTCCCTTTCATACTCAGCTGTTTGTTTGCCCTCAGTGGTGTCATCAAGCAACTAAAATCTCACAGGCTAGGTTTTAGATGTCATCTCTTTCATCAGGCAGCTTTTGACTGTGAGGATACATGAAATTGATCCAGTCAAGAAGAAGCAACAACATTTAAAGAATATTAGGATGCCAAATAAAGCTTTAAAGTGTATTCCAGCTTTTTTTTTTCTTTTTTTTAGAAGGGCTATTTTTTACCAGAGTGAAACTCTGCAGGGAACTGGAGATTATATGGCAGATCTCTACTGATCTGAAATTGCAAACATTGCAGCATTAAATCTTTATTTAAAATATTTTTCCCCAGATCATGGCTCTGCAATGATCAACAGTAAGTATCTCTTAGCATTCAACAAATGGACAAATCAAAGAAAATGCATTTTTAGAAATAAAGGAGAAAAAGCAAGCTGTTGTTAACACCAAAATGAGACACCAGCCGTATTCCGCCCTGGGGAAACACATAGTGAAACATCTAACTTCATGGAAATATTTCAGTTTGCTATTTTTGGAAGAAATATGAATTTGTCAGAATTAATCAAGAAAGAATTTTTCCCAGCTGTCCCTTACCAAAGGGGAGGGAGGGAGGGCTCAGGCTCAGCTGAATAAATTCAAGGTAATCTTTCACTATGTCAGGGATTAAAATTTCCTTCTTAAAATTTAATTATTTTTATTCGTTATAATCATCTCATTCACACACACTCAAGTTCCTTGGTTAAGCAACCAGTTTTCACAGCGACAAAATGCAAAAAATAATAATAACAAATAATAGGAAAATAAAAGAAGAAGAAAATATATCTTTATCTCTTCACCCCTGCATGTCACAAATGACTCAAAAGATTCGTCAAAACTGTTTTAGGAGATAAAAAAACACTTACTGAAAGATGGGATAGAAATGTATAAAGATTTATACAAAAAGATAACATTAAATAAATGCCACTCATTTTTAAAAATTGCTTTATTTTCAATTTCTAACCATTTAAATGGGCTAAGTGGATATTGATATAGAAGAGATACGTTACTGTTGATTCCTGGTAGTTCCTGCAGTTTTCTTGGCAAGATTTTCGTAAGTGATTTGTCACTGCTTTCTTCCTATGGTTGAGAGAAAGTGATTGGCCCAAGTGGATCTAGAACTCATGATCACCTGGTTTCCAGTCTGGTCCTTTAACCATTATACCAAAACCACTACACTCTCTCTTTCTCCATAAAAAGTACACCAGAATTAGCAGTACTTTCCTGAAAACAAAGACACTAAATATTTAATGAAATACACAGGGTTTCATTTAAAGATCAGGATCCCAAGTGAAACATTGAACAAGCAGTGTGGCATGGTGCAAATCATACAAATGCAGTTCTAAGCTGCATCACTAGAAATTTAACATCATGATCAACAGAAATCATTATTCCCCTCTTTTTTGTATTTTTCAGACCACATCTATAATACAGATTCCACTTTCAAACACATCTCAAGAACAGTGACAAACCGGAGTGTTTCCAAAGAAAGTAACCAAACTAACGAACACCCTAGAATGAAAATGAAGAATATCTGGTAGTAATATGTATGGTTTGCCTGGAGAAAACAAGCCTATGGGGAAACATGGCATTTGTCTCCAAGCAGCTGAAGGGCTGTCATAAAGATGGCAGAATTGTTCAGTTTTGGCAAAAGTGGTGACAAAAAATAATGGATATAAATGACAAAGAAATTGATTTTGGCTAAACAGAAAAAAAAATTATTAATAGTAAGAATTGTTCAAAAATGGAACAACCTGTTTCTGGAAGTGGTAGATACTCCTTCACTGGAGGTATGTAAACAGATGGCCATCTGTTGAGGATCCTATAATAGTGGGATCTTCTTTGGACATGAGGTTGGACTACATGATTTTCAACGTCTCTTCCATTCTGTTCTTCTAAAATTTGAATGGCCATCAAATGGGGTTAAATTAAGAGTTATATTTCCTGCTCTGTTGAAGAACTGTGAATGGGAAAACAGGGATAGCTAAACATTTCCCTAATACAATTTGGGAACCCATCTTATCAATATGTTAGGAAATAGCAAAATACAAATATTAAACTGCATTTTAAAAAAACTTTCTAGATCACCAATCTCCATAACCAACGCTTAAGTAGAATCATACTTATTAAAGTGTTTCTTCAAAATATCTCTCCACTTATACAATGTGAATTATAGTAATCCTAAAACTACAAGATACTGAACAGTCTGCATTTCATAGCTAAATGTCCTGATACACAGTCCCCAGGTGAACATGCATATTATAACAGCTATCTGTTTAATTTCACACATCCCCTAATCATACAATACAGTCCTCATCTCAAAAAGACTATATCAAAAAGACTTATGAAAATGTATAAATGAGGATGAAACACAGTTAAAATGCATAGTTTGTGAAAAAAAATATGATTGCAATGTAATTTTTTAAAAAAGATTGAGAATTAGTAAGGATACAGGAAAAAACAGACTTACAAATCTACATATGCAAAACAGGCACAAATTGGAAACAGACTGCTTTCAATCCAACATGTCCTATATGGAGTGCTAACATAATACAGTGGTTAAGGAGTTGGAACTAAGATTGGAGAGGCCCTGGTTCAGGTCTACCTTCAACCACAGTTAGTGATTTTCGACTAGACTTTCTGCTTGGATTCAGTAGGATTGTTGTGTGGGAAAAATTGAAAAAGAGTATACTATGTGTCTCATCTTGGGCTCCTGAAGGAAAGATGATATAAATCTAACAATTGAATAAAATTTTGTTCAGGAGTAATGGCCATATTTTCTTTTTTGATTCAAAATTAAATCCTCTTGGACATAATTCATTTATAGTTAAAGAGCTTTTCTAAAGGAGCAAGATAAAAGAATTCTATTTGGTGACTCAATCCTTTTTAAGCACTAAAAGGAAGAAATTGGGGGGGAGGGTTTAAAGATTTAAAAACTTTTGCCAAAAAGCTTAAGAAGGAGTGTATGTCAGAAAGTTTAAACTGGATGAAGAAGATAGTTATTCTGAATGATTTGTAATGAAATTACTTTTGAATAAATTGGAATTAAAGTAGACAGGCAAACTGGACCTTTGTGGGAATATTATTTGTTATTAAAGAGTAAACAATTGGTAATTTTACAAAACAAAAAATAAAGATAATATGAGCAGACTACTATGTTGACTGTAATTACTGCAATGTGATTTGACATGAAAAGTATTAAAGGTACAGGAAGAAAAAATGGAAGGTAGGGAAATCTCGCCTTTTACTTCTTCCCTTGAAATTGAAACATTTTCACTTTTGGATTACAATATTTACAAGGGCAACCAACAGACAACTGATTAGTAGGAAACTGTTGAAAGTTCCCCAGTTCTATTCATTTTTCTTAATTAAACGAGTTTACCACTTTTAAACAATGATGGCACTAATTTTTCATGTAACCCCTCTAATTCCACAACCACATGGTTTCCCTGCCACCAGCCATAGTCCTCAAATAGTATAATCCCAAGATCAAGCTTCTTCAAGTAATACCCTCCTGCATCAAATCCACTCCTGTTAGCTGTTATTCCAATTTAGGGAGGTTTGAAATACTGTACAGGGTGGCTTCATAAAAAGGCCTAAGTAATTTTCTATTATGATATGAATCAAGAGATCTGCTACTTTACTTTTGAAAGTTTAAATTAAATCTAAATAGATGTAAAAGATGTTTCTGAAATTGAAATAAGTAAAATCTACTAAGAAATAAATAAAAGAAAAACAATAAAGATATTAAGAATTTTAATTAAAATGCAAAGGGGAAAAACCCACAACTTTAATACTGTCAACTATGTAAAGTCTCAAGTTCAGTTAAGATACAAACCTAATCAATGGACAGCCTTGTTGGATCAGACCAAATGTCCATGTAGTTCAACAGATGTCATTGGGAACCCCATAGTGAGAACTTCAAGGTAATAATTGTCTCCTCTTCTGCTATTGCAACTGATATTTAATGGCAAGCTACCTCAGAACAAGTGGTTTCTCCCTAACTATTATTAATCAGTAACACTGAATAAATCTTAGCATTATGAGTCTTACAGAAATTCATTTCTCTATATCTACTTTCTCTATACTACATAATCGTGTTAGGTTTTTAAAAGATGTGCCATGAATCTATTCACTCTAGTATTACTGTGAATGGTAAGATACTATTCATTGTGGCCAGATACTACTTGTTACAACCAGTAGCTCCTTAGAGGACTGAAGGACCAAACAAATTGCCAACCGTTTGTTTCAATATTCTGAGCAACAGTTTGCCTATCTGCTTAATTTCAAGGTTGATTAATATCTGTTCGTTTCCAGACAACTGATTGTGACATTGATTGATTAATATGCAGTACTAGGGTACCACTGTATGAGGAGCATTAGGTCTGGAAAACACAAGCTATGTCTTCAATTGTATTATAGTTGTACATTAAGAATTTAAGATTTAACTTTCCTGAAAAACATCTAGCTTCATTTGTGCCTTAAAAGTACATTTAATCATAGGGGCAACATATTTGGCTTCTCTTCCAAAGTTGGGTCATTTCTTCTATCTGTTCCATTACCATTTCTGCAAACATCGCTTCTAAAGTAGGGAATATTCTGTAATTCTAGAAGCTCCTCAATTAGTTTAGAACCCTGATTACAATAGGATTATGAATTACACTGCAGTATCAGGCATACTTACCTATTCTTGCACATGCAATTGGTAAGATCAAGTAAGCAACAACACAAATTACATTAAGGTAACTCTAATGTTACTCTGGAATAAATACAGAACCTTAAGAAATTAATAGGAATTGATCAGCTTCCGTTACAGTGAGGTCATTAAAGTAGAGTCCAAAACTCTCACCACTTAGGCTGAGCCTATTTCTAAGACAGTCCATACTACCTGATTCATTCCTAGCTTTGTCATAATCTTTCATTTTTGCCTACACAAAAACACCTACATACTTTAAAAGTTGTTAAGTACAGGACAACAATTGGGGTGAAGGGCATCCAAGTTTGAAAGAAGAGCAACGTTTAAAGTAAATGCTATGAGCAGCACCTGAACAACGCCTCTGTTAAGTATCCTTATTTCCAAGAAATGTTTCTATTGGGCTAAAATAAAATTGGATGGAAAATAATAGAAAAGTGAGGTCATTTGATTTTACTTGGATAATAATTACTTACTTATACTCTTTTCCATTTGAACTGTAAATAGTTTACAATAAGATCCATTGCTATTCCTTGTTTTAAACTTACTCTCTCCATTTCAAATATACTTCCCATCATCTCTGAACCTCAGCAATTCATAACCATTATCAATTTTGTCTGCTAAATTGCAGCAAATATGTCTGCAATGAAGGATGGTTGGAGGGCAATGCAATTCCACTCAAGAGCAACATTGCTGCCACTAGACAGCAGTGGAACTCAGAAAATCACACTGCTTCCCTAGGTGGGATTATCAGTCATTACAAAAGACAAAACTGGAACCAAAAGTTAAGACAGAAAGTGCAGAAAACAGAATAACTCAAAACAGATGGACGCTGTGGAATATCATAAAAACAGAGTCACTTTTTCCCTCAGTTCCGCCCAGTTGGAACAATGATGGTGTGCAGGTCTTCTCTTGGGTATTGAAGGATTGTTCACTGGATATACATTCTCATTGTCTTCCATATTTTTTTTTGCTCTGTTGTAACTGAGAAGTTCCAATTGCTTTCCATAATCTCCACCTTTAAAAACTTGCCTAGGAGTTTAGAAAGTGTATACTCAACCAATTTTGACAGCTAAATCCACATAGTAAGCTGAGTAAACATTAATATAATGATTTCAAAGAATGAATTAGTTCCTTCTCCTAAATGCTTACCTTACTATTGTGCCTTAGATACTCAACCTCTCCAACACAAAGAGGAAATGATTTATATCATTAAAATAATTATCCTTAGGAAATTAGATGTTTCTGCTTACTAGCATAACATGCCATAGATCAGTTCACCTAAAGTTTAACACCTCCACTTCCTCATGAAATTGACAGTCCTGTTCAAGGTTGCAAGACTGTATCTTATTAATTTAACAATCCAGAACTGTAATAATCTTCCCCATATATCTCACATAGTATTTCTGTCCATACTTTCTCCAAAAAATTCAGAATTCCACATATTACAGTACTTTCAGTTACCATAGAATGTAGCTTCCAATACAAAATGTATATTTTTTTTAAAATTACATTTATATGCCGCCCTTCTCCAAAGACTCAGGGCGGCTTACAATTTTTGGGATACAACCCAGTGTGCTCAGCAATAGCCTTCATTCCATTGTATATGCCTGCTTATTACTAAGCGGCATTTTTACAAAGTCAGCTTATTGCCCCCAACAATCTTGGGTCCTCAATTTACCTACCCCAGGAGGATGGAAGGCTGAGTCAACCTTGAGCCTGGTGGGATTCGAGCCTACAGTAATTGTAGGCAGCTGGAACTTAAATGCAGGCATTTAACAGCCTGAGCCACCATCTCTTTTTGGTATGTGTGTGTATAAGAAAGAGAGAAAACATACTATCTAACAATAGCAAATTATAATAACATAGGTACAGACTGAGGGAGATTGCTTTTCTGATATTTACAACTATTATTATTAGAACAAATTATGCTTACACTGCATTGTGCAGCCTGCAAGCACTTTGCAGCCATTAATTAGTTCATCTTGTGTTGGTGGCCATCTGGATCACCATCAAATTAAGATATGTTTGGAAAACAGTATCAAAACATGCAAAAATGATTTTCTTCTCTGGAGAATGCATGGAAGAATAAAAGAGATTGCACTGGGAGTGATTCATCAAAATCTTTTGTGGATTTCCACCAAAAACATCAATGACAGTGGCCCTATTTAACATCCCACTAAATCAGTTTTATTAGACCAGGATGAGCACAGTGGCCTCAGCTCACATGTTCTCCAGCATGGCTGTGAAGCATTTGTTGGTCACAGTTTAGTGTCTGTCCTGAACTCTATTATGTGGTTAAATAAAATTAGAAGCAGAAATTTTAAATTCCACTTCATGACTTGTCAAGGGAAAGGGAAATATCAGGGGTCCATGGCTCACTATAGCTTGATCCCAATACTCCTTTGTTTTAGCAGGACATATGATCCGAATACTTTCTGAAGATGGAAAATTATCATCCTAATCCAATTATGTTAGAATTTCAAAAATCTAGCTCATTTTTCATTTCTAGCCAAATGGGCTAGAAATTTTCATTTTTCGTTTCTAGCCAAATTGGCAGCTTGGTGTATGACAGAACTTTTACACAATAATTCCACTCCTTATTTCTACCAACAGTGAAGTGACAAAGAATCACCACAAACTGAAATAGGAATTAATGTTATGGAAAAGGTTGTATGTATTGTTGCAGAAAACTAATATCAACAACCACAACAACTTCATATTCCTTGCTTTTTTACTTTTGGTTTATGATTCTTATTACTACTATAACTTAAGTGAAATTCAAGTTTTGGGATCAGAGCCAGAAAAACTTAATGTACACCATGCCATCTCAACCTCAACCTGTAATAACAGGGCAAAAATCAGAAGAACCCAGTGGCTGTTTACCTCTGCTGAATTTTAAAAAACAGCAATTCATATTCACTCATCAAGAAAATGGAAGTAGAAGCAAATATTATGGTCATGTTCATTTGTTTTTTGATTACAAAATATATGTAAATTAAGAACAGCCATCAAGCTCTGGAGCAGTGCCAGAACAGTTATTAGTGTCATAAAATTGAAGGAAGGTGACAACAGGGCATTGTGCGCCTGCAAGAAAAAGTCAAGCAGCTGCCATCAAGCCCATCTGGAACAGGAAGCCATGCCCATGCCAGAGGGTCAGGTGGAAGATAGGTCCTGGCTACAATAACCTGGCTCCTTCTTTTCCTCTAATGGAGCACAGAGAAATCTGTTCACTCCATAGTCAAAAGTGTGATAATTATAAGGTAACAAGCTCCACTGTCATTCCGGAGGCAGCATCCCCAGGAAATCTTGCTCTGCAATCAAGGAAAGAAGTGCAATCAGGCCCCTATTCAGGCTTTGTTTAGAAACAGCCCCTGTGGGAGGAAGGAGGCTTTGAGATGTTGCTTGTAAAGCAGGTAGTGAGGTTGGCTATATGGTACTGTTACTACCAGAGGAGCTCAATGCAAGTTCTTAGCAAACTTTTCACTCAGCCCCACCTGAAAAACCCAGGGAAACCATAGGAAGGATCTATGTTTGATGTATCTCCTCAAATTGTTCTAAGTAGTAATCTCTCTTCTGAACAGAGCGAAGGATATCAGTGTCATTTTCCATGCTTCATGCCATGAGTAACTTGAGAAGTGCAGGATTGGTCTCCATTAAGGCAAACTAATGGTGCTCTTCCAATGTTCTGAATTACAATTTCTACACTAGTTACTTGCTGGTTTTGAAATGTAAAGCAACTAGAAGACACCAATTCTTCATCTCCTAGTCTAGACATTGGTTGGAAAATCGTAACTTTTGAGTTATGTATACATGAAACAGACTTATTAATTTAACGATCAACATTACCAGCTCTGTCTTTGTGACAGCACATCTAAGAAAATGCCCTGGTGTTTTATGGCATAATATCTTTGTCACAATTAAACAAGAGTGAGACCTCATCCCAACAGTGCCTGGTGAATAGCAGTAGGGCTCTAGAAGTACTCTTGCTCCTGTGCTTTTTTTTTAATGCATGCCCATCTAGCATGTGTAGCCATCCTGAAAAATTGAGCCCTGCTGACATCAGACTAATAGAGAGAGGGAAGGAGAGATACAAGGAATTTTTCTATTACAACTCTTTACTCTATAAGTTCTTGGAGCATCTCCAGAGGAAACTGAGAATTGAAGAGTTTGTGTTTGATGTCATTTGTTGTGGGCCTGGCCTTACTTTTAGCCTGAATGAGTCAGCTGCCTGAGGCAGCAGATTTTGGATGTCATAAAAAGTTAGCAGTGTTAATTATTTATTTTGTTATTATTTCATTACTACTGCCAGAAATGGAGTTGGTGGATTTTCACTCTCATTTGCCAGAATAATTTTGCCAACTCTGAGCAATCTATGTACCTTGGGTGGGTGACTTTATTTACTGCTGTGCCTTAGGCAGCACTATGTCTTAGGCCAATCCTGTGTCAGATGCATACTCAGCCAGTAGAAGTTTTTGTGTATGGGTTGAAAACAAAATGCACAAGTCTTCTTGCACTTTGCTTGAATACCATGATAATCGGATCCTGTGAGCACATTTACAGCATAGATTTAAAAGGTTTAATATTTCCTCTCCTCAGGGATTGGTAATTTAAGAGGAAAAATGGAAATCTTAACTGGAATTCCAGCATTTTTGCCAACTTTCAGAATTCTTTAACAAAGCTAGGACACTTAATCAGAAGCTTTTAATTTTCCAAGAGTTCTTGGAGCAGAACTTTTCATTATTTGGAAGTAACATAACATACACAATTTTTCCTTTTGTTTGTTTGCTATCACAATGAGTGCAATTCTTTTGTCAGCCACACCATCATTTAAATCCTTCAAGACATCATGGTATTATTGTTGAATGGGGTAGAAATATTTGGAGGAAAAATATTTAGAGAAAAATTTGAAAAGGGTTTTAAAAGAGAAGCTGAGCAAAAAGAGGGAAAATACCTGGGTCTGGAAAGCACTTATTGGGTGATAAATCTCTACTTCCACTTGCAGCACTAAGATTTGCATTAGTGAATAGTAAATACTACCTTCTAATGCTTAATTTTGGACCATCCACTTAAGGAAATAGTTTTTGAAAACAATATCTAAGTTTAAGTGTTAAATTACATGGCCTGGTTGCAAAACCTGGCATAGTAGGATAGCTGTTAAGTCATCTGAACCTCACCATTGCCAATCTGTTCTTCAATTTACCATTGCATTAGAGATGACAATGAAAATCAGATCCCCACTTGTCATCTGGATATCCTCTACTATTCCTAACAATTATTCACTTGACTATATGAACAGGTGATGACAGCACCAAAGGACCTGCAATGCTTGCTGTTATTTTCATTTCTGTGTAGTAATGGAAGTGATAGAAGCAGGGAGGGATTTAGAAATTACTAAATCCAGGAAAAATCTTCCAAAGAGCCTTCCAAGTTTACACGGTGCATAATATCAAGTACTGTGTGCAAGCTATTTCCAAAATCTATGCATCTATGTTGTTTCTTGTAGAATTTTACCAAGTATTTCTATAAAAGATTTAATTATGCACTTTATGCATAATGGAACTGCATTTTGCCTTAATGAATCTGTGATATTGCAAATAGAATATGTAACTTTAGTATTGGTGGGGCTGGCTAAGTATTTACTTACATATCCTTTCCTTGTCCACAGAATAAATAAGCTTCTTGTAGTTTTGCCATCTGGAGGCACAGGTATCAATCAATAGTTGAGTAATAACTTGAATTCAGTTGAGAGAACTAATCATTTTTTAAACTATGCACTGCATTTAGCTATTAAAACAGGAACTATTGATTGAGTCCTATCAACTCCCAGCAAAAACCAGAAATCCAAGAAATAAGAAATGGTGTGAAACTATTTAATGCCTCAAGTGTCAAGGAGTGGTTGGAAAGGAAAAGCATTCCTGCTTCTCAAAAGAGGATCTAAATGAGCGATTCAACAGAAGACAAGAGGAACAGAAGACAAATTGCTAAAATTATCTGAATTAATTCATTTCTAATTGAGTTGAACTACAACTACCATAATTCTCAGTCAGTCTTGGAACTGTTTAAGCATTTGTCCAATAAACTAGATCAATCAAGTTGGGGAACTCTACAAAAGGAATTCAGAATCATCTCGCAATACATTCATTTATTGGTAGAACTCAAACTTGATTTGGTTTCTCCCACTGATACCTTCTGTAGCATTTATTTTGTGTAGAGTGGAGGTGAATTCTTGTTCTTGTTCTTGAGCAACCTGCAGCAAAGCCGAAGTGAAGATATATCCATGATTCATAACTAGATTAGACTTCTGAAGGACTTAACTTACCCTGGAAATTACATAGGAGAAAACTTGGGGAGATAAGTGAAAAGAAAGGAAGCATTTTAATCAGACAATGAAACAGTTGAATACTAACAGCAAACAAGAGCAAATTACACAGCAAATTAAATTTGTTTTCAATGTTTGTTTCATACATTTACAAAGATTCTCACCCAGTCCAAGACAATATAGTCATTCTTCCATCTTCAACCTGGTTTGAACAGTTAAAAACAACTCAAAAATGTTACTCAAAAACATTGTGGCAGAATTATGGCAGAATTTCAGCTAAACATTTATGATCTAAATGCTCTTAATGAATACACATCACAGTTACTCTTTTTTATTTCTCTGTCATGTAAGGCATTCAAAGAGTCTCTGGCCTTTGCTTTAACCACTATTACTTATTTTAGACAGAGGAAGATATTAAGATGAGCTGCTTATGTCTTTAATTAACACTTTGTCCCATTTTTCATTTTCAGTAAATACAATGACTATTTTTTCCAAGATGATATGTGTATAAAGCAATCTTTGACCAAACCAGAGCATACAGGAAATGTTTAATGACCAAGCTAAGAATGTACAGCAAATATTGTGAAAATAGATTCAGAACCATGATTTACGAAATGGCATGCTGAACTAGCATAATATATTCTTCTTTTTATTTCAAAGATGATTAAGCATTTTGAAATGACTAGACAAATGTGGCCAATCAGATATTTTTGTACAAAAAATCCCGCAGGAAGTTTACCTTCAGAACAGAGTTTCCCAATGTATCCAGTGGCTGAGCAATCACACTGTGGTTCACCATCCAGAAGAAAGCAAGTTCCACCATTTTCACACGGATTCTCTGTACACAACCCTTCCATGTCCAGGCGGACTCCTTGGTGTCCCAGAAGCTGAGGTTCTGAATTGCCGTATTTCAGGTCCATGATAAATCCTTTAAATGGTGGCTCACCCAGGACACTCTCAAGGGTTAAGGCTGCAGGACGGATATCTGATGGGACACCTCCCAAAAAGAGGTCACTAACAATATTCATATACTGACGTTGTGGACGCACCTCACCAGGTTTGGCTTCACCATCAAGAACTAGAACTGTCCGGAGATGGTTGCGACTAACCATCAAAAAATGTAAATTGCTGTCATTGACCTGCTTTTCTGTAACAATTGTAGCTTCAGCACAGTCCACACTGAACTGCAGCTGGATGCGTCCATCCATCAGGGATAAACAGAGAAAGTCGCAGACACCACCATCATCAAAGTAGAGAAGGAGCCCAGCTGAGATGTTTGTCTTCAGTTGGAAGCTTAGGTCACTTCTTGTGCTTGCATCCCAGCGGAGGTAACGAGCCCACTGATTTGGAAGGCCCAGAAACTCAAGGCCAAGACAGAGGCTGAGAAAGGTTCCCAACAATAAGGTCACCTTCAAGGTGAAAGAGGCAGAGTGGAGTGAAAAGTCCATTTTTGAAAGTAGTGCTTATTTTCTCCTTTGGGAAAACAAAAAATATTAAAGCCACCTGCACAAGAGAGAATGGCTCTTTAACAGTCACTGAAGCCAGTAAATTCCACAAGAGAGAAAACTCTAAATTGGAGAGGTAAGATCTTACCTGCCCCTAAGAATAGAGTGACCTTTATCCAAGAAGGAAAGAAAATATTATGAAGATTTTCCAGGGGAAGCAATTTTGTAAGGATTGGATTTCCACTTGTGGCCTTGTATTGCTGACCCTAGATTCTTTCAGTGAAAGGTAGAAGCAGTAGACAGCCTCCAAACCACAGCTTCTTAAAAGTGGTGATGGCACCAAAACATGGATAGCAACAACCTCATCCAGTCAGAGACTCCATGGATAGAAATGTTGAAGTCTATCTGCATTGCGTCCAGAAGATGATCCTATCCCCAATTCCTCACTTGTTGGCAATTGGATCCTAAAGAAAAAATGGGAGAAAAATACATTAGCTTTACTCATCACAAATTTATTCATCTCATCATCAAAACATTTTACAGGGTTGACTAGAACACATATATTTGTCCAAATGCTATTAATATGTATTTCTAGTTCCAGAGAAATATTCTTTTTTTATTATATATAATCACACATAAACAAACATAAACTTAAACGACATATAACCACACACAAAGCGTACATTAAATTGAACAGGTATTGCTAAGTTCATCTCACTTATTGTCCAATGTAGATCAAATCCAGTTTAAGATAAGCTATTGGATCTTTCTTCTGTATCATTTATCTATTAAAAATGTAATTCTAACTAATGAAAACATATTTTGCAACTGATACAAAACAAAAACAAAAGATGAAAACCTTATCACAGCAAGCCTAAAATATGTTACAAATTAGACTGGGAGTCATAGACAGGTCTATGAACACTACAAAACAATCAGACACAAGAACAGTGTTTTCCCAAACGCCATCACTCTGCTAAATAAATAATTCCCTTAACACTGTCAAACTATTTACTAAGTCTCCATTACTATTACTATTCATCTTCTCATCCTTCCTTCCACCCATCTCCTCCCACTTATGACTGCACGAATGTCACTGTGTTGCTTGTATCCTTATGATTTTTTGACTCCTTATTTGTACTCTTTGACTACTATTAAGTATTATACCTATGATTCTTGATGAATGTATTTTTTTTCTTTTTATGAACACTGAGAGCATTTACACCAAAACAAATTCCTTGTGTGTCCAATCACACTAGGCCAATAAAGAATTCTATTCTATTCTATTCTAGTTTGATATTAAGGACAGATTAATTAACAAAGGATTTTTATCATCTGAAACTGATTTGTAAGTTTTCTGAAAAGATACACAGAGGATTATAGACAATGAAGAAAGAAAGTTTGATATATAAGATGCATATTATATTCTGTGTATCAGAGTAAACTGGGCTGGAGGATGAATTTTACTTCAACTGTAACTAGAAAACATTGGTTTGTAAGTGTGAACTAAAACAGAAATTTTATAAGGCAAATAGATCACTGTACTTTCAGATGTACCACATTTCTTCCCTTTTAATGTATACCACGGATGTCAAACTCGCATCATCACAGTGGTGTCACGTGACCAATCGTGACTTTCCCCTTCGCTAAACCAGTCATGGGCATGGCCAGCGCATGATGCATCCGGCCCACAGACCGCGAGTTTGACACCCCTGATGTATACCATGATACCAAACAAAACAAAACACTAGGAAAGCACTCTTTTTCTAATCCAAAAGCAAAATATGATGTGAGCATTCACTGACTAACAAAAACAATAACTGGAGCAGCCTGGACCTTGTTAGCTTAACTGTTTAAAAACAAAAATGCAGTCAAGTCAAAACCCAAAGGGAGAGTAATTCATTTTAATTGTTAACAATGAGTTCAAATGAACATGCAAGGAAAGTAGCTGGAGGCACCAAGGAATCAGTGGTCTGTTTGGGGCGTAGTAAAGTAACAGAGAGAGTCATTTTGTGTAATAGTTAAAGGCTAGAAAACAGGAGCTCCTGAATTGCTGCCTTGCCTCACGGACTAAGCCAATTGGGTAACTTTTGGCCAATCATTCTTTTTCACCTTAGGAGGAAGACAATGGTAAACCACTTCCGAAATTTTGCCAAGAAAACTGCATGTTGTATGCACATATACACAGTAGATTAGAACGTGCATTGTGTTTGCCTTTCTCATATCAAGAGGACCTAATAAATTATTTACAAAGTAGAAAGAGAAAGAAAGACTAGAGAAAGGGCCTAAGCATGGGACAATTGAAAAGAATAGGGATACACGTTGGAAATTAGCAAGCTACATGCTCTCTCAAAATGCCTCTCAAAATGTGCACTTCCATAATTAAGTAGAAGATGAGGGGTTATTTTAAAATGTGTCTTAAATCAAAACTAATCCAAACTAAGTTTTTCTGGGGAGTGGAATGAAGACAATGCCTGATAAAAACCCTTGCTTGCAGGGAAAAAGCAGGACTGATGCAAACATCTTGAAATTAAAGTGAAGAAAAAAGAAAAACTAGGGATGAGGAATTTGTTACATTGTTCCCCTAAATATGAGTCATTAGTTTAAAAGATGACGCATGAAACCTCCTGCACCTAATTACTTATTTTGTGTCTCAGCCACTGAAGACACCCCGGAAAAGTCAAACCCCCGAAGAGAGCTCATAGCAATTTGTTATATCCTTGGAATATCACGTTAACCAGAGAGGTCATCTTGCTCTTGAACACAAGTGCTTGCAGAACAGGCACATGTTTGGTGAATAAAGGCATCACTGATTTGGAAGGAACTATTTTGAAACAATCTAAACTGTCTGGCAAATTATGATCCTTTTGCTATGTGTGGGTGCTGGAAGTTGGATTGAAATTGGATTGAAGAAGTTGGATTGATGAGATTAAGAACTTGACTTCTGATTTTGCAGAAGATAACCTGAATGTAAGCTAAGCTCAAATCGTAACCATGGTAGAAATGGCCCATTAAAAACACAGATTTTTCAAAGTATAAATTCATGGAGGGTACAATAATCACATGCAGAAAATCATGCTCAAAACTAATGACATTTTGAGTTTGTATTGCACACCACCAAATTTCTTCAGCACTAAAAGATTTAAATAGTAACAATTTTACCTCTTTTGTTTATCTGGTCATGTAATTATTGCTACTATAAATATAAAGAATCAGAGGTTGTTGAAAACAAATAGCATCAAGCTTCTTTTTTCTGCTCTATATGTGTCTCAAATATGGTACTTCACTTGGAGTAAGCCAAACCTCTATAGAGGCTAAGGCATGGATTATCATGTTTATTTTATGGTAGACCAGCTAGATGTACATTATTCTTTCCTTTCAAATTGGATCTTTTTATGTGTATATTGGTCAGATTTGGTCTGTCCTCCAGTTGTTTAGTCTCTGGGAGACAATAAAACAACAATTCATGATGCAGACCAATACGGGGCTAAATGGCTGATGATATATATACTGCCAGCCAGGCCCCCATGGAATGCCACTTTCTTATTTTTATTCTCTGGAATATCAGAAATTAAGGGGGTCATTTTCATTGATTGCATTGCCAACAGCAGTAATGGCAGAACATTTTGCAGAAAATAATAATGAACAATCTCATCTGCCCTTACAGGTTTGATCAAGTAGAGTCTTTAGTCCATGACTTTCTATAGTGTTCTCACTACAATGACAGCCAACAGAAACATAGAAAAGTGATGGCAGAAAAAGACCTAGAGGTCATCTAATCTGCCCTTTTAGTTTTTTGTTGCTGCTGCTGCTGCTGTTTGTTTACTTGTAATTTATTATTTTAATTATTCGTTTTATTTTTTGTCAGCTGATGGGCATGTGTTTATCCCAAGCATGTTTAAACTGGGTGACTGATGATTGACCCACTACATCTGCTGGAAGTTTGTTCCAAGCTTCCACCACTCATTCTGTGACTTTTTAACTTCCTAACACTTCTTTTGAACTTCCCTCCTGTCAATTTGAGGTTTCATCCCATGTTTTTTATTTTTGCTTAATATTGAAAATACTGTCTTCCAGAAACTTATTCACATTCACAATAAAATTAAATATTTCAGTCATGTACCCAATTTCCCTTCTGACCTTCACGCTGTATATATTCAGTCCTCCAATCTCCTTACATGTTTTGTCCCTTAGACCTTGCACTATTTTGGTCAACCATCACTGGACTCACTCAATCACACACACACACACACACACACACGTGTGTGTGTGTGTGTGTGTGTGTATTCTGCTCCATTGCCAAGAGTTTGATTCCTTCAGTCCTGACCTGCTCAAGGTTGACTCAGCCTTCCATCCTTCCCAGGTTGGTAAAATGAGGACGCAGATTGTTGGGGGCAATATGCTGACTCTGTAAACCTCTTAGAGAGGGCTGTAAAAGCACTGTGAAGTGGTGTATAAGTCTAAGTGCTATTGCTGTTGCTAAATTGGGTCTGACTAAATCCTATAGAGTGGGCTTAAGGCCTCCCTTTTCTTGCTGATGATCCCTCTAATGAAGCATCCCAGAATTCTGTTTGCTTTCACAGCTGCTAGCTACACCGCTTACTCATTTTGCAGTGATTTGCTATGGGCACACCTTTCTTCTGTTATTCTGCCTAACACTGTACTCTCCCCCCCACAAATACTGTATCCTGCCAGAGGATTTTTTTTCTTCCAAGTGTATGATCTTACATTTAGAAACATTGAACTTCAGTTTGAGCCAATTTTCCAGAAATGCCAAATCATTTGCACACCTTTGTGTCATCGGCAAAAAGACAACTTTCTGTTATATCACTTACAAATACACTGAACAGAATAGAACCTAGGACTGAGCTGTATATCACCTGCGACTGGTCTCTGTTCAAAACATGTCCCATTAACAATCACTCACTGGGATCTATTCCTGGGCTAACTTCCTATCTACTGAACTACCCAGGAGTTAACTCCTAGCCTGTACAACCGTTTTATGAGCTCATTATGTGAATGAGCTCATTATGCAGAGTTCAGATCTACTGAATTCTCTGGCTGCACCTATGACTCTTTTAATGTATTTTAATTGTCAGAAGATTAAAAGCCACACCTACAGAATTGGTAAATTTTGTGCCACAGTTTAATGACTGCTTTGATTTATTGAGAGGACTGAATTTATACACAGATGTCCATAGTAATATCATTAAATGAAATGTTAAGAAAGTGATTTTTTAATGTTATGGCAATCTTAGAAAGTCATGGTTTATAATCAGTGAGAACGGTACAGCATAGTAATATCATAGTAATATGTGCCAGAATCTTAAGTGGCTAGAGATGGTGGATTCTGCCAATTATCTGGGCAATTCTCTGCCAGCAGGGGATATAAAGTGCCTACTCTCTGACATAAAATTGTGTCTTTCTTTATAGAGTCAAAAGTGATTGTAATGATTCACAGCTATCATCTTTGATAGCAATGAATCTAGATAAGTTCTCTTCAACTCTGAATACCTCTTCTTGTAACCTTAAATCAATATAGCATTGAACTGTGCAGTTTTGCATATTCTTTCTTCCTTTGTTCCTAATTGCTCTTACAGAACTCAAACTTCTGGAAGAACATTTGTCAGAGGAAAAAAATCAACAATTTTACTATTAATATTAATACAAAGTTGTGGAAGAAAAAATACTTATACCTGAAGGTATTTCACAACACAGAGAAACTGTCTTCTGATTCCTCAATATAAGCCTGTCAATCTTGCCCATGGATTAATTCTATTGCTTTTAAAAAGAAATGCTCCATTTTTGTCTTTGGAAATTTAAAAAACTAATAATAAAAAGCTATACAAAGAGAACAGTGCATGTGTGTGTAAGAATTGTAAATTTCACAGAAAAAAATTGTGTCAATGTGTATATACATCAAATTTACAACCCACAATATATTGAAAAAAATAAGTCACTAATAGCAGCAAATAAAAATCTACAGAAAAACTTTGAAAAATGAATATAGTTAATCAAAATAGGTTCCCTACCAAAATAAGTTGAAAATAATAGAGAAATCAAATTGTCAGCCATGTTACAAAAAAATTAGGGCAAATTAGTGCTTCGATCTAAGAATATGGCTGTAAAATGCATGGGGGTTTCATTTACTAAGTATATTTATTGCAGGAATTGATCAAAAGCTTGTAATATGTGCTGCTAAGAAAGCAGTGATAGATCAGAATTCAGAATTCAGATTCAGAATTCAATTTCTAGCTCCAGATACTGGTATTAGCAGCTGAATATAAGCTAGAGAAAATGTGATAGCAGCAAAAGCATTATGCAATGCAACTGAAAATTCTGATAGAAAATATTAATATACATACTATTTTAAAAGGTTTTCAAACTGCCCATCATTTAAAATGACCACAGCAGAGTATAAAAGAAAATTAAGAAATGGTAATATAATAAAACTAAAATAAAACTCAATTATAAAACAATACATGCTGCACTCAAAGTAATCAAAATGTAATTTCATATTGCCACAAGTAATCAATTATATTATAAAGGTAGCCAAGTCCTTACACTCCTGCTTTATACTATCAGTTTAAAATTTATATTAATTAAAACTTGCTCAAATAACTTGTTACACACCAAGTAATTTTAACAGAATGATAGGCACTTTTTTAAAAAGGGTAATTCTATTTCATATTTTTCAAAATATCCTTATCCAAAAGGCCAATCCAATCATAATGACTCTCATGGTTCAGTGGATTAAATCAAAAGGAGTCAAATTCATTCACTATGTTACCACTGAGCACTCTTGCCTACCCAGCTCACAACAAAGCGCCCCTTCTAGTTTTGCTCTAGTGACATTTTTAGAAATAAGGTAGTCAGGCTCTTAAAGGATTTTCTAGAGAATCCATTCATGCCTTCAACATTCAAAGGAACTATTTTTTATAGTTTAAAACTATTTCAAGCAGTATCTGCACATTTGCATCAAAATGATACCATACATGGACAACTGTTGTGATCCGTGGGTCTTGCCATGCTGGTGGCAATGGCTGCTGATCAGCACTCAGGCCAGTAATATAGCTTTACTAGAGATATTCTAAATAAATCTCTCGTTTTCCTAGGATTTTTGTAGAATACTATTAAGGCACAATTCGGCATAATTTACCTTTCCAAGCTGTGAGTTGGGCAACCATATAAGTCTCAATAAATATATAAATAAATAACAAATGGTGTATAATAATTAATAACTGACTTTCTATATAATAATTACATAGTATTTACATGAACACCACCAGGAACAAATAAATAAACAAAGCAAGCACCTGAGGGTAGGACAAGAAGGAAACCAATCAAAGAAGGAAGCAACTTAGAACTAAGGAGAAATTTCCTGACAGTTAGAATAATTAATCAGTGGAACAATTTACCTTCAGAAGGTGTAAATGCTCCAACACTGGAAGTTTTTAAGAAGAGATTGGATAACCATTTGTCTGAAGTGGTGTAGGGTTTCCTGCCTAAGCAGGAAAGAAGACCTCCAAGGTCCCTTCCAACTGTTATTCTATTCTATTCTAAATATCTGTAGGCATATCTGAGGAGCCATCTACCCCGAGGGGATCAGCCCACCCACTCATTCTAGCAGAAAGGGCCTTTCAGATCCCATCTGCCAAAGAACTTCAGCTGGCAGGGTCCAGGAGAGGAGCCTTTTCTGTTGTGGTCCCCACCCTATGGAATATCCTCCCACTGGAGGTGAGGTCTGCCCCCACACTTCTGGTTTTCCAAGAGCCTGAAAACTTGCCTCTACTGCCTGGCCTGGGGCCTCCAAAGCACCCTGCTTTGTTGGGGATAACTGATAGGGTACAGAGTATCCCCACTCCCAGATCATCCATTATCTTTGTTTTTAAACTTTTAAACTTTTTCTATTTAACTCCCTTAATTTTAATTGTCCCCCATTGACCTTTTTACTTGTTATTATATTGTAAGTTTTCCAGGGTCACTGTATGGTCAGCATAAAATTTTGAATAAATAAATAAATTTATTAATCACAGAATCACTAAATGTATTGAATAGAGATTGGAAAGGGACACCTGCTTCCTGTGTTTCCAATATACATTTGTACTTGCAGATTTACTAATGTAAATAAAAACAAAGTCAGCTCACACTATTAAGATAGCATACAGTTCGATCCTGAGAGACTGTAAAATACAATTCTCTAGAATATCCAAGTCTATACTATGAATATCAGGTATACTGGAAACATGCCCCCTAATTCATCATGTAAAGTGCAAAAAATCCTAAAATCTAGATCCCACATTACCCTCTTCTATGCCAAAGAGTTATGTCATGTTTCCCAGGATCTATGGCATCTAGAATATGCCTGACATTGTTCTAAGTAACAAGGGGATTCACAAACTTAAACTGTAATTGACTACAATTAAAGAAAAACTTTGAGGGGAAAGGAAACTCAATGAGTACTGTAAGCAATTATCACAAACTTGTCTATGGAGATTCTCAGTCATCCAGATCATGGTTGTCCCAAAGGTGCTTTTTCAAGAGGCAACTGGACTTTCTGGTTTTTCTTTGAAGACGTTTCGCTTCTCATCCAAGAAGCTTGAAGAAGCAAAACATCTTTAAAGAAAAACCAGAAAGCCCAGCTGCCTCTTGAAAAAGCACTTTTGGGACAATTATCTTAATTTTTTGAAACGTATTTAAAATAAAAAATATAGATATCAATAACGATAATTATAGATATAATTATAGATTATAATAACGATAATAATGATAGATACATATTTGGTTGTTAAAACAAACAGAAAGTCCAGAATTAGAACACACACTTAATAATACATTAGACAATGTTACAGCCAAGTCAGTATCTTTTTGTTCATAGAAACATAAATAGAAAGCGTCATTTATATCATTGATTTTAAACCACTGATCTTTACAAATTAATGCGTCATGTAAAATCACAACAGTAAAGGAGATTTACTCTCTATCCTAGAGTTTACAAATAGAACAGTAAAGAGATGTGTCATTCCTGGAGATTAAAACAGTAATTTATAAACACTTAATTTTAGCTACAATAAATAGCCAACCTACATAATACCAAGACTTGGTCCAAAACAATTTATGTTATACTCTGTAAAATGTTTTTCACTTGAGTTACCTATCAGACAAACTTACAAGAAGCTGTACTGCCTAATATGTATCCTTCTGATCTTCCAATTTACTAAAATTACTTACCTCTTCTCTTGTCTACATATTTTTTACTAGATCTAAATCTAGTAAAAGGACTACTAAAAGGACCAATGGATGATCTATGGAGGGGAGTGAACATGTGGGTCTTCTCATCCAACCTTATGTTTGGCAAGACAGGACTTGCCAGATATATGTTGTATATAACACAGTCTTTTGTAAGACTTTTTTTCCCATCCTTTGCTTTAATTCCCAGGATTCTGTGGAATAAATACATATTCAATAATTAAAATATAGCATCCACCCTATCCTATTTTTTGACCACGAAAAAAGCACCCGTACTATTAACAATCATGTTAAATGCTATACCTGAAAACAGCAGATGGCTTAAGCTGCAATACAAATTTTAAAAAAATCTAAATTTCGTGCAGCAGTAGGTATTCCAAGACCCATGAGTCACCTGTAGCCCGCAGACAACTCTTTCAGTATCAAAACTGAGAAATTGATTTTAGGATCCAATCTGGGTTGGTTATCTGGGACCAGAGGTTTTGCCTTTTGAGCTTTTAGACTCATGCTGGAGTCTAGAGAGAAGTTCTCTGAAGATGTGCTCCAGCACAAGTCCGTAGGTTCGGAAAACAAAACCTCTGATCCTGGTAACTGATCCAGATTGGATCCTGCAACATTATCCTGGGACATGTATATTTTCTCCAGAATTATTCATCTACATCTTCAGTCCAGATTCATGCCTCATTTCATATCGTACACATTAAATTACACAAGAATCTTTTGTTGGTGTTTTATCTATTCTTAAAATATGTGGATTTTTGTGACACATGTTTATCCATATCCCCTTCCATATTAATTAATCCTGTTTGCTCTCAAAATATTATTTTGATAAGAATTCTCTCCCAAGAACATGTCTATTAAATGTAAATTTCAATAAAGTGCATTATGACATTAAAAGAAACATAATAGTTTGATGGATAACTATATTTGTCTGAGTAGTATGAACAGTAGGTCATTGCCTATAGACAAGCAATACAAGAATTACGATTTGGTAGGACCCTTTGGAAGTGAAAGTTGGACTTCGAAGAAGCAAGATGGGAAGAGTATTGATTCTTTTGAATCTTTAGAAAAAGATTCTTGAGAATACCATGGTCAACCAAGAAAACAAAACAAATGGATTATCAAAGGAATTAACTCAAAAGTCTCAGTTGAGGCACAAATTATCCTACTTTAGGCATATTAGCTGAAGACCCAGCTCTCTGGAGAAGACTCTAAGGCTGGAAAAGATAGAAGGAAAGAGAAGGAAAACCAACAGCAAGATATTCTGTTATAGTAATGATGAATGCCTCATAGGTCTGGCATGGTGGGGAGCAGGCCAAAGACTCCTGGGCTAGGCAAGAGGAGGAGAGGCCTGAAGCCTCCAAGGTGTAGCAAGGTGGGGAGCAGATTGCAGGAGCACTGCAACAGACATAACTTCAGGTATGGCTCCATAAGTCCCTTCATTCAACAAGAATTCAATGGGAAGGAAGGAAGGAAAGAAAGAAAGAAAGATTTCCATCTTTTGCTGTATCAAAATAAATTGAAATGGAAATTTCAGGTAAATCAAAATGATAGGTATTTTTCATCAACTCAACTGAGTCCTTCTTTTCAGCATTTTCTGCAGCTACATGGTGGCCACGTGCCATGTTCTGCATGAATACTGAAGTATCATTCAATATGTATTTAATATATTTAGCTTACTTTAATTTGCTTCAGCAGCAGCAGAACCATCTTAATTAATCAGCCAGGTCATGGTGAACCATCTGCAGGGAAAGGTCAAGTGAAGATAAAAATTCACAAGAAATTTCTGTATCTTCACGCAAAAATGTTTATATACCCTCCCTTTCTGGAGGTACTGTATATGCCTTAACCACCAGGAAAGCACTGAACAGAATCCATGCGCTGATGTGACAGCTCTGTATTCTTTGCTTAGGAAACCGACTGCTTAAAACACCCACTTGTTCTATTCAAGCTTCCCACTCATGGGCCTGAACATGAAAATAACAGTTCAAGGGAAGCTGTGGGAAAATACAATGAATGACTGCCAGAATACCACCAGGGGAGACTTCTGTGTCTCAGTTGCTGATGGTCAGAAGTTCCAACACCAAGAAATCAAAAAAGGGACTCATCTTTCCTGCAGAATAATCCATCGATGCTTATTCGATACTGTACATGGAGAACAACAGGTAAGAGTGACATCAACTGATTGCCAGCTAATTTTCTTAACTATGAGCTGTTATATTCTTTTATGAGGCATTAATATTTTTGTAAATGTCTAGCCACATGATGGATTGTTCCAAGATAGAGAAGAAGCTACTTGCTTTACTAACAAGAAGATACAGGTAGCCCTCGACTTATGAACATTCATTCAGTTACCATTTGAAGTTAAGATGGTGTGAAAAAATAGATCTACACCCATGCCTGAAGTTATGGCTGTTGCACTAGCCTTGTGATCATGGGATCAAAATTCAGACATTTGGCACCAATGACTGCAGCTCCCCTGCCCAACTATCTTCCCTATCTCTACTCTTTGGCTTCCTTGCACTCTACCTTTGCAGGGCAGAAGGCAACACCCTGGGAAGTTGCATCCACTCCAGTCCAGTCCTAGCCACAGCCATCATTTATTTATTTATATTTATTTATTTGATTTGTCAATCGCTTACAAGAAAATAGATATAGTATAAACATAATTATGAATACATGAAATGGACACATATAAGAAAAATAAAAAGAAACAATAGGACAGGGACAGTAGGCACATTGGTGCACTTATGCACGCCCCCTTTATTATTCATTATTATTATTATTAATTATTATTATTAATTATTCATTACCACCCTGTATTCCAAAGCCCCTGCTACTCTGCACTCTGCTGCCACAGCTAAACTTCACCGTTTTCTTGCTCCCACTACTGACAAGTCATGTCCAGTCTGGCCCTTTATGTCAAGAATCCCCTTGGTTTTTCTTTGAAGACATTTCACTTCTCATCCAAGAAGAGGATAGAAACTGAAGAAGCTTCTTGGATAAGAAGTGAAACTTCTTCAAAGAAAAAGCAGAAAATCCAGTTTCCTCTTCAAAAAGCACCTTTGATACCCTTGGCTGAAGCTACCAAAAACAAGTCCCTTTGCATGCTGCTGGAGTGGGGTGGATCTTCTGTTAAGCCACAGATCTGGGGCTATTTCTTGCTTGCTTGCTTGCTTCCTTGTGCTTCTTCCAATGCACCAGGTAGCCCAGCCCCAGTCCAAGACACAAAACAAAGCAAAAGCCAGAAACAAGCAAGAAGCAGCTCAAGATCCCATGGTGCACCAGAAAGCCTTGCTCAAGCCTGGCCCAGCAGTGTGGGCTATGCACAAAGGAGCTTCTTGACAAGAAGGGCCAGGGAGCAAGAAGATGGTGAAACTAAGTGGGGCAGCAAAGTTCAGGACTGCAGGGGTGCAGGGTGGTGAGGGTAGCAACAGCTAAGAGAGGGCTGTCAACGATATGTATTCCTGCCCTTTGTTCCGATCAGTGTACACATGACAGCGTGACATAATGCAATTAATGTTGCTATTTTCTGGGCAAGGTCTGTTTAATTTGTACATATTTAAATGCTGTATTTTATATTTTAAATTTCATGTCATATAATAGGCCTTATTTTAATTGTGATGCTTCTGACACTAATAAACAAACTTTCAGACAAGTTTTTAAATGCTCTGTACTGCATACACTTTATTTTGTTGTATGTGCTCCTGATGGCATCGATGCATGTGTCTAGGCAAACATCTTGAACTTAGCTCAAAAAGCTATTAGTGTGTTTAGCAGATTAGTTACCACATTTAGAAAAAATTCTCTTAAGTTTCCCATCTTTATCTTCTTTTTCCCTAGTCTGACCATTCACACTGGTTGAGTCCAATCTGGGGAAGAAAAAAAAACAGTCTCAATGTGGGGACCTGAGCAAAATGACAAAGCCACTCCAGCTTGTACAGCTGCAAGACTATGGCAACATTTCAGAAACAATGAGGCGGGAAACTTATTCAGCTGATTAAGAAATGTTAATATTTTACAACAATGATGATCATCCTCTAAGGTTCATATCTTCTGGGATCATTAAATGGATTTGATTCAAAACTCTTTGGGAGACTAAAAATAAATAAATAAATAAATAAATAAAAGCTTTCACCAGGCGTGCATCTCCTAGCCTGCCCTAATCGCACACAATTTTCTGCATTATCCCCTAACCTCCTTGCCTAAAGAAGCTATATATAGTCAGTGTGACCTTTAACCAGCCTATCTACCCTGAGCTCAGCATGATTGCAATTTACAGACCATTTCTGCTCTACAGCTTTCTTAACACGAAGAGGGGTTGAAAAATCAAAACCCAAAAGCACAAAGCAAAAATAGTAACAGAAAATAACCCTGCAGCGCAATCACGCCTTGGGCTGCTCCAATGGCTCTTTTCTGCTCCTTTGCAACATACAGACACAATTCCCAGTGTGCTAATTACTCCGATTACTATAAACTCTGTGCTAACGAGGGTTGCTTGGATGAAGGACTCCGTTGGTGTTTTGTTACTCTACTGTCATTAATACAGAACCCAACTTTCTTAGTTTAATGTAGTATCTAAAAAGACAGACCCAGTTAAATTATCCACATTTAGCCATATTTTATTACCCAAAGAAATATGGTATTTGCAATGGTCTAAAGTACAACAGAATAAACAAGGAAGAGCAAAATTCTGGACTGAGTCATGAGGGGACTTGGGAGGCTGCTACCTCTGAAGTAAACTCCAAAATCTCTAGATTCCAATTTTTAAAAAGCTATTTTTTATCCTGAGATCCCAAGATAGCGTTTTAGAGCTTCCCTGTCCATTCTGATTTTCATACATGTCTAGTTTTAAAAAGAACCTAGAAGACATCATGATTCAAAGCAAAACTCAAGGCCTCTCTTTTCAATGTTTCATAGTCCTGCCATGAGCTCCAGAGTTATTCCTTAATAATGACAAAAATAGCTAGAGCCAAAGATCGTATCACATTCTTGTTTCCCTCCTTGTCCTTCTGAGCTATCTAGAAGATGGTAAGTTTAAAAGTATTGTAAATACTTCTATTGTAAAAGTATTGTAAATACTATTAAACTTACCATCTGATTTAGATCAAGTCCTGCATGCTACAACCCATGTCAATTGAACTGACATTGACATTGGTACAAACTAATCTTCCTCACTGGTCAACACCTTTGAATGCAGCCTGATTCAGCTTGAGTAAAGGTACAGTTAGAATATGTGAAACATCAGCTTACACCCAGAATTAGCAATTCCTCTCTTCATGTTGCTGATTCCCATAGAGTTGACGCCCATTCTTATTTGTCAAATAATTTATAATTGCTAAGGATTTATAGCTGTCAACCCCCTACCAAACTACAATAACGCAAAGAAAAGAATCTATTGCAACATCAGAACAGCCCCATTACTTAGTACTACTTGTTTGTAGACAATAAATTATCATAGAAAGACTCTGTGATCCTTAAATGCATGTTGTTAAATCAAGGATTGGGAAATATGCTATTGAATCAGACGCACAATCTAGTTAATTTAATCCAAAGATCTTTTTTTCCAGATGCTTCAAATGTTAGGTCTCACAACAGTGTAGATCTGTGGAGCAGTTGCTCCTTTTGTTGTTTGGCTTTATCATTTCCTTTTTTTTCTTTTTCATTTTATTTATTCTAAAAGGGAAGGAGAAAGGGAAAGGAAGTTATAGTGTGTTGGAATTCCGAAGTATAGATATTATATTTAAAAATCTGCAGAGCAGAAAGATAAAAATTAAATGAAAAAAACAAAGCATTCCAATAAAAGAAACATCTCACATTTTTCTTATACATCAACTTGGATTAGAACAAATTTAAAGATAGTTTTACAACCGTTCAAAATTTGGGCACTTTCAAAGTTAATATTTAACTCTTGTTAAAAATAATTTAGTTTAACTGAGAGACTCATAATTTTTCTGTGCATGCACACACACATTCGAGTCATTCTTGACTCTGGAAACTACCTGGACAAGTCCATGCAATTTTCTTGGCAAAATTTTTCTTGACAAATCATTAGATGGATATTCTCATAGTTTACGCTACCGCTCCTCTGTTGAAGGAAATAGATGTGCTTTTCACTAAAATACATAAAGAATCCTACTGGCAATTATATTTGTACATAAATCTGTAGCATCAATTCATGTGAGCAATTTGGGGCAAGAAGTGGGGGAGGATTGCAGTTCAGGAAAAAGAAGTCACATAGCCCAGTGAAACCTACAAAATAATCCTCAAGCATTTCAAAGTGATTCCGCCTTAATCAATTCATTATACATCTGGATGGCTATGAATGTGTACTTACAGTTTTCAAGATTATGTTTTTAATACCAGATTAGCATTAAACATGCCATTCTGAAATTCATGTGGTTCTGTCCTACGTGTACAAGATAATCAGGATGTGCTGACTCTTCATGCTGACTAGAACTTACTTTATTGAGACAGCATACACTAACATAGTAAAAGATTCTACAGGTAGTCCTCACCTTATGATCACCAAAATTTCTGTTGTTAAGTGAGACATCTGTTAAGTGAATTTAGCCCCATGTTATGATCTCTCTTGCCACCATTGTTAAGTGAATCACTGCAGCTGTTGAATTAGTAACATGGTTGTTAATGAATCTAGCTTCCCCATTGACTTTGCTTGTTGAAAGTCACAAAAAGTGATCGCATAACTCCGAGACACTGCAGGTGCCATATGCCAAGCATCTGAACTTTGATCCCGTGGCCATGGGGGTTGCTGCAATGGTCATAATTGTGAAAAACGGTCATAAGTCACTTTTTTCAGTGTCATTATAACTTCAAATGGTCATTAAATGAACTATAGTAAGTGGAGGGCTACCTGTATAATAACAGAAGTTTACAAGTCAGCTATGTTTTTCTTTCCCTTCCTCCCATAACCCAGGAACTTGGAGACACCTGCATAAATCTCTTTTTAATATTTTTCTGCCCCCTGGCTTAATGCATGCTGCTTGTGCATCCATTTGTTGTCCTAATAGTTTCTAGATGCCTTCCCAAGGTTATTTAAGCGCACAATCATGCCTACTGTCCCTGTCCTATTGTCCCCAATTATTAGTTCCCATTTCATGCATTTAAAGTTATGTCTATTCTTATTTCTATTATATTGTAAGCATTTGACAAAATAAATAAATAAATAAATATAAATAAATAAATAAATAAATAAATAAATAAATAAATAAATAAAATATTTCCATGGCCATCTACTGGTTCTAGTGTCTTTTGCTTGCTAGTGACATGGGGCTTCGAAGTTTGGATATACTACCTAAATTGTAGTTGAGGATTCATAATATTTTGCAAAATTAGATGTGGAATTTAATTTGACAGATAATCTGAGATTCCATATCTAACAGGATTTTTCTTCCATATTATGTCTGACTAAATTTAATTGTACATGCTATTACAATTTCAGGCCTACTCTTCTCCCTTTATTTTATAAAAATTACAATAATAATACATTATTTGACTGATCCTTGGAAGTTTTTTTTTTTGCTGAATGATAAAAATGTATTGAAATCAAATGGAAAATGTTAGTTTTTCATATTAATGTGGACTTTGCTGTTTCATATTCTTCACTATGGAAAATTATTAAAGCATTTATTCAACATCAAATATGCTTCACCTAAAAAGAAGTAACAACTGGCTTAAACTTAAAACTTTTAGAGGAGAAATGCTTCCTTTTTATGCATCGCATCTCCTGACCTATACAGATCTGCTTCTACTAAAATTAAACTTAACATGGTTTATGCTTCCCAAACATAATTTTATTACATTGCACAAGGTAATGTAATAAAGGTATTGGGGGGGGGGGGGAAGAGAAGCTTAGTAAGTTATTCACCTTCAGACTTAAACAAATTAAGCAACGTAAGTATTATATAATCTTTTCAGATATAAATGGGATGTGCATACAGAGTCCAGATCCATTAATCAACTATTTTTAAAATTTTAAACTATAAAGCATCAATTCTTCATCAACAGAAGACAAGTTAATGTTTTTAAACGGAGCTTACCACATTTATCATGGGTCTAGGTTACTAATTTTACTTCACCTCTTATTCTTCAAGAAATTGCCCTTAATATTAAATCCATGAAATCAGGGAAGACTCCTGGTTTAATAGTTTCCCAAGGGATTGGCATAAAAGCATATAGGGCTTTCTCTCCTATTTCACTAGACATATACTTTTCTGAAATAAATTCCTATCTTGTAGTTTTAATGAGGAAAAAGTCTGAATTCTTGAGCCAAGTGAGGATTCCATTATGTGTTCTAATTACAGAACAATCCCCTTGATAAATGTATCTTTATCATCTTAGCCACTGTACTGTACATTAACCATCAAATCACTATGTTCTTTCAACTATTTTGCTGCCAGCAGAAAATGGATTTATTCAAGATTGCTAAACTTTAGAATATAAAATCTGAAATTGATGTTCTTGCTTTAACTTAAAATATAGAAGCCTTGGTAGGTAGAATTACTTAGGAGTCCAAGAAGGTATTTGATATGGTCTCTTGGAAATCTTTGAGGAAGGTTTTGATTTGAGGGGTGCTTGGTCCTCTCTGAGCTTGCTTATTTTCTTGCAGACATTTCATTAACCAAACAAGGTAACATCATCAGTGCTAGTAAGGAGTGCAGTTTGCTGTCAGTTTATATTCTGGTGACTTTCCTGTCAGTGTTGGTGAGGGTAATCTTAGAGATTCTTTGATTGGGCTGTTTGCTGTTAACTTCTTTGGCAGTTTTTTGATTGGGGTATTGTTTATTTGATAGTTGGTCTGATTTTAACCTTGGAGTTAATGTATGCCAATCTGGGGGCTGATTGCTGGTGAGAGGTACTTGGGTCTTTGACCAAAAATGACAATTTCTAGACACTTAGCACTCTGACAAATCAGCCATCAACAGACACATAGACATTAACATCTACAGACTATGCAAAAGAGACTCACCCAGCCCAAAAAGGAACAAAAAGTCCCAAGCACCTCTCCACCAGCAATCAGCACTCATATCAGCATAGATTAACTCCAAGATTAACATAAAGTCAGTTGCTAAGCATCTGAATTTTTACCACATGACCACTGGGATGCTGCAACAGTCCTAAGTATAAAAAACGGACATAAGTCACTTTTTTCAGTGCCATCGTAACTGTGAATGATCACTAAACAAACTGTTTTAAATCACGGACTACCTGTATTTGCACAACATTGGAATTAATAAATTACAATGCAACCCCTTAACATATAATAAATTTCCTATGACATTAAATAACAGATATATTGTGTGCATTGGATACTTTAGATCAGGGGTGTCAAATTTGCGATCCATGGGCCAGATGCGTCACATGTTGGCCCTGCCCGGTTAGCAAAGGGGAAAAAAGTCCCAATACGTCATGCGACACCGTGATGACATGAGTTTGACACCCCTGCTTTAGATAATGTATAATAAAAGTTGGTTACAATCATTTTGCTGTTTGAGTTGCAAGTCAGAGCTGAAATGTTAATTCATATGAGTTGGTCTTGTCTCAAGATGGTCGTACGCAGGCTTGACAACATAATTCTCAAAATAATTCTGGAATGATTATTGTGTGTTAAAATGTACATGTTCATCTTGGCTGTATCCACTTTGTGTAATCTATCCAGATATCACAAATTGTGGGTTTTCATGCACATTTTATATAATAATTTATTTAAATCATTAAGTTTATACCACCTCTTTCCTCCAGAAGCTAAAGATGGATAATACAGTGTCCCTTTATTTTTTATTCTTACAACAGCAACTGTTAAGCAAGTTTGAGTGAATGAATATGACTAGCCCACAATCACTCAGTAAGTTCAATGGCTGCGAATAGCAAAATCAGAATTTCCTAATTTAGAATAACAACATAATCACTGTATTATATTGGCTGCTATTTACTAAAATTGTAGATATAGTAAAGAACCAAAGGTACAATTTAAATGTTCATTCATTCATTTGTATAGTCCCTTACATAAGCTTCTGCATGGAGATCAAAACAATAATAAACCTTCTTGCTGGATCAGACCAAAAATCTATCTCACCAACATTTTCAAGATACTCAGCATCCATAGATTAAGGCAGGCTATAGCTGGCTGGAGAATTCTGGGAGTTGAAGTCCACAAGTCTTAAAGTTGTCAAGTTTGGAGACCTCTGGTTTAAGGAAACTGGGTTTCTCATCTAACTGGAATGCCATTACAGAATTACTATTTACTCAGAAGGGAAATAGTATGTTTTCCCCCTCTTTAATTTTTAATACATATAAGTTATCTATAAAATAGAGTGGAAAATTACTACTTGATAACACACATGACAACGGACATTACAGGATCAAAAGTATGGAGAATAAGAGAATGAATGTTGGAATTAAAGTAATGAAGTAATTTTATGTCTTTAATTCTGCTCTTGCTCACACTGTATTAAAGGAAGCTCATCTTTCTGGAAAAAAATGCTACCCCATTACCTATTACTAAGATGTTCAAGTGGACTAGATGGACTAATAATAATTGATGATTTCTCATTTCTCCTTTCTGTTTCTTGGTAACATAGGGAAGAACTGAAACTAGGTCCTTCATTCGCCATCATTATCTCAGAAAGCAGCTAACTATATGGTACGTGGGTCCTAGAGAAAAGGCTGCATCTTTATATTGCTCTTGGCAGCCCCAAGTGCCAAGCAATCAGGACTTCATAGGCCTTTTAGGCTTTTGCTTTCATGTTCTGAGTCAAAGTTGTTTTTCATATAAAACCTATTGCACCACATTGAAAACAAGTCCGTTCAATGTGTATTTTTTCAGCTCTCTGAAGATGCATAGGAATGTTAACAGGATTAATGACAGCATATTTCAGTTATGCTGTCATAATTATGATGTCATGTTCTGTAGATCTTCACTGGGGAAGAACACATTCCCTGGTGCAAAGCATATCACTGTCTTGTACTTTTAATACCATTATAGGAAACAGACCATAAAGAAATTCTACTGTCAGTCTGATATGACAATGGCAACAGCGATTGAATCTTTTTTACAAGCAGCAAACTATGCCACTGTTTCAAAATTATGCTCCATAGTTAGTCAGGAAAGATACCCTAATTAGTCAAACTATACTAGGGTTTTGTGCAGAAGGTCCCACATTAATATTCTACTAACTCGATTTAAAACTACCTGGTAACAAAAAAGACATCTACCAGAATTACTGCAAAAATAGACATTACTGAATTTGATAGACAAACTCTTTGATTTAGCTTTAGGGAGAGGTAGGATGGGCCTTTTGTGCCCACTTATGTTCAGATTTCATCAAGTCAAAAGTCTTCACAGTAAAGGTAAAGGAATTTATTTAATTGTTCTGAATAAAAATCAGTGGAATTCTGTTCTCCTTTGCTAGGTTCTAAAAAAACATACAATGTGTTCACTGTAAGATTTGTACAATGCTACAAAACTGATTTGGAGACATCAAAATCTAACAGAAAACTTAATTCATTATTTTGTAATCTGTCCACTTCATAATAATTTCATAAACTTTACAAATAATTTTGGGAGGGAGACACATATGAATGTGTAAACTGGCTATGTATATGATACTGTATAGCCTAGGGCCAAACTTACCTGGCATGCAACAATTTTCTAAAGCAACTTCTCAGTCATCAGACTAAAAACACATTGGTAGGAAAATTGCAGGAGATTATTTGCTTGATACTATTAAAAATGCATATTTTTATGTTGTCTTTCACAGACGCTATTTATTTTTTAAGGGGTTTTGTAACATTGTTTTATATTGTTGCAAACTATTTTGAGATTTTTACAATAGCTAATGGCATTGAAATATTTTTAAAAGTAACTAATATAGTAATAAATTTTACAAAGTCTGAGAAGACATCACAGATCCAAAAGCTTGTGATTTGAATGGGCCAGCATTTCTTTTATGGAAATTAAATACAATAGTGGCAAATATCTGTAGCTCAGGTATAGGACAAGAGTGGAGGTCTGTTCTCCAAGCTTGCAGGTTGGTTTCTGAACATTTCATTACCAGACTAGATAACATCTTCAGCAGAATTTAGGGAATGTCAGTGACATTTGGAAACCAACCCACTAGCTTGGAGAAAGAACCTCACCCTCATTAAGCACTCTATTACTCCCCATTTACATGATAAGCTGTGTCAACTACTTCAAAATTGCAGCCTTTCCAGTTTGTATTTTGTACCTTTTTAATATCTTGGTAACCACAAGGATACTGATACACAAGCATCAGATGCACCCTCTTGTCACAAGGCAAAGTCTGACTGCTTCTCCTATTTGCATCTTGTTTCACTCTATTGTGGCAAACTTAGGTTTGCATCTATGGAAAGAATGAAATTGATTATGTGTCATCATGTTGGTGTCAACTCTTAAGGATCACATAGATTTATTCCAGGAAAGGAAGAAAATCACATTTATGAAATATTTTTCATGGGTATTTAGGTTATATTTATAGTATGTGCTAATAAATGTATATTTTGAATAATTACCAATGAAACTAGAAGGACATTTCCAAATAAACTCATTCAAACAGAATCGTTAACAATTCTCTCCACATTTACACTTTGTATGATTCACTCAAATAGTTTTGCCAACCTATTTCCCTTACTGGTTAGAACTGCACCAATCCATCCACAACTTCTCCATCCAGGTCCACATCTGGGTGAGGTAATTCAAATATTTACACATATAACATTTTAAAACATGCAAAGTATTCCTATACCATTATGAGGCAGATACCTTGCAACATAAGTTTAACAAGTTAGCAAAGAGGCAGTTACAAAATGAAAGCTGTTTTCAATTAATTTTAGCCAGTATTGTCAGTTTAAATGTACTAGGAAAAATAGGAGTAGATTTTTTTTCCTACCAAGATCCCCTTAAAAATTAGGGACACACAATGCCCTGGAAGAGAATTGACATTTTGAATGACTAAGCTATGAATTCAAAATCCCTGGAAACAAGGAACTGAAGTTATATAAAATAAAAGTGAGAGAAGGAAAATAATAATAATTGCACACTGAATTCATTTTCAAGATTGTGTTAGATGCTGCACAGAATAAGATATTGTGACAACATGCTGTGCTCAATATAGATAATAACATTACATGGGTAAAACAAAGATTGCCAACAGAAGAACCAGTGATGAAAACAAGCTACCAGGGAAAATAGGCTTAATCAAATAAATTGAGATTTTCAGTTAAATTAAGCATTATGGAAGATGGTGAAATTCAGTTAAATTAAGCATTATGGAAGATGGTGAAAGTTCAGACAGGTCACTTTCTGTCCACTTTCTGTCTAATTCTCCAACTGGCTCTTAGCACCTTAGAAACTGGTTCTCATTGAAACATAATATTAATAAACAAACAAACATAACATAATATTAATGGATGTGGGAGAGGAGACTATTATTCATTCATTTTATTCACATGAATACTCAGATCTAATAAGAACTAAATGAAAAACTCAAAATATATAAATCAGAAACTAAAGTGTCAATTTCCAATTAATTTTTCTAATGATTAGAAGCATAATGAATTATGTCTACCTGACCATCTAAAGAAGAGTGTATTAATGTCAAACATAATTCTGTGGGGAAAATGTTCCAAGCCTGGGATCATGACATGAGAAGATACCCCTTCCACCTGACTAAATAACAGGCCTCTGGAATTATTATGGAGGATTGATCATTGAGATTGCAAATAATACTATTTAAAATATATAATTTATCAACAAAACTAAATAATTCAATACCATAAATCTCAGAATAGCCTCATACAAATTTCAACAATGCATTTGCCATACTAGCCATGGCAAACATGACATCGTCCTCGGAAAATCAGCCAATCTTCCTCCCATTGCAGCTAATCCCTGCATGCATGTAAGTACCACTGAGTTCAACAGGGGTTTCTCCCTGAAAAGAATATTTAACATTGAAGCCTAAAACCATGTTTATATTAAAAATACCCCACTGTTTTCAATGAGGGCTACTTCCTAATAAGCCTATTCAGGATTGTACATTATTGTTCTCAGTTTAAATTCTGCTTCTATCAGCAAGTTTTTAAGTAACCATTGGTAAACTATTTTCTCTCAGCCTCAGTCTTATATAGTATCCCTATCATTAAATCTCTGGATAGAAAAGGGGACTGGATAATTCAGTTCAAAACTTAAAACTGATAGGATGGATACATCTTGAATGATTGATGTTCTCTGGCAGTTGTTTACTCAGTATATTTTTAGCACAAAGGACAAATGCTCAACATTCTGGCTTTTAATTAGTATTACCATATTATGCCTAGATGACTACTGCACAGGGTAGGCAGAGATCCTTCTGTGCTGTGTAATGGTGATACTAAGATGTGAAGGCCAGAAGTTTCCCTCTGTTGTTGTTTTTTCACCTCTGAAATGTTGGACAACAGGACATCACAACATTGCCACTTTTCATTTCATGTAGGTGCTGGTTGAATCTTGCTTCAACAGCAATAAAAAGATCACCTCCTCTACTTATCTGAAGGAGGCAGGCTACTTGTAGCAGTGCATAATAGATAGAAGAGCAGAAATATATCTGCCTTCTACTCTTCAGCATTGGATACAACCCTGCCTGTGAAAAGGCTGCCCTTGTTAAAGGGAACAAAGCCCATTCAGTGGATGTTACTTCTGGAGGATATAATGCCACAGAGGTCAATGGAAAACACTTTTCCTTCACTGATTTACTTTTTAATTCTGCCTTACTTTCTCTTTTGCATTCTTTTAAATTGAGATTTCTTCCTAATTAAAACAAACACAAGGAAGCAATTAATGTCTTGATGGAAACAGATGGTAAAATGGCACAACTCTTTTACCCCATGAAAATCGAACTTACTATTCCATTAAAGCTTCCATACTTTAATGAATCACTACTAAAGCTATGTTGCATTTTTTTTATTAAAGGTTTATGACATTGTTTGTTCCTGATTGTTACTAAAGGATTTCCTATGCTTGTAAGAAATGAAATGTTCTTCCTATGCTTGTAAGAAATGAAATGTTCATGTGAATGTTTAAAAGGTAATTTATATTTTCTTGAAATACGCTAATATTTCACTGATTATGATGCTCTCACAATGCTTTCTTTTATTTATCCTGTATGCTTGATCAGAAAAATTACTTATATTTAAAATATGTATATGATTGCACATGAAAACAGATACAGAAAAATAAAGAAAGTCCTTCAAAACATTTCCAAACTCAGAAAGAAGTTACAACTTTGAACTGGTATACTAAATGATGTCAATGGACACGTAACAACTGATTCAAAGATCAAACAAACAAGTTCTGTACAGTAAAAACATCAACATCCAAGACATCTTGGAAGATGCTTCCTACTTACAAGAACTTTTAATACAAGAAGATGAAGTTGGATTAGCATTTTGGTTAAAGTGGGAGGCTACAGGAATCAATGATCTAGCTACAGAAATATAGCAGGCAACAAAAAGAAGGAAAGGTCTATACAAGCTATTCCACCAGCTCTAGATAGTGACACAGTGGCCAACACAGTGGAAGAAATGAATCTGTATACTAATACCAAAGAAACAAAACTTAACAGAATGTGCAAAATATTATACAATATCCTTAATTTCACATGCTAAGAAAATAATGCTTAGCAATCCAATATGTATGTTAAACACCTATATGAAAAGGGAGATGCTTGATGTTCAACCTTATTTTAGAAATGATCAAAGAAGATAAGACATTAGTTATTGCACTCTGGAGAATTCAAATAATCAAGGAATACAAAGGGAAATCATTATGTATTTCATTGATTATAGAAAGGGCTTTGATTGAGTCAGTCATGCCAAGCTGTGAAATACGCTTAGAAAAGTGGGAATCACAGAACATCTCATTGTTTCATTGTTCCCAAAAAGGCCCAGTATGAACAGAACATGGCAATACACATTGGTTGGCAAAGAAATGAAACAAGGTCGTATACTTTCACCTTATTTATTCAATCTATATGTAGATTAGAAGAAGGTGTGTATTTTAAAGGAACATCAATAGTCTGCGTTATGCTGATAACTTTACTGAGATTGCAAACAATGCAATGGATTTGCACTCTTTATAAACGGAAGTCATAAAGCATTATAAAAAATAGGAAAAGGAAGAGGAGGAGGAGGAGGAGGAAGAGGAAGAGGAGGGAGAAGGAGAAGGAGAAGAAGAAGAAGAAGAAGAAGAAGAAGAAGAAGAAGAAGAAGAAGAAGAAGAAGAAGAAGAAGAAGAAGAAGAAGATCATCACTGAAAACAATCAGCCTAGAGGCAAAAATGACTGTATTGTTTTTCTTTTAAACAGACAGTAATCTGTTATAGATGTTACTTTTATCTAACAATGAAGTTGTATACATGTCCAAAGTAATCCACATTACATTACATTACATTAACTCCAGGGTGAAAAATTTATCAAGCTTCTTTACTGTAAATCTTAGTGTCACATGTTGTGTGAGTGTATAAGTTTTTCAAGGGTGGGATTCAAAAATCCCAGCAACCAGTTTGCTGCCCGGTTGCTGGGTGGGTGTGGCCATGGTGGGCATGGCCTACCGGATCTTCCTGTTTCCAACTTACGGTGGGACTCCAGAGCCCAGGAGAAGCCATTTTTGCCCTCCCAAGGGTCCGAAGGCCTCCCCTGGACCTCTGGGAGAGTGAAAACAGCTTCCCCTGGGCTCTGGAGGCCCACCGGAAGCCAGAAACAGGCTCGTTTTGTGACCTGGTTTTTCTGGGAGGGCTGTTTTTTTGTCCTCCCAAGGATCCAGAGGTCTCCCCCAGGCCTCCGGGAAGGTGAAAACAGCTTCCCCAGGCTCTGGAGGCCCACCGGAAGCTGGAAATAGGCTCATTTCGTGACTTCTGGTTTTTCTGGAAGAGCCATTTTTTGCCCTCCCAAGGATCCGGAGACCTCCCTCGGGCCTCTGGGAAGGCGAAAACAGCCTCCCCCAGGCTCTGGAGTCCTTCTGGAAGCCAGAAACAGGCCCTTTTCCAGACTTCCAGAAGGCCCAGTTTTCCTCTTCCCAGAGCCTCCATATGGACCCTGCACTTACCTCCATTGAAAATGGGCCATGTGGAGACTCCTGGGAGGGGAGGGGAGAGGTGGGTGGGGGCAGCCAGTCAGTTGAAATACTGGTTTACCAAACCAGATGTATCTTTAACATCCGGTTCACCCGAACCGGTCTGAACCGGTAGAATCCCACCCCTGAAATTTTGCAGGCTCTTATGAAGGGAACACACACACACATAAACCAGGGCTTCTCTTGGGAATGTCAATGATTGCAACTAAAAAACTAAAATCAAGACTATTTAAAAAAAACAAAGAACTTCCCACAGGTGACTAATTCCTAACTTGCTATAGTACTCAAAAGAAGCACTATCTCAAGCAGAGAAACACAGGTAGTTTATTTACTTATAGGCTCCAATTATTCAGAAATGAGGCAAGAAAATAAGAAACAGAAGATTTAATCAAATAAAGATGCTGACTAGGTTCATACATCACACTAAGCCAATGCTAAACAAAACACATTAAGACTTAACACAACATGTAAACCTACACTAGTAATTCATAGGTGTGAAGGCAACTACTGAATGGCTCAGTGAATTAATAGATTTGATTTGATTTAAAGAACTAATTCTTGTCTGAAAACAAGATTGCAGTCATGGGCCTCTTTCCTAATTTCTGCTTGGTAATATTATGAATTTCTGAGTGGAATGTTAGTTCTCTTTTTAAAACGTCTCTGCCAATTTTGTAAATTGTGAGGTCATAGCTGGAATATTTTGTACACTTCTGGGCACTACATTTTAAAGAAGACATTGACAAACTAAAAGAGAGAGAGAGAAGAGAGAGGAAGACAAGTCCTTCAAAGAACAATTGAAAAGCAAGAAATGTTTAGCCTGGAGGAAAGAATCCATAAAAGCAAATATGACAGCAATCTTCAAATATCTGAAAAGACGTCATGCACCAGCAGACTTGTTTTCTGTTACTCCAAACAGCAGCAGTATAACTAGTGGGAATTGCAAGGAAGCAGATATCAATCCCAGAAGTTTGTGAACTTTCTGCTGCTAAAAATCTTTAAGGAGGGCCATCTATCAGAAATGCTATAATAGCACCTTGCTTACAAATCTGGCACTGAGTAAGATTAAGTTGGGGTAAAAGACTTGAAAAATCACTATGATATCAGAAGATACAAAGTAGCCCAATTTCTATATTAAATTATTTTTCACCGGGAAATATGCTATAAATCACATGGACAAATTCCTTGGACCTACTTCTCAGTCAATTTCTGGATTGTATTACAGGAAGGGACTGATATTACCCAACTGGGAAATATTTCCATTGTTGGAAATATGCCATCTTGTCTTTTCTTAAATTAGCAAATATATTATTTGGGAATCATGTTTAAAAATGATAACTTTCCAGCTTATCCCTACTTCATATGGACTGGAACCATATATTCAATTCTGAATATTTATGTATACTCAGTCATTTTTCCTCTTGTTCATTTGCATAGTTATAGGAGTGTCTTCTACTGCTTTGTCTTCCAAGATACCTCAGCATACAAAACAGACCCCCGGATTAATATGAAGGGAAAAGCCATTCAGATGCAATTCTGACTAAAAGCTGCAATAACCTTTATATTATGATGGTGAACTAGGTCCTAACAAAACTGTCCAAAAATACCTTGGGAAACTCATGTGCCTTTTAGAAACTGGGCAGATATATCATGCATGCATATAGATCGGGGTGTCAAACTCAAGGGGCACAGATCAGTTCTGGCCTGCGGGGTACTTAGATCTGGCCCTCAGGGCCACCCTGGAAACAGCGAAGGACTGTCCACTGTGCTTCTTCCAGCAAAAACGGAGCTCAGGAGTCCCTCCCAAGCTCCATTTTTGGCTGTGACTGCAGCCTTCTGCCAGTGCAAACAGAGCTCGGGTGCCATGCGTGCCCCCCCGAGCTCCATTTTCCTTGGCAGAGGGCTGCAGGATGCAGTTACAGCCAAGAACAGATGTTGAGCTGGCCACGCTCCCTGGCCATACCCCATGCCCCCCCGAGGTCATCCACAACCCTGATTGCTACCTCAATGAAATTAAGTTTGATACCCCTGGTCTAGATGAAAGAACCAAAGGAGTCCATCATCCTAGGAGAGGTTGATGGCTTCCACAGGATCTAGAGACTAATCTGATCTTAACTGAAGTTCCTCACATTCAGATGACATCTCTTCTGATTCAAAGCAAAAAACCACCAATGAAATGATATGGATATAGTATACACAAATATAGTATAGTATATTTCAGTAAGACATTCAACAAAGTAGATCACAATCTATTTCCTGATAAGATACAAAAATATGGAATGCACAGCATCATCACCAGATGGATTTGTAATTGACTGACAAACTATACTCAACCGTACTTAGTTGTCCTTAATGATACTATATCTATGTGAGGGGAAGTAAACAGTGAGTACCAGAATTTCCATCTTAAGCCCAGTACTTTCAATATCTTTATAAATAACTTAGCTGAGGGAATAGAATGGGAACTCATGAAATTAGCAGATGACACTAAGCTGGCAGTAATAGCCAATACCCCAGAAGACAAGTTCAGGATTCAAAAAGATCTTGACAGACTTAACAATGGGCCCTATCCAACAAAATGAAATTTAATGTGGAAAAAAGTTAGCTTTTACAAATACAGATTAGGTGAAACCTGGTCCAAAAACAGTTGGTGTAAGAGGCATCTTGGAGTCCTAGTGGACAATCACTTAAATATGAGTCTAGAGTGTGCAGTAGCAGCCTCAAAAAAAACCTAATAAAAATCCTTTGTGAATAAACAGAGACATAGTATCAAAATCACATGAAGTATTAGTACAGGGGTGGCGAACACGCCTCGAGCATGCGGCCAAAATGAATGCGCTTTGCCTCTTATCATTATTTTGTATACTGTGGCTCTTTGCCAAGTTTGGATTTTGTTATGCTGCTTCTGAGGAGGGATCTCTGAGGAGAGATTTCAGCGTAGTCCGCCTGCGTCATCCCATCTCCCATCCCGAAACAACTGCACGGGCCAGCGGCGTGGTGTGGCTCTCTGACTCTCACAGTTTAAAATTTTGGCTCTTTGTGTCAAACTTGTTCGCCACCCCTGTATTAGTACCACTTTATAAAACCTTGGTAAGATCACACTGGAATACTGCATCCAGTTTTGCTCACTACATTACAAAAATGATGTTAAGATTTTGGAAAAAGTGCAGACAACAGCAACTATGATGATTAAAGGCCTGGAGGCTAAAAGATATGAAGAACAGTTGCAGGAATTAGATATGGCTAGTCTAGAGAAAAGAAGGACTAGGGGTGACATGATAGCATTATTCCAGTATTTGAGGGCTGCCACAAAGAAGAAGGGGTCAATTTATTTTCAAAAGCATCAGAAGGCAGGACAAGAGACAATGGATGGAAACAAATCAAGGAGAGAAGCAACTTGGAATTAATGAGAAACTTCCTAGCAGTGAGAACAATTAAACACTGAGAACCAATCAACCTTTCAGATGTTGTGAATGCTTCATCGCTGGAGGTGTTTAAAAAGAGACTGGACAGCCACTTGTCTGAAATAGCAATAGCACTTAGAATTATATATCACTTCACAGTGCTTTACAGCCCTCTCTAAGCAGTTTACCGAATAGAGTAGAGTAGAGTAGAGTAGAGTAGAGTAGAATAGAATAGAATAGAATAGAATAGAATAGAATAGAATAGCTTTATTGCCAAAGTGTGATTGGACACACAAGGAATTTGTCTTGGTGCAAATGCTCTCAGTATACATAAAAGAAAAGATACATTCATCAAGAGTCAAGAATCATAAGGCACGAACTTAATGATAGTCATAGGGTACAATAAGCAATCAAATCATACTAGGAAACAGTCAATATAAATCGTAAGGATACAAGTGACAAAGTTACAGTCATACAGCCACAAGTGGTAGGGGATGGGTGATAAGGAGTGATGAGAAGATTAATAGTAACAGTAGTGCAGACCTTGTAAATAGTCGAACAGTGTTGAGGGAATTATTTATTTAGCAGAGTGATGGCTTTCGGGGGAAAAAACTGTCCTTGTATCTAGTTGTTCTGGTGTGCAGTGCTCTATAGCACTTTACAGAGTCAGCATATTGACTCCAACAATCTGGGTCCTCATTTTACACACCTTGGAAGGATGGAAGACTGAGTCAACCTTGAGCCGATGAGACCCGAACTGCCAAACTGCTGGCAGCCAGTGATCAGCAGAAGTAGCCTGCAGTACTGCACTCTAACCACTGTGCCACCAGGGCTCATGGTATAGGGTCTCCTGCTTGAGTAGGGCATGTTGGACTAGAAGATCTCCAAGGTTCCTTCCAGCTCTATTCTGAATTAATTAACGTGTGGACTCCCGTACAGTATGTGTGGTTCTTTGATAACCTGAGATAATCTCATGGTCATGGTTATCATAGTGGCCATAAACACATGAACTGCCTCAAAACCCTTCCACAAGGAAAACAGAATCACATTTCCAAATACCATAAACCTAGGGAAATCTATCTCTAATCTGGCAATAAGGTAGAATTATTCAGACAGGGACTCAGCAGCGCAGCTGGGAAGGCAGAACAAAAGCAGCAGTCCCAGCGAGTATGTCAAATCCAGCCACAGAGCCACATTTCTCAACTATAGTGGCCTCTGACTTTTCAAAATTCCCAGACTCAGCTATATACATTTCCGATTCACCATAACAATTGTTTCCATTGTTAAACTTAACATCCCAAACAATTATTCTCATTCTTGAGATACACTGAAGTTCACACATCTGGAGGCCCTTCAGTTGGGTACAGTACAGGAACCTTCAATCATGTGAGCCCACAAAAAGCAGCCCAAAGTAATAGTCACCTCTCTCATCCAGGAAGGAGGCAATGGCAAACCATTTCTGAAAAACCTTGCCAAGAAAAATGCAGGTACTAGTTCAGACACCAGGAGTCAATGCAGACTTAAAAGATGCATATGCATGCATAGTGTTATTATCTCAGCAAGCAACAGTCTGAAGTTTGGTGTACAATAGTAGCACCAGACAATTGTATGCATCTAATTCCTTTCTTCTCCTGCACAGTCACTGAAGTAGTCACAGAAAATTATTTTTATCATCCCCTTCAGAACTATGAAGTTGTTATGGAGGCTACAGCTTACTAAACTGGTAAGCACTGGTAAGCAAAACAGGGCTGAACTGGGACAATTCAAATTTTCTAAATAAAATATTTATTTCTTCCTTGCTGTCTATGAACTAAGAGCAACAATGACAAGGAGTCTTGTACTGACATGTCACAAATATTGACAAAGCAAGCAACAGGCTTTTTATCCTTCCTGTTCTACAGACAAAGTCGTGTATCTGCAAGCAATATTTATTGTTTCTTTCCACAGCATCTTCTGCCTTATGCCTGTCCCTTCAAGTTGTAAAGATGCTGGTTCTCTGATGTGAAAGGTCATACAGTCACTTCTGTCTTTTGTCTCTCTCCAATGCAGAAATTCTTACAATTAAAAAAAAAGACATGTTAGAAAAAGCCCTACAGTACCGACCCTGCTTTTTTAACCATCCAATTTGAAAAATGAAACACTCATGTGTATTGTGCTCATCAGAATGCTATGATAGATTTATCCCAGTGAATATTTTTTTTGCTTGCAACTACCATCTACTCCAATAGAACTCATAGTTGTCTTAAATATTAACTCCAGTCTATAAAAAGTTCACCATCGTAATATAAAGGCTGTTGCAGCCTTTAGACAGGATTGCACCTGACTGACCTTTCCTTGCACATTGCATATTGATCCATGGGGTTGGTTTGGTACATTATGGAACAAAGTCAAGGATATGCATACAGTAATGTACTTTATGAGGAAAGAATGAAGGAACTGAATTTGCTTATATGAAAGAAAAAAAATTAAGTGAAACTATTATCCACTAGTGATGTTTCACCCCTAGATTTCTTACACCAAGAAGTTAACTGCTTGATGGTTTACAATGATTCCCCTTTGCAATGCTATGGTTTCATGAACTGTATGTGTAAAACTGTGTCTATCAATCCATTCCAGAAAATAAGGCTTTGGGTTTATAGATAATCACCCTTTCTACACAGAATAGAACAAAACAGAATAGATCAGTTTCCATGTGAGGAAAAAGGTTCTTCAATAAGATGTTTGGGAAGCTAATGAAGAATAATTCCTTCTTTAAGAGGTTCAGAGGCTAATCTCTATGCACCTTTCTTATGAAGACATATCCAGTGATTTAGTCAACAGGTCTGGAGGAGGGGAGAAAAGAATCCAGGCAAATAGGCAATCACATTATCTTTACAGAGAAGTTTATCTGAGAATTAACTGACTAAAAGTAAAGTGCCTGATCCACCAGAGGAAATAGGTCAATAGGAGACCGTTAGAGGACAGGGAGCCATTGATCAATAATTACTTTTCTGTTAAAGAGTATATTCCCTGGAGTACCTCCTTTTGCATATAGCTACACCATTAGCCAGCAGAAGGATTAAAGACAACCACACCACAACATTTCAGTAAATACCTGTTAGAGAGATATGATAGAAGAAAACAGAACCTGCTCTCTTCTCCAAGCTTCAGCTCTAATTTCAAATCTACAGCATACTGCTCATTGGCCAAGTATATCACTGTGCCCTAACTTATATTCAGAGAAACCCTGCACAATTTGACATCTACTAAACTGAATACATGGAAGGAATAAAATAAAAAAGGACAACCAGCAGGGGGATAGACTCACAGCAGTGATGGGTACTTGTTTGGAAGAACTAAAGAACTATATTAGGAACGAGTCTGAAGAAAACCAACTGAATCTGTGTAGTTATTAGGAATCAATACATGAATGAGAACACAATTTTCCTCTGATTCTTTCCAAAATGGGTGATGAAGGTCTGGGCTCAATATGCATAAAAGGAATCCTTTTAGACCGAAATGCTCATAAATAAATGCACAGGGTTTATTTCCACTATCACCAATGGGAGAGCTGAATCTGAGTGAAAGACCGCTTAATGTCATCTGAAGCTTTTACAACTGAAGACTTGATCTGGGGACTCTTGTGATTTATAAGTGAATCACTGAACCAGTAGGGGAGAAAAAACAGAATGGCTTGACAGATTAAGGGATGTATTAAAGTAACAGAATTCCAATCAAAGAGATATAAAGCATGAAAATTTAAGATTCATGTAATATCAATTATTTCAGCAATGCTATCTACCAAGTTAAGTATTTATTTGTATATTTGTACATAATCCTTTTTCCTTACTCCAAATCTCACAACAGTCACATTAAGCAATGAAGATACAAATATTACATTATAATAGCTTTCATACACTTCATTAAAAAGTAAGGGAGACTAAACATATATGAAACAAAAATCATCTATATAACATAAATACAAAAAAAATCTGGAAAAAAGAGATAGCTTTTTAACTAACATCTAAAAGGCGTAAGTTCATAGATTTTCAGGAATGTGCAAAAAAAGAACGTTCTTATGCACTACTTTTTATTATTGCTGCTAAGAAAGCTAAATTATTTCAGTAAGCTCTCAGAAGTCAAATGCATCTTTTATTTACCTGGTGCCCTCTAGATCAGTGTTTCTCAACTTCAACAACTTTAAGGTGTGAAGGCTTCAACTTTCAGAATTCCCCAGCCAGGATGCAATTCTGGGAGTTGAAATCCACACTTCTGAAAGTTGCTGAGGTTGAAAAACACTGCTCTAAATGACACAGAAAGCATTTCTAAGAATTCCCAATCACCATTACTATTAGCTAAGGTACCTTACATGTTGGAAAATGTAGTCCAATATGTTTGGTGGACATTAAGTGAAAACTGATCTAATGTGACAAAGGAAAACCTGAATGGATAGCTTTTTTATTTCTATTCTAAATGCTATTGAAAACATTCAGCAGCAGAGATTGAAGCTCTCTGCCCATTCACAATCAATCCTTACAATATATATTAAATTCCAAAAAGATATGGAAATGGAAGATATGGAAAGTTCTGAACAAAAAGAGTCAATGTTAAATCACTGACCAACAAGTATGGCAAGACTGTGCCTAGAAAGGATGGCTGTCTCTTGGGATCTAGCGTAGGGTTGTTGTTTTATGACTGTAATTGAAAATATCAAACCAGGAGGAGCTAGAAAGTGTGTTCAAATTTCAAGTTATGCAGCATCCATTTTCCATTTGCACATTTACATGCAACATGTTATAGACAAAGAGATAATTCAATGTCTCTTGTTGAACAACTATCTTTTGCCTCAGCCTTTAAGTTACTGGAGAAAAATCCTCACTCAGTACAACCAATGTAAATGCTTGCTTCCTAGTTTTCATACTATATCTTCATTGCAGAATAAGATATACTTCACTTCTCTGTGAAAAGAAAAATAAAACATACCTAAGAACTCATTTGCTATTAAGAGTGCCATTGAAATCCCTCAAATACACTTTAGCTATTATTCATTCTATTTTACAGAAAAAGAAGAAAAAGGAATACCAAAAGATAATATGAATAATCTGTGAGAAAATGACAGGGGGGCGTGCATAAGTACACCAACGTGCCTGCCGTCCCTGTCCTATTGTTTCTTTTTATTCATATCCATTTCATGTATTCATGACCATGTTTATACTTGTACCTGTTATCTAATACTTGCTTGACAAAAAAATAAATAAGTAAGTAAGTAAATAAATAAATATATAAGGTCCCAAGAGTTTTAAATTTGAATCCCTGGCTAAATATTGAAATAGTTGTATTTGCTTTACACTAGGTAATAAATGTGATTTTGCTAAGTTGCTTTTACATAGATTGACCTTTGAGCCAAACTGCTGTGGAAAATATACCACAGAAGCAAAGTTCTTCTATCATGTTAAAAGGTTTTCAAAACTTAATGGGAGTTCTCAGAAGCAAGTATGCAATACTTTGGCAAGAGTTACTTGACCAACTGCTCAAGTATACATATGAAGAGTCCCAAAATACATTAAGGATATATCCTCTTATCAGCTATAACAAACCTTATGTTCATAGCCACTGGTACCTAAATTTCTAATCTAATTACCCTTCCCCATGTCATATGAAGACAGGGAACTGTGACATTATGAGGAACTGCCAGAAAATAAATATTTGTAATTTCTTTCACTAACGTGTAGAAGAGAATGGGGACTAAATGAGGCCAAACTTTAGTAGAGCTTGTTTCTATGGGTAGCTATAAGAATGAAAGTTGGCTTCATGACTGAGCCAGTCACTCTCTCTCAGTGCATCTCACCTCACAGGATTGTTGCTGTGTAGGAGAAGGAGGAAAAGGTATTAGATACATTTGCCAACTTGACGGATTCATAAAAAAGTAATAAAGGTCAGATTAATAAAAAATAAAAAAATCAAGATCTCAAAGACATGCTTAAGCTTAGCAGTCTCATATTCACAAAATTCTAATTGTTTGGAGGATGGATGTCTGAATTTATTTAGTGTTTGTCCTGGCATGGCATGGCATTTAGATAAGCAATGACTCTTTTATATGCTGATATGACTTAGGTCCCATATATAAAAAGAACATAAATTCCAACTTTCTCCAACTATTCGTCCAACTCAGAGCCTTAGCCAGCCCAAGCAGAGATTAATGAAAAATCTACACTGAAATCTGCAAACCTGTGTTTGATGCATTTTGTCATTATGCTTTTAGTTATTAAGATCTCAAACTATTTTTTATCACCAGTGGTGAATTTCAAACAAAACTCATCTGCAAAAAAAAGCAAAAATGTTTACTGAAGGTTATGAGTGTATATCTCTGGAGATGTTTGTTACGAAAATCATAGTTCCTTTACCATTATGATTATAGAAAACCATTAACAAATTCTGTCACAGTCTTTTTGCCTTAAGCCAGAAACATTGCCCGGCTCCACTTTGCTGAATCAAAATTCACCCTGACAAGTAGTAAATTTGTTGCATTTTCATTGTCCACCGTTCCATTCACTATCCCACCCCCCAAAAAACCTAAAGTACAATTTAGACCCACTAATCAGTTCTTACAGAAGTTCTCCATAAAGACAGAGAAGAAAAATCTTCAGAGGAGCCAATAATAGAATATACAGAAGCAAATTTCAAAGTGTTGAAGAAAAGCAGACAAAATCTGACATGAGATTGCCCTTTCTCTGAGTGAAGCTCCACAGGCTGAAATATTACCTCAGTACTAAAAAAGGATGTGGAGGAGATGCCTGGTATGTGTATTGGGGAAACAATAGTAGAAAAGAAGAATACCGGGACAGCCTAAAGAAGGGAGTGCTGGGAATTCAAGGTTTCTGCAAATGCCTCAGCTGATAGCAAAGCCCACTAGATTGATTATGCATGCACATTATTGAAAACAATGGTCACTTAAGTATCAGAGACCTGCTAGATAATTTATAACCAGCTAGCATTAATATTCAGAGAGGTAGGCAAAGTTCAAAGGCATAAGGTGGAGAACAAAAGTTTACGACTATTCCAATATCACTACCAGCTTTTTAACCACAAAAGGCCTTGCTTGTTTCTCTCTGCCTAAACTCTGGCATTTTTCAGTCTCAAAAGACTATGGTATCGTGCTCTGAAAAGAGGTCCTAAAACAGCATCTAGTGTGGATAAAAAGGCCAATTCAAGAGTGGCAATCCCTTCCACACTGAGGACAGATACAGTCTGTCCCCTGTCCAGCCCTCAGATTTCGCTGGTTCCGAGACTAACTCTTTGCCTCCAAGCTGAATGATCAGAGGTCAAGGTTTCCCAGCTGTTAATGTCCATTCCAAAGGCCTTTAGATCCCTCTTGCAGACATCCTTATATCGCAGCTGTGGTCTCCCTCTAGGGCGCTTTCCCTGCACTAATTCTCCATAAGGAGGTCTTTTGGAATCTGCCCATCAGCCATCCTCACGACATGCCCAAGCCAGTGTAGACATCGCTGTTTCAATAGTATACATGCTAGAAATTCCAGCACATTCCAAGACTGCGCTATTTGGAATTTTGTCATGCCAGGTGATGCCAAGAATACATCAGAGACAGTGCATATGAAAGGTGTTCAACTTTCTCTCCTGCTGTGCCTAAAGGGTCCAAGACTCGCTGCAGTACAAGAGTGTGCGCAAGACACAGGCTCTATAGACCTGAATCTTTGTATGTTCTGTCAGCTTCTTTGTACTCTCTTTGTAAGGCCACTTTACCGACACATCTATTCTGCTCAGTGTCTAAAGAGAGAGTGTTGGAGATAGTTGAACCTAGGTACACAAAGTCTGCCTAAACTACTTGAGTCTTAATGGTTGCCACTTGGTTATAGAATACAGAAGGGCAGATTATCAACATCTCATCATGTACATGAATAAACATTATGTGATGCCAATGAAACATGCACATTCATGAAGTGTAATATGTCTACCTGGATTATCAGCAAGTCCCCAGGAAGGAATGTCCAGCAACTTTTCATTTATTTCATCTGAACTGACTTCTACTTGCTTTGGATTTTAACCCTTAGGTGCATTTGACCTAAGATACAAAATCAGCACCATTGTTGGGGATTAAAGGTATATGAGGAAAAGTTTTCTATATTGTATTCAGGTGGACAGTCTGTCCATTATGACTGAATTCTCTACTCTTCTGTCCAAACCATTATTTTCTGTGCCTTACCACAAACATTACTATAACCCAGTTGGTTTCTGGCACCTATCTTAAATTTGAATATAATTATCAAGGCTCAATAATCAATACAACCTACTGAGCCACAAATATGTTCTTACAACTCTTTGTCAAAATGTCCTAGAACTTACAAAAGCAACATTCAGCACATTTATTCCCAATTGTCCTTGATTCCTATTTACTGAAGACTGTTTTCAAATTTTACAAAGTAAATTTTTATTCTTGATAAAGGAAGAAAGGTAGACATGTGAAGAAAAGCAAACATGTGAAGAGAACAACAAAATTTGGGTGGAAGAGATTAAATACTGCAGTGGATGAGATAGTGATGCTAAATAGAGATATGCTACATATTGGATAAAAGCAACGTTTTCTGTTATTTACTATTTGGAAAGGATTTTTTTTCTTTTACTTGCTCTTTGTTCTTTCCAGAATGTTGAGGGGAAATGTGAAGAGACTGACTGTCTGTCATCTATCTGACTATCAAAGTTCCTCAGAAAGTATCCAATTTTGATACAACTGGATAAGGTGATAATTGAAGATCAGGTTAGCAAAATATCTGAATGCATTGAAAAACCAAAAGAAATTACCTAAAGTGCTGCTGTAGATCCCAATGGGAAAACATGAAAAGCACAGACTTTGAAAACCATAAGCATAAAAGGAAAATCTGAGAAAAAAAATGAAATAGTCCCTTCTGCCAAGGCCAGCAGAAAGTCTGAGAGGGTTGATTTGAATCCACAGAGACACACTCACTGGGGTATATTTAATAATAATGTCACCGCATCTTATCAACCAATATTTTTCTCTATTTGATCTTACTGTTGTTCATCAGGCCTGGTAAACCATGTCCATGCAGATCAAATGAAACAAACAAAATGTTAAAAAGTTATATTTATGTAGTTACTTACCAAGCACATCTAAATTATATTAAAGTAACCAAAATATATTTGCAATCCCCAAGCCATGTCACAACTTTTGAGCACCCCTAAATTGAAAGTTGAAAATTTTGATGTGGCCTAGAAAACTTACTAAAATAGCTCTTGGATTGTATTTTAATTGAAAAACTTTATTGCTTTGAAGAAAAGTATCATTCCATTGACCATTCCAAATGTTGAACAATACATCAGCTGGTACCCACTCCAGGTATAGGACTTGGACACCGGTAACATTATTCCTAAACACTAAGATCAGCTTTTGGTCCACAGGCTATACCCCATCACATTCTGTTCATATTAAATCAAATATGTATAAAAGTCTTCTAAAGACTCTCTTGGTCTTCATGGGCAATCAAGATAGCTTGTGTACATATTCCTAATTCCCTTCTCCTGAACAAGCTGAAAACCAGTCTATAAAGTGAAGTCAAATTCTAAACCTCGTTCTATTTTATCTTCCACAGTCTATAGAGAGGCATTATCTGCTTCCTACTCTAAACGATGAGGGGAAAATCAAAAAACAATGCAGATAATTATAACAGGCCCTGCTATACCATCAGAAGTAGTCTAGCCACTAAAATGCACATCCACAAGCTGTTAAAAAATAATAAAGCATTTCCCAACAATCGCAGAACAAGAAGATAATTTATTGCCAGCATTAAAAATAAAACTCCAATCAATTTCACTAATATTGAAAGCATACACGCTACAGTTTATCTCTGCCAGCAAAGAAGTCAGAATACTAGCAAATTTAAAACTCATCCCATCCTTTTGGGAATAATAAGATCCCTTACATAGCGGTTAAAGGTATTCTTTCAGTCATCCAGTCATAAATATCCCCAAAGCAATAAACACTGCAGCTAACCAAAAACATTTGGTCACTGTGCCATCGGAAGAAAAAAAAATCTATCTGAAAAACAGATGGTTTTTATGTCTGATTTCAAAAAGGGAGGGAGAAAAAAATGTCCACCTTTTTCATTCAGACATATCTATTCAGAATATTCATCTTGATGACTATTATCACCAACTTCTCAAACAACAGGCAGGATAAATTTTTAACTTGCCAATCTTCATTAACATTGAACTTAATTTTACTATACACATGCGGAATACATGTGCACACAAAGTTTCAGCATTATAAATGTGGTGACCTACAGCACCATCGCTCATTCTCCAGTTGAGGTTACTTAAAGCAAAGAAATGGAGCTGATTCAATTATGGAAAGATAAGATGTAGCCAACAAACACTGATTTTTTAAAAAATTGCAAGTAAACATAATAGAATTCAAATTTTGATTTTTAAACAGAAAAAGAAGCATACATGTTTCTCCAATTGACTAACTACCAAAAAAAATTAAAATTATTTTGTTTCCCTGTCACCTTATTCTAAAAATCCAATACTTGTTATTTTTTCTCTGGTTACAGATTTTTTTAAAAGTATGTCTTTAAAAATGGGTATCTACTTAAAGACACCAGCATGTTGTAACAACTAAAATATCAGACTATGACTGGACAGAATCAGATTCATATCCAGATCTAACCATGAAGCTCATTTGATGCTGTCTGGACCATTTGCTAGGTTCGGGTTTACCCTACTTCAAAGAATTGCTGTGAGGAAGAATTATGCATGATTTCCCAAGCTTCTTAGTAAAATGCTGGGATAGCTTAATAAACAGAAAAACCAGTATCTGCTCGAAAGAAAATCCCAGAATTGTAGAATCTCATGGTGAGGATATTTTATCCTGTTCATTGCAGGAATGTGTAATCCTTCTCTCTGGATAAATAATAAAGCAATGTTGAACCATATGTTCCATATGTCTGCTCAAAGTTCCTTATACTTCTTTCCTTTTTTGTCAATATATCTTGCTATTTTATTTTTCAAAGGGTTTTTTTTACACTCCTACCATCATGATCACCTTCCGGTAGAGATATTTTAGTTAGTGACTTACTTAAAATTTAGAACCTACATCTGGATATAATGCTCTGGGCCAGGGAGGACACAACAGAAGATCCTCAAAGATTCTTTATGAGGTCTATTAATCAGAAGATTCTACTGAGTTTCTGAACCTGAACAGATATGATCAACAAGGTGAAAAGGAAAAGCAAATCAGTAAACAGCCTATGTAAGATCTGAATCATTAAACATGGGCTTTTATACATATGACTGAACATTGTGTGCATAGAGGTATGTAAGCCTCAATTTATAATCACAACTGAGCCCAAAATTTCTGTTGTTAAGTGAAACATTTGTTAAGTGTGTTTTGTCACATTTTATGATCTTTCTTGCCAGAGTTGATAAGTGAATCACAGCAATTGATAAGTTAATAACCCAGTTCAGTGGGGGATTCAAATTTTTTTACTACTGGTTCTGTGGGCGTGGCTTGGTGGGTGTGGCAGTGGAAGGATACTGTAAACTCTCCAGTCACAGGTGGTGTTTGCCAGTTCTCTAAGCTGCTCAAAGTTTCTGCTACCAGTTCTCCAGAACTGGTCAGAACCTGCTGAATACCACCTCTGACCCAGTTGTTAAGTGAATCTGTCTCCCACGTTGACTTTGTTTGTCAGAAGGTCACAAAAGGTGATCACATGACCTTGGGACACAGAAACGGTCATAAATATGAACCAGTTGTCAAGCATCTATATTTTGATCACATGATCATGGGGTGCAAAAGTGAAAAACTGATAAAAGTGTCATAAGCCACATTTTTCAATGCTGTTGTAACTTTGAACGGTCACTAAATGAACTGTTGTATGTAAGGATTACCTGTATTATATGCAGACACTTTCAATAAAAATATAAAGCTCAGTGTTGTAATTGTAATACCATGTTTCCCCGAAAATAAGACCTACCCCGAAAGTAAGACCTAGCACTATTTTCTTAACCTGCCCTAATATAAGACCTACCCCGAAAATAAGACCTAGTGTAAATCTCCAGTTCCAGGAAGACTTTTCAGGGAGCAACCGTGCACCCGCGAAACACCCCCCCTACACACTCACACCCACTATTTGGCACCATAAATATATAAGACCTACCCCGAAAATAAGACCTAGTGTGTTTTTGGGAGCCAAAAAAAATATAAGACAGTGTCTTATTTTCGGGGAAACACGGTATTAGAAGCAAACGTACTATAACTGATATCAGCCAGCCTCATTCATTGCAAAAGGCATCAATCCATCAAAGTGTTCCAATCCAAAGCTCTGTAGAAATTAAATGATAACTATAAATAAATGACACATTTACCAAAACTAGCCTTACAACAAAATACTGAAATATGCATTATCTCTTATTCAATGTATCAGAAAGTTGATTGTGCCAGTTTCCTCAGAATCAGCTGTTTTATTCCTTCTGTTGCAACCTGTCCCTTACTTGTAAGTGGTGCCATTCTTGCTATAAAAGAAATCTATTTTATATTAGCAAGTTCACTCTTACCACTGAAATAATTGGACTACTTCCTTCAACAGTCTCAAATAGCATAATTGGAAACAATGAGAGTGATAATTCAATACAGATCAAGGATTCCAGTTCAGAGAGGCAGATGCAGGATGCTGCACTATAACCAGGGTACTCTTTTGATTATGTGTAATCAAGGTGGTGTTAACTCTTGCCGACCATATAAATAAATTTCTTCCATGATTATCTGTCCCTAACCTGGCCTTTCAGGTCTTCCAACATCCACCTATTGCCACTGTCACCGAGTTCATCCATCTTGCTACTTGTCATCCTTCTTTTTCTTTTCCTTCACCTAACATTAGAGCTTTCTCCATATTATGACTTTGCATAATATGTCCAAAACAGGACAATCTGAGTCTGAGCATGTGTACCATAAGTGAGAACTCTGGGTTGATTTGTTTGGTGATCCATTGCTCTGTTTTCTTGGCTGCCCACACTATTCTCAAAACTCTTTTCCAAAGCCAAAGTTCAACAGCCTCAAAACTGTTTCTATCCTGCTTCTTCAAAGTCCAACTTTCTTTTCAAAGCATCTCTGACAATACTATTGCTTGCATTGATCTTTCTAGGTATAGACACATCACAGCATTTGAATCTGTTTTCCAAGGGCTTCGTGATTGCTCTGTCATGACTGTCTGAAGCATATTTCATAATTACTTTCTTTTTTACTGCTGATGATTGATCCTAAAAGGCAGAAACTTTCTATCACTTACATAGAATAATAGAGTTATTGACCTTTTTCCCCCTTACATCCTTTAGAGAGAGTTTTCTTTTAGCCCCCTCATAAGGGACTAAGGGGATATAAACTCTGCAAGGGACAAAGAGGGTTCTCCCCCTTAATCATTTGAGAGTTTGTTCCCCTCTTTGGTCCACAAAACTCTTTCAAGTCCTTCTCCATGGAGTTCAGCTTAAAAAACCCCAGGATATAGGCACCATAGTGGGGATTCACTGGTTTCAATGCATGGAAACCCATCAACTGGCTCACTTATCACCCCCTATTTCAAAACTATTCTACAATTTTCCCCATCACTGTTAATATGAAGAGGTTGTTCATTCAACTACTCAATTTCCTTCTGTTGTCTTATTCTGCCTTCATTGGTTATCAAAAGCTTTAATACCTTTTCCCTTGAATTTGCTTTTTCATGCAATTAAACAGTTGCTTTTCTTATTTTTTTCTGTTAAACAAATTTGTATTTTCAAGTTTTCAACTGATCTGACCTTAGACATACTTACATATAATTGCCTGTGTGTGAACATTTGTTCTTGCCGATATAGTCCAACATTAAATAAAGTTTGCCCTTGTCTTCTGGTAATTGCAATTCTAGTTTTATATAAAATTGTCATATTTGCATTTTGAAAGGAAATGAAGTGTCTGAAAGAATTAATTTCAAACTTGGAGGATGTGGCGAGTCCCAAAAGCATATTTCCATTCAATTCTCCACTGTTCCCAATAAGATCAATATAACTAAGTTACACATCCTCACCCCACACCAAATGTACAAGTATAAATATAAATAAAACACCTCTAATTCTTACATATTTGCTAGATTTATGTACTGCTTTCTTCTAAAAGCTCAAGCTTGCTTCTGTGGGAAAGTCCCTTCATTTGAGGGAGAGGTAAGTTGGGCTAAAAGAAATTGATTAACCAAAGGAACTGATAAATCTTTCTGAAAAATTACAATACCATATTTGCCAACTCACTTTCTATCTATGTGAACAATATAATTTCATTGTGTTTTCCAAATTGTATTGCCCAAAAGGTCACAACCAACCATGAATAGCACACCCTGGTTGCTTATTGTAAGTAGAATTAAACTATATCCTTTAACACTTCTCTCTGAAGAGTTTGAGATATGAAAAATATTACTCACTGCCAGGTTTAGAAGAATCTGTGGACCACAGAACTTGACATGTTCTGTAGATTAGCATTTCTACCATGCATAGCACCAAATTTCATTTGTAACTCCTTTTGCTTCCTCTCTCCAGAAGAGCCAGAACTGAAAATATGCCACAGCCTGGGATGAAAAAAAAGCCTCTTCCCTCCACCAATATATGGATTTGTGTAAGTTGTGTGATTCACCTAGCCTTCCAAATTCTACCTGTTCTCTAGGGCATCCCACTACAATTTTGACAAACTTTGTGGTATGTTTTGAGTCCTGAGAAATAATCAACATTAAGAAGCTTGTTGTCTGCCTGCTCTGTACAGCAGGGCAGGCCAGTGTTTGGCTCAGTGGGACATAGATAACACAAGCCTGGATTGTGGAACAGCCCAAAATTACACTCCTCATATCATCCAATTGTTATTTTAACTGATTTGTCAGCTCTCATTCTGCTATTGGGAACTTACTTTGATGCAGGAAGTGCACTACAGGTAATATTTAGGGGGGATATGCCCTTTCCTACCAAATATAAATGGATGGTGGAGTTAGAAAAAAATCCTCCTGAAATAGTTAGAAAAAAAATCAGATCATCTGTTCTATCACCTCCTGAGTTACTATGCTAGTTAGCAGATGAGAACCTGGCATCTTCCAGAAAATTCAAATACCCCACCACTTTGTTCTAGGTTCAGAGGCTCTTGGTGTTAATTAGCTTTTGTAATATGATGGATGACAGCAAGAAAGCCAGGAGTGACACAGGCAAATTGCATTCCAAAATGAGCCTTCCCTCCTCATCAAGGACACTGAAAAGAAACCTGGAGAATGGAAAGGAGCTGGGCTATAACACCCCCAGCTGGACATAACATATAGGAGATTATGGGAAGCAGAAAACTGATACCCACTCTGGATGAAGAGAAACTTAAGATGTGACTTGTAGAAAAAATATGCATGCACTTCTCCTGGGCGAAGGCCTAACTCTCCAAGAACTACAAGAGTTGAGAAAGATCTAAGTTCCACACTTTGAAAGAGAATCGAACCACAATGCTGAGATATTATGAAAGAAACACACTTATCAACTATCATAACAACCATCCAAAGTAGCTTGCTAGGAGATGTGGAGGCACTTGTCATCAAGCAGTGAAGTTCTGCTAAATGCATAGACAACTGCAGGTTTGATTTGCTTGGCCCCCTATATTTTATGGAACTGAAAGCTGCTTTGTTTCACCAAAATGCAACCCAGAATGTTGATTGCCTATCAAAACCAATTTTTCCCCTCTCCACAGTTTCATTGTGATTAAGGCACTGACCACGGTAGCTAGAATGTCACAGGGATTTTTGTTTTAATCCACAATGTTACTAAGTAAAGATACATGTTATCCTTATAATATAATTTTAGGCAACCTGGTGTTCTCCAGATGTTTTGAATCCTAATAACTGTTATCCCAGAACACTGCAGTGTTGGCTATGAGATCAGAGAGTCCAAAATATCCAGAAAGCCCTAAGTTACTAACCATGTTGCAGGTGATCAATGCTGTTTAATTATGGCATCATCTCTGTCCAGCATGTACACACTGTTTACTCACGCAGAAGATTTAAAAAGTCCTTTGTACTAGGGACTAAGCTGCCTTCTAAACATTAACTGTATTTGATAATCAATTGTTCCATATATAGTTGCAGCAATAAAAGAAAAAGGATGGACAAAAAAGGGAGAAACTGAACTTTTACAATGGGAAATGTAAAAGGATATTTATGTCCTAGATGTTTAGAACTTGACATCTCTTACCAAACTCAACTTATGAAAGAAGACATATAAAGTTAGGGCTACTCATCTTGAATTGTGTTGTGAGCCAATGCACTTAAGAAGACTAACTAATTCTCCCCTTTCTCCACTGTAAAAGGGGCAATTGTATGTCTAAATTACTTCTAGGCAGGGATCTCTACATGTGGAAAATTAACATGTTAAGTAGAGGACAAACAAGTATGAGTCTTCCCAATACGTTTGTTTCTAAAATACAAAACAGATTCTGTACTTTCAATAATTTTTTAAAAAGGAAACCATTATAGCATGTAGCATGTGCTAAAGGTAACTTATAAGCATTGCTCTTCAAATTCTTAAACAGGGGTTTTCCCAGTAAATCAAAGTAGCTATGCATGCACGTGCATGCAGGGGCAACTAAAAGCAGCTTATGAACAGTCATTCATTATTTAAAGAGAAATGTTTCATATGCTTTTTGTAGAACATTTTTTTCAAAAGATTTGCACAGCCCCACAGACAAGAATCTCACCTTCATCTTTATTTTTTATTTTTTAAAAATCTGTACTCTTTTAACTTCCTGAGTATACTTCTTGCTGACAAAAAATATTTATAATTATGTAAAGTATCTGGAATAAAAAATCCAGGATGGGCCATCAAAATCAACAATTCTTCCTTAAAATACATTTGACTTTAGTTATGATTGTGTCACTACTTTAAGTCAAGTACTTGCAACACCTTATACAGCATGTTATACTTCTGCTAACATTGAAACTTCCACCTACGTATGCTTGAAGTGCAGTAGACTGTGCAGTGATGTGTGCCAGAAAAAGAAAAGAACACAAAGGAGAAATGACTCTTTTTGCTAAGACCAAAGGGAAGGCAGCCAAACTATACAACTTGAAAGATGACACAAGCAAGAAGTCACATTTTCATTGGCAGGATAAGACTTACTTTGGAGCAATTAAAAAAGGAATATTAATACAAGTGTTAAAATAATGATGGTGAAATAAATGATAACCCAGACGTCCCTTTTATCTATTTCAGTTTCATATCCAGCATCAAGAAAATTAAAAAAGGCTGACAGTAGAAATTCTATTTGCTTTAGAGGGGCTGTATTAGAGAGAGAGAGGCAGGCAGGCAGACAGGCAGACTGGCAGACTAGATGACAGATTAGAGGAAAATAAATGTGATGGTTAGTTAGAACTTTTATTGTCCTCCTGTAACAATGACCATGCTTTTGCCTGACTCACATTCCAGGTTAGTTAAGTTTGAGCAAAAATTTCATGTCAAAGTTTTCATGTTCAATGAGCAAGGATATTCCATTCATATTCATTCCATTTTCATGCAAGAGCTAGACTTTTAAGACAGTTCAAACTAGCAAAAAATGCAACATTTTAAAGATGTAGGAAGGGCTAGGGCATAACTTTTTGACATTCCTTGGATTCCTGTTCCATTTCAAGCCATTTGGGGAATTGGAAAGAAATAACTGAAAATTCAAAAGGTTGCTGTTGCCACCTGAAAGAATCTATCTCAGGATTTTAACAGATGCAGAATCTCCTGCCTGTTGCTTAACCAGTCATGGCACCATCCCCTAGCCTTGGCTAGATCCACAATATGCCCAGAATTTTGTCTAGACAATGAGAACATAACCAAGCAGCTAAAACAAGTACTCTCATCATTTCCTACTAAGTGGTGATGAAGACTATGAAAATCAGATGCCCAGTAATCCAATTCCAACTTTTGTCCTCACTTAGTAAAATTATTCAAGGTCGGGTCAGAAAAACGATAGCAAATGTTGAGTAAAAACATTGCAATATGATTAATTTAATTATGTTCATTTTTGTTACTGTCCCATAAAGCATAAAAATGTGGAGATTTTTGAACAATGCAGATAAATTTAATGATACAGCAGATACCCAAGAAAATTGACGGCTAGAAATATGGAAGCCATTAAAGCTCCTTTCTTTCTGCGATGCAACATTGGGAGATCTATTTGATTGCAACCAGAACAATAGGTGTGTATGGGTTGGAAAGGCGGGATCGAAGGCCTTTTTGATCTAAGGAAAGCAATTTTTTTAAAGGGGTACAGTACTTGTCAACCCTGTGCACTCAGTCTCCTTTTACTACTGCATCCTTTCCCACACCTGCCTGCAAGCTCTCCACCCACCGCAGAGCAAAAATTCACCCACGCAATATTGCAAAGGCTAGAAAGCAGATGACAAAAAAAGAAAAGACAGGGCGTAATGGGAGGAAAGCGGCAGTGCTTTCTTCAAGCCAGAAAATGCCATCTCTTCTCTCTATCTCACACACATTGTCACAGGAAAAGCTAATTTCTTGCCCACCCCTCCCACAACACGCTAACACAGCTCGTGATTCAACCCCCTCAAATCTCACATGTACACACAACCTTCAGCACAACAGCACACGGGGACAATGGTGGGTCTGTGTGTTCAAAAAAAAAACACAAGGAAGCTTGGGGCAGTACAGAAGGACAAGGCCCGGAGACCCCCATTCTTTGGCCTCAGCTGATGCACCCCTATACATTGCTCCCACTTTCACTTGCATTGCCCCCCTCCCCAGCCTGGCCTTTATGAGAAAAAGACAGGGTTGGGTACTTGCATACATGTTCTGTCCTTCAATGTCACAAACAGCATGCTCTCCAGAGCATGACACGCTCTTCCACACCTCTATGTCAATGTGTCAGAAGCATGCATTTCACAGATGGTTAAACTAAATCATTATCACCAGGCATCCATTAGAACAACAACAAAAAAGATAATTCCATTCCTCCACAACACAAAGACATGAACACCCATTCTTTCTACTCCAGCATTCCTCTGTCTTTGCTATAGATAGATCCTCCTTCTCAACATATGAACTGAACGGTGCACAACATGCTGGAAAAAAAAAACAGGGGCAAAAGAACTGGCAACAAAATGGACGGGTGGTTGTTTGCTGTGTTTCCTGACTCCGACCAACGCCTATAAACCCTTCCCTGTGAGTACACACTTATATACATATAGCCGTATCTTTAGATTCACTAGCATTTAAAGGGAGGGATGGAGAATGAAGTTATGGCCTATCATACAAATGTCGGTATAAACCGTGATAAGACAGCTAATAGGAGCCTACATATGTGGGGCATGAAGCAAAGGTCATTGTGCTTCTGTTGTAATACACATGCACAAACACACACTAAAAAAGCCGCAGAGCCATCAAGAGGTAATACAGAATTTTCCAGTCAAGAGCCAAAAAGCCTACTAGGGAGGTGGGAGGGTAAGAAGGGGTCTGGGAGGAGGAGAAATGGAAAACTGACAGAGAAAAGGGAAGCCATGGCAGAAAACAGTGGGGTGTAAATAGAAGATACAACTCCGCTTTTCTAATCCCAAAATTAACAACCCGTCCCTGCCCATATAGATCCACACAGACAGCATCCTACCTTCAGCCTCCCCTACCCAGCATTAGTGCAGATGGATTTCTCTATCTTGGCTTTGCAGCAATCTAATGACTTGCAGATCAAAACCCCTCACGGAAGATATCACCTGCCCTCCCCCTCCCTTTTTTGGCCTAAAGAATATGTTTTTAGAGATAATGGTGTCTATTTAAAAAATTAGAGGCCTCATAAGGGATACTATTCAAAAAACAGCAGCTCCCCGTATCTCTTCTGTCTGTTTTTGCACGCACCACAATTTTCCAATTCCCTCCCATTTTTCCTAACCCTTTCCCCACCCATCAAGAATGGCACTAATGAATTAAATTGCAGTGACACAGATATGTTTTTAAAAAATAAACCCCACAAATTAATCAGGAGAGCCAATCTCAAAATCCCAATCAGTAAAATCCGCTGGAATTCATTCTTTTCCTTATATAAGCAGAAGCACGCCAACGTGTTTAGTAGAAACGCAGTGCAAAATGAGGCCAACGTAGAGCCATGAAGAACGGTGATATCATCAGATATCGGCTCGGTCAAGAAACCATCATCACTGGGGATTATGAAATAAAATGCTAAGGCCTAAAATCTTAAATTCATTTGTTTATTGGCATGCCATTGTCCCAACCCTCTCTTTCTTTCTTTTTCTTTCTTTCTTTTTTAAGGAAAACATTGTAAAAGATGATAATATACTTTCCTCTCTTAAAGTATTTTCCACCAGTAAAGCCCTTAATGATCCAGACAGAAAATCTTCATCAATCTGACACCCGTTATATATTTCATTTAATCAATTAATACACCCCCGGTTAGTCCCACCATCACTGAGGATGTAAAAACACTATTATTTTCCTCTTCTCCCAACGCAAGAGAGAGCTAGGGAGAAAATTTCACTAAATCCCATACTAATGCTGCATAAAGCACATATGGATAAAAAGGTAGCAGAAAAAGATGGTAACCATCAACGCTTGCAATTTTTTTAAAAAATTACTTCTCACTAGCCTTTAAACAAACTTGCAGAATGTAGAATATCTACCACTTTAACAAAATAAGGACCATGAAAATCTCATATTTGATATCGTTCACGAGCATTGCTTTATAGTGAGCAAAGAGCTCACCTCGGTCCTTTCTTTTTTCTTTTCCATCCGATAATAACCTTCTCTCTTTCTCTCTCAATCCCTGACCTCACTAGACTAGTCAGGAGTTCACCCCCGCAAAAAAAAAAGTCCCAAAAATATATCATGGCAGAAGTGCCAATGCACGGTCATGAGAATTATTTGCTTTAGAAAAAATATTTCTCTTACAAGGTTGGAACATTTGACGCCTGAAAAATTCTCAGGTCAGATTTGAGACAAAAAAATAGGAAGCAATTCACACAAATTATCTGCTCCTAAAAATGATAATTTTTTTCATGAAATTTGAAACAGCCAGGCCAAAGAAGAAATCAAGAAAGAGTTGGCAATGGAAATTCTGGGATTTTTAAAATAAATTTAATAATTTTACAATTATTTTTTAGGCTCACTGATTTTTATTTCAAGGGCTTCTTATAACCTGTCCTTTCTTTATCTTAATCTAATAATTTGTGGGTAGGGAAAAGAATAACATGCTTGCAAAATGGTTATTTTTTTATGAAGTGTAAATAATTTTGGAGGTTTCTGTTTCCCATTGCACAAAAAATAATTAAAATAAAATATAAAAGTAAACAAAAGATCACGTCACTTGTACAGCACTACAGCCTGATAATTTAGAAAAGGGAATTACATCACCGTCCTTCATGGGGTAAAATTACAAAACAGCTATAGATTTGGATTTGGAGGGGGGAAAAGGTAGAGAACAAAGAAAAGAAAGGAAAAATATATTAACATTATTTATTTGTGATATGATATTACAAAATTGTCAGCAACATTTAAGGTCGCTCTTTGCCTGGTTGTTCACAGCAGTTGCTTATATAGTGGAAGTTTCAGACAAGGATGATACTAAATCATTAATATAAACAAATGGAAGCCAGGGAAGAAAGATTCTTGTAATAGAGCCAAAGTAGTATGGAAAGGGAGGGGGGAATGAAACCTTTGCATCTCCGTCCCATTTTTTGTGTAATTGTTTAAAAATTGTCAGGATGAGATTTAAAGGAATTTAAGGATTATCGAAAATCCTGGCTTCTTCACACATTACTTTAGCAGTGTCTTTTTCCAATTTTTTTTTAAAGTTTCATCCAAATAAAGCCGGTCAGTCAAAGGAATCTAAATAAATGTATTTATAAGGGTTTGTCCTCTGCGTTTGTTAACGAAGTATTTTATTTCGGTGTGTAATTTAAATCCTGTTTTATTCTTTTACTTTTTAGACGTGGGGGAAAAATCCAATTTAAGGGAAGAGCCAACTTTTTTAAAAAGACAATCTTATCGATATAAATCCCCGAAGGAGTCGGGATTTCGGAGTTTCTTTCCGTTCGTTTCCAATTTTTCCAGTCCCGCTTGTGTTTCCATTCCCAGCTTTCGCAGGTGAGAACTTCTAGCCTCCGATTCCGAACGAGTTCCCAGGAGGCGCCCCGAAAAGGCTGTGTCCGTGAAGGGGGAGCATCGTATTCCAGCCTGGGTTTTACATTTCCCGCTTCTTCGGTCCCCCACCCCCCAAAAAAGTCTTACCTTGGAGTTGAGGAGAGCTAGAGGTACCGGAATCAACTCTTGGGTTTGGCTCCTCTCGGGGTTGTAAGAATCCAGGCTGGCTCTATGGGAGCGGCATGAGGGAAGGCGGAGGTGCTGCCCGACGCGAGTCCCGCGAACGACTTGGGAGAACAGAGGCAGGGCTGGCGAGAAAAGGCGCGCCGGGGGGAGAAAAAAAAGGTCGGCGCGCCTCTCCCTCGGCGGGATGAGTTGCGCGCGAGAAGAGCTGCGTAAAGCAGAGCTTTCTGCCCGAGACTGTCAGAGAAGCCCAGGAATTTCACGCACTCCGGAGCCGATCCCTCCCCTTCTCCAGCGCGCAGACCCCAGCATTTAAAGAGACAGCCGAGACGGTGGGTAAATCCGAGCGCTACTCCTCCCACCCGGAGCTGTTTTGCAAACAGCTGAGAAGATGTAATCTGGGGACATCCTCAAACCCAGGATGACTAAGAGGCAGGTGCTCGGGAGCCCGGCTTTCTCATGCTTGCAAACTCATCCTGGGGAAGCGAGATAACATACACCGCCCCCTTCTCCTGGGAAAGCGCCATACAATTGAGGAGAAAGATAAAAGCTAATTGGAGGCTCCAAAATGAAGCCGAAGTCTATTGAACGCGGGCTAATAGTATTGGCGATAATATGCCAAGTGATAGCCTCGCTGTATGGTTTTTCTTTTCCTACCCCGAGACAATTCTGCAGGAAGTTAATTTTTTAAAAAATCGCTACACTCTCATTTTGTTTAGCTCTTCTTTAAGACGCCTCTTTTCTGACAGTTGAGCTACAGGCTAAATATATATATATATATTATTTTGGTGCTCGGTTCGGTTCTGCAAGTCTGTTCTTTAACAGGTCCAACTACACTCCCAATTGGCTGAATTTGTATTTCAGTAAATAAAGGGGGAGAAAGGGAAAGCAGCACCAGCTTCAGCGTTGGCTTACTCAACCTGGGAAATGCTTGCGGATGCTTAAAGTTCACTCTTTATAAGCCAGGCCTGGTGGCAGGAAAGATCTGCCTTTTTGAACCCTGTGTAACATGAGAAAAGTGTTTACTTACATAGGTATGCTTTATGTATAACTCTAATAGAAGAAGCATTTTTATATATACATATGTGTATACATAAAACATTAAATCAATTTATTGCTATAGCATCTATCTTTTTGCTATGTGTGTACTTCTGATGAAGCTATGTTCCTTGTTCATCCTTGGTTAGCTCATTACTGTAGATGCCATCAGGTTGAACTGAATCTCTGGAGTCTCAGGAATTAAAAAGAAGAGTTTTTTCTCCCATTAGTAAAGCACCATACAGTACTGAATTTTTTGACTTCCCAGACTGGGAAAAGAAGAAATGTATTTTCACTTCCTGTTCCAAAATATTTGTAATGAAAAGTGCTAGCATTAAAATATATCATTATTACTAGTAATAAACCATATTGGTTTCACTATTGAACACATATTTATATATAAGTTACATGTTTGCAGATATAGTTTTATATATATACACACACTAATGTGTAAATAACTTTATACTATATGTTCGTTTAAAAACAATATCTACTATTCTGTTTGAAAGATGATCCCAACAAGATAACTGTACACATTACCAGAAAAAATTAACTGAATAATAACTTTTAACAAATTATCTACAATGGCAGTAAACAATAAAATTAAACCTAGCAGAATAATGGCTGCATTGCTTGTTCTCCAAGTCAAAAACCACACAAAATTTTTCACGTTAACTAAGAGAATCATATGAGCTTTTAAGTTCTGGAAGTAAGCTTGGCTTACACACAGGTGGTACTTTGCTTGGCTTGAGCTTAAAATGTTGTATGAATCAAAATATTTTACTTGAAGATCATTATTGATGGACATAAGCCTGAAGTCATAGACTTTGTCTACATGTTTCTCTGCTTAACCTTGGAAAACAACTATAGAGCAAGACTAAGAAAATAGGCAGATATAACATTAAGAACATGGTTAAATCCATTTATAAGAAGTTGATTTCTTATTATTTTAAGTGAAAATTAGCATCTACAGTGCTACTATGGTCATTTCTAAAATGGGTGGGGCAAAGATTTCTTTTCTATGCAGTGTACTGTCTATCCTTCTACCTACAACATAGATTTTGAAAGACATTGTGGTTTCAAGATATCTGTCAATTGCTTCAAAAATCCTTGTCCATGAATCACTTTTAAAATAGATGGAACTAATCCTGTAGTATTTTGGATGCCACTACCTGAATTTGAACCAGAAATATATGTTTTAGCTTTTATTTTCCTACATTTGTGATTTATGTGGTTTTTCATATTCAGATGCCAATGAAGGTAATGAAGAGTCTCAAAGAAATCATAAAGAATTTCCTTTCACATAGTTATTAGAAACCAAGGCACCCTACCTTCTGTTTAAGCTAAGATGGAGAACTACTGTTGACTTACAGTTCCAATAGCTCAAACCAGCAAAACCAAATATGAAAGATACTGCAAGCTTTATGTTAACAATACCTGAATAATATATTTTAGTATGATTGGAAAACTCTTGTGGGCTTTTTGGAGAAAAAATGGAAACAAATGCTTGTGATTTATGGTTTTAATGATTTAATAGGCTAGATTATAGAAAGAAGACAGTCATGATGTAACTTTAGACAAAAAGTTTAAGAGATAATTTTACTTACAACTGCTACAAAAAATATTGGAAGCAAATTCTTTATATTTTTGTATCTTTCATTATATCTTTCCTCTTTTTTTCTTTTTCTTACTGTACTTTTTATCTTATTCTTTTATTTCTCTTGTTCCTTTTCCTTTCCTTTGCTCTGTTTTGGTTTTTATTTATTCTTATTGTGGTTAAAACTTTCAATAACAATTATATTTAAAAAATATCTGAAGGGGCATAGCCTTCTTCCCCAAATCTCTAAACCAGGGGTGTCAAACTCGCGGCCTGTGGGCCTGGCCACCTATCCCTGGTTTAGTGAAAGGGAAAAAAGTTGTGATACGTCACGTGATGACAATGTGTCATCGCAAGTTTGACACCCATGCTCTAAAGGATGTTCATTCAATAAGGAAAGAAAATGCATGTTCCTGGAGTTCTTATCTAGATCAACAGCAGTGCAGCAGGGAGACAAGATGGAAATATATTCTTAGCCTTAGGAGAAGTCCATTTCTTTGCTTTGAAAGAGCCACAAGGCAGGGGACATGGCTAAAACTGCTTATATGACTATCACTGTGGCATGGAATTCATTCAAATGTATAATGCTACAAAGGAAAACAATTTTCTCTGGGTCAAACAAGGAATAAGAACTGGAAAATATTCAGCTGTCTATGAAATCCTTTAATGTTATTACTGCTTTTGCAAAGGAATATTAGAATTTTATCATTTTCTACTCACTCATAAGAATGTACCATATATTTTATAGATGTACCCTTATGAGTTAGATTTGTACATCCCCTTGCTGATTTTGACAGACCTCAAGAAAAATAAGCAGGGTTCGGCCTTGTTACTACTTAATTGGGGAATCACAAAGAAATTCCAGGGCTGTAAGCTAGGCTGAGAATTTTAAAAACACATACTAGACAATGGTAATGGAAAACCAATTCTGTACTGTTGCCAAGAAAATAAAAAGGGCCAAAAGAGCTGAGTTTCATTACATGGAGATTTTGCCTTAAGAATCAAGTCTGGGTGGAAGAAATCTATTCTAAAATTTTAACAATATTTGAGGGAGGGATAGGTAGGTAGGTAAGTAGGTAGGTAGATAAACTTAATCTCTAGATGACATCAGAAAAAATTGATAGGCCTTAGACAAAAAAAATGAATGTTCCTCCAAAATCTGCATTTAATTTTATTTATATCACATATTTTAAATTCAATTATTTGTGCATGAATGCTGTGATATTTAAAATTTGGGTTCATTTTAATATGAATATTAGAATCAATTCTGTTATGTTTGCATGAAGAGTCAGACGCGAAGAGCTTCAGTGAAGAGTTTATTAAGTGACTACAGCTCGAATGGACCCGACTTGGCTGGGCTACGGCTGCTTCTTATAGCCAGCAGCCGTAGTTGCCAGCCAATGGGAGTGCAGGGTTTTTCCCGCACTATTTAAACCAATCCCATTTTACATTTTACAAGAACAGTTCAAAATAAACCAATAACATTTAAACCTACATACATAACACCACTCCCCACTAGGTTCAGTCCATACCAAACCCCCAACCTATCTAATGTATTCTTTTAAATAGGTGGGGCTCTTGAGACCTTCGTGGTTCAGAAGTTTTTACATTCTCACCCAGTGAGAGAGGAAATGTGTCTGCTGACATTTCCCCATTGGGACTCCCTGTGAAAGAAGACCCTGTTTGACTGTTAGAATCTGGTCTCTCCTCCCAACCCATCTCCATCCCAATGTCAGCACCCAAGTCAGGTAGTGATGTACAATCTTCCACTTCTAAGGATGGATTTTGGCATTGTGACAGGTTTTGGGATGGTTCCTGTCGTAATGGCTCGTTACACATGGGGTTGATTCTTGCTTGCTGATTTTCCTCCTGTTCCTCCCCTTCCCCCCTAGAATTGACATCAGGTGGAGAGAACCTGGATCTAAGTTGATCAATGTGCCTGCTCCAGAGGAGTCCATCCTCTGTTTGTACCCTGTAAGAACGAGGGCCTGTGATCTGAGTTATCTCAGCAGGAATCCACAAAGGTTCACCTATGAGGTTCTTAGCATACACAGAATCACCCACAGTGAATGTATGAACTTTGGAAGTGGAATCCAGTGGTGCGTTGGGTGCATAAGTGGGATGCAGGCGGTCAAGGGAAGACCTAAGTTTCCTACCCATCAACAACTCTGCTGGGGATAAGTTATTAGATGGGCTAAGAGTGATGTGCTGAACACTAAGAAGTTTTTCAACCTTCTCAGTGATGTCCCCAGGACCCAGTTGCTGAAGCTTTTCTTTGGTAAAACGTACCATGCGTTCAGCCCTGCCGTTAGCCGAAGGGTGCCCAGGGGCAGTGAGGGCATGTCTGATACCCTGTTGTGCTAGATAGGATTCAAAGAGGTTGGATGTAAATTGAGGGCCATTGTCAGAGACAAGAACATCAGGTAACCCGTGGGTTACAAACAGTTTTCTGAGCTGCTTGATGACAGCATCAGTTGTGGTGGATGTCATGGGAAACACCTCTAGCCATTTGGAATATGCATCTACTATAATAAGAAAGGTGTGCCCTCTGGTAGGACCTGTGAAATCAATGTGAATCCTAGACCATGGGCCCCTAGGACATTCCCATTCCTGTGGGGGGGCGTGAGATGGGGCAGGCCTGACTACCTGGCAGTTGGGACAAGATGCAACCCAATTTTCAACCATTTTGTCAATACCTGGCCACCATACATAACTCCTGGCCAATCCCTTCATCCTTACAATCCCAGGATGACCCTCATGTAACCTTTCCAAAACCCTCTTTGCAGTTTTGCAGGAATAACCACCCTGTTACCCCACAAAATACATCCTCTTAATACAGATAATTCAGTTTGCCTGGACTTAAAAGGTTGGGCAAGTTGAGGTAGATCTTGAAGAGGCCAACCTTTCTTAATCCAGCCTATAACAGGAGCCAACACAGTGTCTTTGGCAGTCTCTCTGGCAATTTCAGCAGCATGAACTGGAAGCTTGGCAACAGTTTCTAGGAAAAAGGTATATTTTTCAGGTTCAAGGTCCTCCTTGTGGCAAGGAAGTGGGCAACGACTTAGTGCATCAGCATGTCCAATGTCCTTGCCAGGCTTGTGAATCAGTTTGTATGAATAAGCTGCAAGAAATTCAGTCCACCTCAGCATTCTTGGTGACAGGATAGTAGGTGTAGGCTTGTCTCCTGCCACAATGCCTAACAAAGGTTTGTGATCTGTAACAATGGTAAATGTTCTGCCCTACAGATATTCATGAAATTTCTTAACAGCTGCAACAACTGCCAATGCCTCTTTGTCCAATTGGCTGTAATTCCTCTCTGCTTTGGTCAAAGTGTGAGAGTAAAATGCAATAGGGGCTTCTCTCCCACTGGGAAGCCTGTGGCTTAAACCCCCCCACACTCCAAAAGGGGATGCATCACAAGTCAGTACAACAGGCAAATTCTCAGAGAACTGTATCAGTACAGCATCAGACGTGATCAGTCTCTTAATACTGTTAAATGCTGATTGTTCCTTCCTGCCCCAGACCCAAACAGACTTCTTATCAAGTAATCTGTGCAAAGGTTCAGCAATGGTTGCCTTTTGAGGTAGAAACATGTGATAAAAGTTAATAAGTCCAAGGAAAGCTTGCAAATCTGTTTTGCATTTAGATTTAGGGGCTTCTTTGATTGCTTTAACCTTGGCATCAGTAGGGTGGATGCCATGCTTGTCAATCATGTAGCCCAGGAACTCAACCCTGTCAGTCTTAAGTGTGCATTTTTCTTCCTTGACTTTTAACCCCGCTTTCCTGAATCTGGTAAGGACTTCTCTGAGTCTTTCTTGTAGCTGAGTGTCATTTTCAGCAGAGATTAACACATCATCCAAGTAAGGCACTACCCCTGGCAGTCCTTGGAGCATTCTTTCCATAAGGCTTTGAAAGATGCCTGGTGCCACGCTTACTCCAAATTGTAACCTTTTACATTTGAAGGCACCTCTATGAGTCACAATGGTTTGGGCCTCTGCAGTGGCATCATCAACTGTTAGTTGTTGATATGCCTGGGCCAAGTCCAATTTGGCAAAGACTGTACCCCTGCCAAGTGAATATAACAGATGATGCACAACTGGAACTGGATATGCGCTCTGCTGCAGCGCATGGTTCAGTGTCCCCTTATAGTCTCCATAAATTCTTACTGACCCATCAGCCTTGACTGGTGTGACTATGGGTGTCTCCCATCTGGAGTGGTCAGTGGGCTCTAAAACCCCTTGAGCAATTAACTTTTCTAATTGTGCATCAATTTTTTCCTTTAAAGCAAATGGAACCCTCCTGGGCTTTAAATGAATTTGGGGCACCTTGGGATCTAGGTTGAAAGTGATAGGGGTCCCCATATACTTGCCCAATCCTTCGCTGAAGACCTCTGGAAACTCAGACTTCAAGGCCTCCTCCCATTCAGAGTTGCTCACGTGATTGATGCCAGTCACCTCGATGTCTAGTGGCTTGAACCACTCAAGTCCCAGCAAGCTTGGGTGATCCTTGTCCACGATGGTCAGGGGCAAACGTTTGGTGTGGCCTTTAAACTTCACGTTGAAATCTCTTGTTCCAACTACTGGAATCTTGTTCCCTTGGTAGTCTTTAAGAGTCAGTGCTTGCTTCTGGAAATGTTTCTTCTGAATGTTGGGAAGTAGCCTGTGAATAGTGTCCCATGACACCATAGATAAATAGGAGCCTGAGTCCACTTCCATTTGGCAAGGCCTTCCTTCAATGAATACCTTCACATGTACTTTTCTGCTTCTCAAGGGTGAAGAATGACCAATGGTGATTGTTTGATGAGTTTCATTCTTTCCATTTGCTTCTGAGTTGCACCCCATCTTTTCAATGAAATTGTTGGGCTTGAATTCCTTCTCAGGGAATTTCTTCCTACTAGGTGGAGTTCTGGATGATTTGCAGACTCTTGCTAGGTGACCCCTTTTCTCACAACGTAGGCAGATGGTGTCTAAAACTTGCATTCAGTGTGGGGTGGCCCCCACAGCCTCTGCAATAAAATTCTTGCCTCTTTTTCCAGGGTCCTTCCTTTTCTTCTCCATTCTGAGTCTATAAATTCCTTCCTCCACCTCACTGCAATCTGAATCAGAGTCTATTTGCTTGCAATGGGTTGTTGTGGATTTTTCCACATCAGAATGGCTTGAGGCCTTGTTAATCTTTTTCATGGCCGCTACTGAGGACTTGGTGGCTTCCGCTGAAACAGCTTCCTCTATGGCCTCCTTAAACGTGATCTTAGGTTTCATTAGTAGTTTGCTCTGTAAGACCTTATCTTTGAGGCCTAGAACAAATCGATCATGAATGGCCTCTTCTAAGTTGGTAAACTCACAAGCACCCCCAATGTCCCTTAAACTTGCCACGAAGTTGTTAACATTTTCGCTTTCCCCTTGATCCCGACGGTAAAACTCGTGTCTCTTAATGAGGCACGATACTTGTGGGACGTAATGGGCTCTTAAAAGCTTTTCCAAATCAGGCCATTCCATTACCTTCAAGTCTACAGCTCCTGCCAACGCCTTCGCCATCTTGAAGACTGCCGGACCGCACTGCGTGAGAAATACCGCCCTCTTCCACTTCTCGGGGATATCAGCGAGGTCGTTTCCTCCCAAGTACATCTGGAAGCGATCCGCATAAGATTCCCAGTCTTCCGCCGCCGGATTTAACGGGGCTGGGGGGGTGTTCAGTGCAGCCATCTCGCTCTTCTGCTTGTCTTCCGCGTTGTCTCTTCTTCAGGGCAATCCCACCTTCGTCGCCAGTGTTATGTTTGCATGAAGAGTCAGACGCGAAGAGCTTCAGTGAAGAGTTTATTAAGTGACTACAGCTCGAATGGACCCGACTTGGCTGGGCTACGGCTGCTTCTTATAGCCAGCAGCCGTAGTTGCCAGCCAATGGGAGTGCAGGGTTTTTTCCGCACTATTTAAACCAATCCCATTTTACATTTTACAAGAACAGTTCAAAATAAACCAATAACATTTAAACATAACATAAAAACATAACAAATTCATAAAATTCAATTTGATTCAAACTGAAAATCAAATCCCAGTTGAATGATAATCAATCCAGATCACAAAGATATTTCTAGGTTTGGGTGAAAAATATCCAAATATCTCCAAGTTATTCATAGATTTACATAGTTTTTTTATGTTGCTGTAATTTGCCCAGAGTCACTTAGGTAAGGTGGACAGTGTATAAATTGAATAAATAAATAAATGATCTGATTTAACAGACTGATCAGAAGCAAATTCACCCTCAATTTACAGACCACTCACATCCCGGACATAAACTGTTTCAACTCCTTCCCTCAAAACAACGCTATAGAGCACTGCACACCAGAACAACTAGACACAAGAACAGTTTTTTCCCCGAAGCCATCACTCTGCTAAACAAATAATTTCTTCAGCACTGTTCAACTATTACAAAGTCTGCACTACTATTACTGTTAATCTTCTCATCACTCCTTATCACCCATCCCCTCCCACTTGTGATTGTAGGACTGTAGCTTTGTCACTTGTATCCTTACTATTTATATTGACTGTTTCCTACCATGATTTGATTGCTGATTGTACCCTATGACTATCATTAAGTGTTGTACTTTATGATTCTTGATTCTTAATGAATCTATCTTTTCTTTTATGTATACTGAGAGTATTTACACCAAGACAAATTCCTTGTGTGTCCAATCACACTTGGCCAATAAAGTATTCTATTCTATTCTCAATCAATTTGGAGCACTGTTTTCATAGAAATAAGGATTATTCTTCATACATTTAATAATTTCCCCTCCTGTCATATTAAAAATTATAGACAGGCAGCAAATTTGGAGGAACTGAACCGGAGGTTTTCAGGGATCATCTGGAGCCCTCAAAACTCCATTATAAACCATTAGGTTTTTCCTCAGCAGACTTGACTGGATTTAATTAAACATATACATAAGAATCCTAGAACCTCTGATGTAATTTTATTGTAGAAAAGCTAAGAAGCTATTAAAAAACCTTAGTACCAGTACTAGTGCATAGCAAATGCAAGTACAATAAAAGTTCACATTCTTTTGTCATTGCCTTCTGTCCAAGTATGCAAGTTTTTGCCTTTAGTTGGAAGGGCCATACGTTGGTGTGTATCTTGGTTTGATAACAGCCAGATTTAATATCAGGTTGTTTTCCTCTGACCACGTGAAAATGATTCATATACAATTCTGATCAAAATTCACATTTATTTGGAATTACTGGAATCTTTGGAATAAAAGGTGATTGAATTTCAAGTCATTGTTAATAAGATGCACGTCAATGATTTAAAGATCTCTTGTTTATCTTGCTCACACAAGCATGTACATTTTCATTTAGATTTATTTTCTCTCCCAAACCAATAAAACACAAATGCAGAATTTAAAATACAGAAACACCAATAAAGCACAAATTTGATATTCAAAATGTAGGGGAAAAACAAACCCAAAACAATATCAAGTAAAGGGTATCATTCAGCATCTGTAAGCCATAGCTATTGCATGAATCTTGGCAACATTTACAGCAGTTATCTAAATTAGCCCTTGCAGAAGGAAGATTGTAATTCCTTGCAGAAAAACAACTAAATTGGGTTTATGAGTGGTCAGATGCTATAAGTGGTACAATGGGCAGTGCAGCAATAGATGAAGTACTGATTCTAGCTATGGCATCTGGCATTCACAGAGATAGTAACCCATGTATAGCTATACTACATATTGTACCCATGGTATTATGCATATAGATATCTACATGCATAAACTGGTGATCTGATATTTGAGGCATCACCCATCTCCCTTTCTTTTCATAAAAAAGGTACCTCTGAAGTACTTCCCCTAAAGAAGAGGCTTCTGGACCTAAACTATTGAAATATTTGTTTTCAGCAACAACTCTGTTGCTCTTTGCCTTTCATTCTTGAATTGCTACTTGTTTTGAAACAACTGGAAACTGAACCTCTAACGACCCTTACAATTAAGTACTAAAAACAAACACAAAACAGTCTTACCGCTGACTTCTTTGCATGTATGAATAGGCCAGACTGGGAAATGGAAAAATATTTCAGATGAAGACCATGGCAAGCCACATCTGCATTTTTGCCAAGAAAAAGATGTCTGTGGAAAATTGCACCTAGGCTGCTAGTCAGAGAAACAGATACAATATGCAGTGAGAAACCATGGTGGGATCACTAGCTTAAATATGATATTTAAATCAGGAGTTATATAATAAATATAACTATAATAAATATATTAGGGGGAAATTATAAAAAGAGATAGAAAATATTGAATGAGTTCATCAGATATTTTTGAAAATGTGCAAGCTCTAGTTCATGGGGGGGGAGGGGAAGCAGGAAGAACAGTATTAGTTCTATCTTTCTCTTGGTAGTAACAGAGTGGAGAGAGCAGGCCCTGTGGAGCTCATCAACCCCAATATGCCTACTGACCTCTGCCTTAATGCCCACCAAATGATCTTTCTCGCCACTTAAATGAAACTCTGTTATGCTACGAAGTCTTTTTTGTTATGTCTATTTGACATTCACAAATGTCTTTGGCTCCCACATAAGTGTGCAAAGTAATGTTGCATTTACTGATCATTCTCCCTGCTCACCAAATAAATGCATGCATGCATGCATGCATGCATACATACATACATACATACATACATACATACATACATACATACATTGGATGGATGGATGGGAAGGAAACATGTCCTGGTAAATTTATATTTTTTCCATTAGCTGTAAGCCCCACAGTAGCTATTCTGAGACTATAGATAAGATCCATCCCCACAACTAGTTACCAAAATTTTAAATATGCCCATCAGTCAAAAATGTTGTCTCCCTCTGTGTGAATGAATAATTCCATGGTCAGGGTTTTCAATCACATGGTGAGTCTCTATGGTAGGAAGCGCTGTACTGCACTTAGATGGATAAAAGCAATGACTGAGAATGTAACTCTATAATGCATCTTCCCTCCTCTTCTCTTAATGTATAGAAATTACATGCTTTCAGGATGACTGTCAAATATATTACTGCTTTCCCTTTCCTCTGCTTTTCTTACATTTCCACCCCATCCCCAGGCCCTTTCTGCTCTTATTTTCTTCCTTACTTTTCTTTCATCTGCTGATTTTCATTCCTTGTATATGTTTTTCCCTTATATCTTTTATATATATAGTCTATATCTTTTATATATATATAATCCCTTATATCTTCTGTTTTGATCCTTAATAAAGAATAAAAAATGAATATAGAGTAGGAATAGTTATTCAAGTGTTTTCAATCCTTCTAGGCATACAAACTATAGTGTAAATGTCTTCATGTGCCTACTACTTAGAAAGAATTGTCACAAAATAAGTTCCACAGCCAAACAGTCATACATTTTTGTGCAAGTCATCAAATGAGAATTACTCTGGTAACTGTACCTATAGGTGCAAACAAGCCATTAGATATACCTTCCTTTGCAGATTTGTAAAATGTGTATTGACTCATGCTTTCATCAAACTGAAGTTATTAGATCCAAGTTCTCACTTGAGAAAAAGATCTAAATAAAACACTGGTACTGTACTTATGGCCCACAATCCAATATTAACTGTAACGTGATGATAAATTGTCTGTCTCTTACCAGCAGACCATATATTTTTCAGCAATCTGTGTACACTGCGTAGACCTCACTGACAAGCATTTACCATGTAGATAAATGGAAACACATCTTCCATTCCCAATTTTTGGATCTTAAAACAGAGTTAAGACTCTTCCCTTTTGTTTACAACACCAAGATTTCTCACCCTGTTCAATGAATAAAAATGACTATATAAACAGAAAACTATTGATCCTTCTGCCCATATTGATGGGCCACTGCCTCTGAGGTGTGTATCAACTACTGAACTCCACTAATATTTCAGTTCTACATCTTTTCAGAGACGGCACTTCTGAAAGTCATGAAATAATTTCATTGGTGAGTCATCTATTTCTTCCTACAAGAGGTGATAATGGCTGATATTTTCAAAGTGAAAAAAATATTATTAAATACAGATCCAGCCTATGGTCTGGAATCAAGTATTATAAAAATAATCTGAACCATAAAACCCATATAGACCCATAATAGTTTATTATTATTCTGTAATGTTTAGATTCCAGCCAAGTGTCAAAATAAGCATTTTTCTTTAGCAACAGGATAAATCTTCTAACCAGCAGATCACACTTGAGTTCAGTAATGTTATATCCTGTTTCAAATTATTATGTGGGCTTGTTACCTAATTTTTGGAGAAATTTATGTTTTCTTATCTATCTTCAGCTTTGTAACAAATTCCTGGATATTTCAATAGGTTTCTGGGCTATCCACACATAGAACAAATACAATGGATACTTATGCTGCAATACCCTGCAAATTTTGCGACTGAATTATAACACTCTTTTGTATAAGAAAGAAAACAGCACTGTAATAATATGACCATTTAAATGAGGAACTAATGTTATATGGAATACTTTTTATAATTTTTTCAAGGCGGACTTGGACAGATGATAAAATATTAGCAAGTTTTTTCCATACTTTCCAAGCCACTGGCTGAAACTTGTTCCTTCTCTCTGACCTCTTTTAGATACATTCCCCTTTATGCATAGTAAATTGAATATAAATAATTAATCGTATTTGTCTTGTGAAACTGCCACTCAGGAAAATCAGCAACAATGACAAAAGGTAATGTTTCCCTCACTAAATTGTATCACCAAACTGTTGCAAGGCACTCAGACAATGCTCCATGTCATCCTGCACATCATTGCATGAGTTGTTTAAGCATGAGGAAATGCTACAAGAAAATATTTGCACAATGCCATTCCCCTCTTATCCTGTTTCTGGATGTACATCAAAAATGAATATGCATGGACATATCAGTTAAACTGGTCTTACAGAACTTTAAGAGTGTCACGCTGTTCTTAGTAATGCCATGTATTGAGCAACCAAATAGGAAACCTCAATTGTGCTGTATTTGGAAACCAATGAAGTACTCTGGTTCATAAGGCAACAGTTGTTGCTAATTCATCAGTAAAGAAATGGAAGATGTTGAAACCATATAACATCAATGCACTACAGTAAACTCCTTTATTTTTAATAGATAAAAGGCTCTGGAAATAGGAAAACAAGTACATTTCATTTTCTGTAGTGATGTTTTCAACCTGTTTCAGATAAAAAATTTTTGTCATATTCAGAAATCATAGAATGATATAGAATACCTTTATTGTCACTGCATTCCATGAATATAATGAAATTTGAAAGCTACTGCAGCACAGTGCCCCAAATACCACATCACAACCACACTACAGAGTTTTTAAAAATTAAAATAATTATAATAATAATAATAGGACTAAATCACAAATGCACTGTTTGATTCAAGACAATGACTGCCTTGGAAAAGAAACTGTTTCTCAATCTATTAGTCCTCGTTTTAAGACACCTATAATGCCTCCCTGATGGTAACAGATCGAAATATGAATGTCCAGGATAAGAACAGTCTGTGGAGATTTTTAGTGCTCTAGAGAGGAGTCTGGTCTTTGCAATCTCTTCCAAAGAAGAAAGAGAGCAACCGATGGTTTTTGTGCTGTGTTTATAACTCTCTGGAGCATCTTCTTATCCACTGCAGAGCATCCAGCATACCACACCGATACACAGTATGCCAAAATGCTCTCGATGGTAGACCGATAAAAGTAACCAGCAACTTCTCACCCAAACCGCTCTTTTTCAGAAACCTCAGAATGTGCTGGCGCTCTTGGGCCTTCTTTGCAGTGGCCATAGTGTGGACCGACCAAGTAAGGTTGTCTGAAATATGAGTTCCTAGAAATTTAAAACTGAACTTTTTAAAAACTGAGCATCTAACCGGGCTGAGCTTGCACTATAAAGCTTCTTATGTTGCGGTATGTTTCTTTGTTTTCACCAAAAGAAATACCTTAAATCAGTGTGTGATGACATCACTGAGAAGCATATGGCCAAATAAGCTAAAATACAGTCCAAATAACACAGAAAGGCTCTTTGCTTGGAAGACCACAGATGGGTTTGGACAGCCCTTCTTTTGAACAGCAATATTGTTTGAGAATACTACATATTCTTGTATTATTTATGAAGAAGTGGGTGACCTTGATGGTTATAATTACCTTGTGACCACACCTGGAGAAATCAAGCTTGGCCTTAATATCACATGCCTACTGGTTTTATCCAAGCTAGAATGTTACAGAATGTTCTGCTTTCTTCAAAATGTAGCCACTTATGTGATGCAGGAACTGCAGTGTTGCACTAGCAGCATTTGTTTTTCATATATTTCAAAGCTCATTTAAAAGACTAAATCCACCTTTATGGCAGGATACAAGGGGTTCTCAGACTCATAGCCATTAGTACCTCTCAATATGTCAGACACCACAATTCTTTATGGTAGTAGAACTGCAGTACTATCTGGGTTCTCAATTGCTTTGAAACTCATCAGATTTGGTACTCAATGCATTTTGATGTGAAAATTACTCAACACACTAGAACAGGGGTGTCAAACTCATGGCCCACAGGCCAGATGCATCATGCACTGACCATACCCATGCCCAGTTTAGCAAAGGGGGGGGGAAGTTGCAATACGTCAATGCCATGACAATGCAAGTTGGACACCCCTGAACTAGAACTTGTCAGTGTTGGCAGCCTTGTGACTATATTATTCCTTATGGAAAAATTGTTCAGAACTCATTATTTTTAGTACTCATTATGCTTGGATATCTTATCAATTCCCCACCATAGTGCCTCCAGAAAATCAAAGATCTAAAAATAGAAAAAGATGGAATTATGTTTTCATTTGATGTCAGAGCACTCATCACATCCCTAATCCATAGATCCAGACTAATGAAAGAATCCATGGCAGCAGTACTACCCAACAAATGAACCCTAGCCGGATGAACTAAGATTGAAATACTCAGAATCCTGGATATAAATGATCTCTGCCTCAGTACCTACTTTCAGTTTTGTAGAAAGATATACCAACTAATCATAGAAACACCCATTAGATCACCAATCTCAGGAATCATAGCAGAGACCATAATGCAGCTTCTAGAAAGTATTGCGCTGCCACACATGTTACCAAAAGTATGGATTTGATATCTAACAACCTTTCACCACAATAAAAAATGAAACTAGAAAAGACACATGAAACAATAAAAATCTTCAAAGAGTAACATTCACAAAGGAAGAAGTAAACAACAGGCTACCCTTCTCGATATCCTCATCAGCAGACAAAATAATGGCAAATTAGAAATGTAAATCTATTGAATAACCCACACTAAGCACCTGTTCCATTACCAAAACAACAAGCCAACCTCCCATAAGAGAACTGTGTAAGAACATTATTCAGATAAATACAAACACACTGCAGCAACCTAGAACACCAGAAGAAACACCAGAACAGACTGCCTGTGCAACATTTTCCAAGAAAACAATGCAACTTTATCAAAAAATGCCTGACTGCTCAACCCACTACAGCACAACCAACATAATCTATTAAAAGAATAACATTACAGTATCTCAAAAACATCTCAGAAACAATCAGCAGACTATTACAACCACACAGCATCACCATAGTATACAAACCAACTACACACTTCCAAAAATCTTAAAACAACCAAAGGACTCCAAGATGAAACTAGAAGAGTCATCTATAACATACAGTGGAAGACTGTAACAGCCATTATTTAAGACACACAAGCAGAAAACTAGCAGAGCGTATCCATGAACACCAACTAGCAGTCAGAAAACACAGTGAAAACTCCTTAATCTCACAACCAAAAGAAAGACTCATCCACAGTTTAAGTAGGAAACTGTGAGCATCCTAGACCAAGCTAAATCCAGAAATGACAAAGAATTCATGGAAGCTAGGCATTCAGACAAATCAGCCATCAGTAGTAACATAGATATCAACCATATTTATTCACAATTCAAAAGACAACAACAAGCTAAGAAAGCAAAAAAAGACCATGATACATCCCTTCCAGCAGCCAACACCCTGATAAGCAGCGATTAACAGCAGCCAAGCAATCCAATAGAAAACAATAGCAATAACAATAGCACTTAGACCTATATATACCACTTCACAGTGCTTTACAGCCCTCTGTAAGCAGTTTACAGAGTCAGCATATTGCTCCCAACAATCTGAGTCCTCATTTTACCCATCTTGGAAGGATGGAAGGCTGAGTCAACCTTGAGCCTGGTGAGATCTGAACTGCCAAATTGCAGGCAGCCAGGAGTCAGCAGAAGTACCCAGCAGTACTGCACTCTAACCACTGCACCACCATAGCTTGTACTACTAAGGGAACTACAAGGGAAAACCAAACCCCCATCCCTATTTAGGTGCCCCTGAGAAGGCACCTAAATAGGGAAAAACCCCACACCCTCTACACTGATTATGTTACCTAGTTGGATAATGAAATGTCTGCAAGCAAACAACTGAGCTAGAGAGCATCAGCATATATTTTTTCTATTTGATACATGTATAGCATATATAATAAATAAATAAATAAATAAATAGTATCAGTGATCAGAAACAGAGAAATATAATAAGGATAAGCATTCATGACTGACTGACCTATATGCATCATGATACAATTTTTCTCCTTCTAAAAGTAAGTGTATTCATAAGGTTGATTGATTTACCTTTGACTTATGTTTAATACCATCTGCTCTACTTCAGAGCTATCTTCAGAAGTTCTTTAAAAGACAAAAAATGTGTTATATGGCTAGAATGGCTCTAGAAGGATTGGGTCTGCACAGCTTGGAAAGGATGCCCCAAAGCGCCTCTTTTTCTCTGCTGCTTTTAAATGACTCCATATGCTTACATTGATGGAACTATGTAGGTAAAAAGCAGAAGTGTATGACCCAGCTGAGAGATATAAAAGAGAGTGGGGGAGAGGAGGAGTTTTCCCCACTGTTTATGGGAGCTAACTGAAAAGTTAGTTTTCTCTTTAAGCTGTAGAATTTGAACTTGATCAGCTAAAAAGTCAATGGAAAAATCGCAACCAACTAAGCATACTTAAAGCTACATCAGCTAAAGAAGACAAAACTAAAGCAAGAGCAAAGCCAAGAAAAGGCCAGTAGCAGTTACAGTCATAGGCCTAGGATAGCTTTCTAATGATAGGTTCATTGATAGACTTGATGTGGGAACCACAGGCCTGGCTGAGCGTTCGAAATGGTAAGTGATACAGTGACTGAGATCTATAATGGTAGGGATACTTACCATAGCTGCACTTTGCAGATTACCAAAGGAACATAGAGTAGTGACACACTGAAGAAGACTTGCAGTGGAGAGTAGTTGCCCATGTTTAGCAGGTTTCCTGCATAACATCATCTCTGCAGAATAATAGTCAGAGATCTAAAGAAGAAATATAGTGAGTATATGGGAAAGTATGTGTGAGTATCTGTGAGTATCTTGGAAAAGATGGTATAGAGCAATAGACTCAGCAGAAGGTACTTGGGGCAGAGCTCACACCTGGTCCTGTAAATCCACTTAGCTTCACCAGCATTTAGCTGGCATAGTGGATCATGGAAGATCTTTCTGGTTAATCAGAGCTGGAAGGATAATACCAAATCCTTAGACTACTTAGAACAGGTGTGTCAAACTTATGTAGTCACAGCAGCATCATGTGACATGTCATGACTTTTCCCCCCTTCGCTAAAGCAGACATGGGCATGGCCAGCATGTGATGCATCCAGCCCATGAGCCACAAGTTTGACAACCCTGACTTAGAAGGTGACTTGGAACCGAATCACATTAGAGTCCTATAACAAAATTGCCAGTAAAACATGATAACAAGTTGGTACAAGCCACCAACTTGTTATCATCTTAAATCATGTCAATAATGCTAGATCTTGGAAGCTGCACCTATGTTTGATCACTGGTTAAGATGGAAAAACAGGAATTTATATATACTCCTTTTTGCACATCTGTTTTGTATTTATTCAAAGAAACACAAAATCTTCAAAATCTTAGCTAGAAATGATTTCTTTGCTCTCTAAGTCTTATTTGGGTTTGGAAAGATTTATTATAATAATTGAAATGCAATCACAATGACCAGACTCTAAAGAAAAATACCAGAAAATCACTAGTCCAACCTAGTCATAATCTTTCACAATCTGGAATATTACAACTGCCAAAATTTCCAGCCAGCAACTAATAGTTCTGGTAATTTCAATATATTGGGATCATGCCAGATTGAGAAATGTGTGTACAAAGAAAATGCAGATTTACATTTTTTCCAGATTATGGAATACCCACAGGGGTGGGCCTCAAAAATTTTAGAAACGGGTTCTCTGCCTGGTTGCTGAGTGGGCATGGCCATGGTGGACATGGCCTATTCGGCCTCCTGCACTATGGTGGGGGGACATTTTTGCCCTCCCCAGGCTCCAGAAGCTTTCCTCGAGCCCCCAGGAGGGTGAAAACGGCTTCCCCAGGCTCTGGAGGCTGTCTGGAAGCCAGAAACAGGCCCATTTCCAGCCTTCCTGAACTTCCGGAAGGCCCATTTTTCACCCTCCCCGAGCCTCCGCACATGTTCTGCACTTACCTGCATCCAAAATGGGCCACGTGGGGACTCCTGGGAGGGGAGAGGAGGGATCAGTGGGGCCAGCCAGGAGTAGGATTTGGGGGTTCTCCAAACTGCACAGAATCTTAGCTAGGGGTTCTCCCGAAACCCTGTGAACCCCCAGCAGTCCACCCCTGGATACCCGGCATTCCACTCCTCCAACGTTCCTCTAACCAATGAGGTAGATTAGACTGAAAGCTATTAACATACCCAAAATATGAGCCTTGGCGGTGCAGTGTTTAGAATCCAATACTGCAGGCTCATGATTGACTCAGTTTTCCATCCTTCTGAGGTCATTAAATGAGCACTCAGATTGTTGGGATCAGTAGGCTGACTCTATAAACTGCTTAGAGAGTGCTGTAAAAGTGCTATGGAGTGATATATAAGCCTAAGTGCTATTGCTATTCATCTAGTACAAGGGTGTCAAACTTGCAGCATCCACATTGTCATGTGACAAATCACAATTTTTTCCCTTCGCTAAACCAGGGATGGGTGTGGCCAGAGCGTGACGCATCTGGCCCGTGGCCGTGAGTTTGACACCCCTGATCTAATAAGTTGTTGCAACAAAGTTTGGACACCGAAGGTTTTTTACTGTGAGCTCCCCAGAATCAATTTAGAGTCAGGTGTCATCTCAGAAAATAAAATAATAAAACAAATGAATAAAATAAGCTACATTGCTTGGGGGGAAATTGTGCTTTAACAATGAGACAGAACATCTTGTCTGTCCAGATTCTTTCTTACATCCCTTACTGATTACTTCCTCATTATGTCCCTTACTGATTATTCCCTGATCCTCAACGGTAGACATGCAATTTTGTTCTGAGCTTCTGCTGTCCTGTAAAGTAGAAACAGTTACAAAATCAACTATTTTCTATTACAAAGTCTTCCTTTTAACTAATTTTACCATCAGCCACAATGATTTAACCCACTGCTTTGAATAGGATTTCTGCTTTAATGAACCAATTCATGACATATTATCCCGGAAAAGTCTTCTCCCATTTTCTGAGTCTTTCTGTCACTGACCAAGCTATTTGTATTGCTAAATAGATATATCTAAAATAAAATGAATAAGTTGTTAGATCATGACTTAAAGACATAATGTATAATCTTGACTTAGACAGATCTCTGATGATAACTTTCCCCAAAGTGTTACCATCATGTTCACAAACTTTCTTTCTTTTTTGTTGTGCTGAAAAGTATAAAATTGCTTTTTCTTCCAGACTAGTTTTTAAATGAAAACTTTGAATACTAAAATTTGATTCCCACATTACTTTCACCTACCTCCACATTCACATTCATGTATAGAAAAAAAATCAATACTTTTTAAGACATAAAAATGAATTTATTGGGGATAGGGAAATATACCAAAAACGGAAAGATAACAAGTGAAGTTAATAATCACAGAAACATAGAATTCCAAACAAACCAGCCCAGATAAACTAATTATTTACTGCCTCCTTGAATAAGCTTTTGGCTTTTATGATGTACTTGGTCCATCTTTGGAGAATGCTGATCAGGGCTTCCTGCTTGGCTGATCCTAGGTAAGCATTTATTATTTCTTTCTGACAAATTATCAGTTAAATTCCTGCCATGTTTTAGAAACAGCAACTCAAGAAAATGCTTTATCCTCTGTCAGAGCATTAACGTATTTCACAATGGTTTTGTTACTCTTCGGGAGTTTTCGTGCTATGGCCTGAATTTGGACTATCTGCATTCAAAGCAGATGTTTTCTTGTTCAAAGCAAAGTCTAAAATTTCAGCTGAGTGGCCCCTGTACTCGCTAATGAGCTTTCCCAAGCATGCATCCCAGAGCCTCACAGCCCCATCCAGACTGCAAGTGTAGACCACAGCTGAACTTTCTTCCCAAAGGAGCTGCACAATACCTGACTCATGCTGGCACTTATGTCTCAGAGTCTGCATGGCAAGGTCATAAATAGCCAAGGTCCCATCCAAATAGCCAATAGCTGCCAGTGGCATCACATTGCAGAAACCCAGGGATTCCATTGAGTTGGATTCTGCCTCCTCCTCAGCTGCAGGCTTGCTCTCTGCCTTGAACACGGACACCACCTTTCCAGTTGCAGAATTTATCAGCTTGGCATGGCAGTCAACAGAACCTGTCAGGATTAGACTGCCATCCTTCTGGCTTGCCACACATGTTAAAGGGCCCTGTTGCCCCTCATTACCTTTCAGAACATGTAGTGAGTTGCCCTGCTTCAAGTCCCAGATGCACACTGTTCTATCTTCATAGCCGACAACAGCCCTTCTCCCATCAGGAAGGACACAGCCACATGTAGCCAGACAATTCGGCCCTTAAAAGGTTTTGCATTCTCCACTAGGGATCATCCACATCCAGCAGTTGCCATCAGCTGTGCCAGCCAGAAAGACAGGGGACTGGGGATGCCATTCTGTCCACTCCAAGTCACTTCAAAAGACCAAATCTCTTCTTTGGCATCGACTTGCCAGACTTTAATGAATCCACCCATGTCACTCGTGGCCATGAAAGTGGAGTCATAACTAAAACCAACACAAGTGACAGAATCTTTGTGACCTGTACACTCAAAAAGGAGCTCATCATCACTAACATGCCACACAAAAATCAATATTTCGTAAAGACAAATAAATACCTTATAACTGTTCCTAGAAAACAGCCTCTAGAAGAAAGGTTGAGAAATTATATAACAAATCAATTGTCATGACTTGCCAGAGCAGTACAGTGAGAAAAATGTTGGATCAAGACTGGGAATGCCATTCGTTCTGTCTCACTTCAGTCTACCCAACATGCCACCCTGAATCCTTTTATTAATAATAATTTTTATTAAAATGTTCAGATACAAGGATAAAAAACCAATACAATGTTATAAGAATATAAACATTTTAAAATGAAAAGTGCTAAGAAAAACTGTATGTATGTATGTATGTATGTATGTATGTATGTATGTATGTACACACACAGATGCACACCACTCTCCCTTCCCCAGACAATTACAAACTTTAGTTCACAAAAAACTTCAACTGTGATATTTCAATAAAATATTCCTTCTTTGCATATCTCCTATTTTACCAATAGACAAATTATAAAATCTTATAATCCAGTCCCATCAGCAAAAGTTCACTAAGTGGTACTAGAAATAACATATACATACATACATACATACATACATACATACATACATGCATACATACATACTAGCCTTGATCAATTTCTTTCCTTTACTTCTAAATAGTAACTTATCACTTTTTCCAAAAAAGGTAGCAAAAGAAATCTGTTCTCATATCTTATCTGTTATATATAAACAAATCTTTAAAGTCTCAAAGTTAACAAGTTAATTAACAGCTACCAGAAACAACATATATATTTTAACCTTGATAAAATAAATCCACTTTAAATTCCTTCCATTTCTTTTTAAAAAGCTGGATATTTAATCCCTTCAAATAATGTCCACCAAGTCGACTTCTTATTATTTTCTCTTTGTCTCCTCCCAGAAACTCTTTCACTAGTTTAACATGTCTCTTTTGTAAATCCAAGATAAGGAAGCTGTTCAAGTCACTCTTCTGATTTATTATTTGTGTGTCCCTGTAATAGAATGTGTGATTGATCTTGGGAAATGAAAGGAAGAGCTGCTGCCTAGGAAATAATCAGACAAGAGAGGCAGGACTCCTCAGTGCCTTAATGGTCAGAGGAAAAAAACTTAGGAAGGACCCACCATAATAGATCAAGTTGTTAAAAGTGATGGCATGAAGTTTGTACTTTCAAAACTTTTGAGACTCTGTTAATGTAACCTTACAGAAGAATTAAAGTAGAATAGTCCTGTTTGGTTTACAGATTAATTATTAATTAATAATTTAAACATTAATTATTAAGACCACAGCCAGTTTCCTTTGTAGAAACTGTGTGGCATCATTTTTCATATCATTGTTGTGGTCAGGCATTTTAAAATCCACATTCAGATTCACATTCAAATCAGCCTGTCGATATTTCATCAAGTAAAATCTGTTCCTCTTCTGTAGCCTCTTTTAAATCCATTTTTATAGTGGCAAATAATTTGGACAGTAATTTCTGAGTACCTTGTTCCCAAATATTTTTAAATTCTTTCCCAATCAAATAATCTTGCTCCATTGCATTAATGGGTCTCTTCTCCTTTCATTGTAATCTTTAGTTCTCTTGGGTTCCTGCTCGTTGCCCTCTTATCACGTGCATTTTTTTCTAATCAATAATTTTCTATGGCAGGATTTTTTTACACTTAGTTTCCACATTTTCATGTAATTTTTTGTGAATTTTTAAACAACTCACAGAAAATATTTTTTTCAATTCCCATTGATCTCTTAATCCATTCATAACTTTTCGTAATCAACATTCTTGTCACTCTTCTGCTATTTTTTTCAAAAATTAATGTTCTTCTTTTAAAGTCTTGCATGAAACTTCTTTCATCATGGATAGAAGGCAATGCCCAGTACAATGAAACTTATCCTTCTGAATATTCCCAAAAGTCAGAATTCTCTAAGATGATTAAGAGGTGAAGTATGCAAACCCAGAGTGTCTTTGAAGGTGTAGAACTGCAGCTTAGATAAAAGGACTTTTCCCAGAGCTCTAAACCTGCCAGATACCACTGTTTTACAGCCTCCTCACAGGGACTCTCTGTATGGAGCTCCTGGCTCCCTCCTTGCTCTGGAGGGGATTTAAAGGAGCTGATCCATATATTGCAAGGAAATTATAGCCATATAATTTCAAGGAGGGCCACATCAGGGCTATGGTTGACCTCAGGGGGCTGGGCATGGCCATCTTGATGCCACCACTGGGCATGGATGACTGGGTGGATGTGGCAAGCTGGGTGGGTGTGGCCAGCTTGATGCCACTCCCCAAACTGCTGGCATGTTTCTTCTTTGCATTGGGTAGACCGGGCTGAAGCCATGTTGGCCCGATGTTTCCTCTTCACATTGGGTAGACCCGGCCGAAGTGATGTGGGTAGATTGGCTAAAGCCAGATTGGCCCAATGTTTTCTCTTCACATTGGGTAGACCAGGACAAGCAATGCAGGTAGACCGGGCCAGCCCTGAGGGCTGGATCCAACCACATCATGGGCCAGATCTGGCCTGCAGGCCTTGAGTTTGACACCCTTGATATACTGTGGCTTGGCCACAGGGTCTACACACCAGGGAACCATTTTAAGTCTGCCATTGCTTCCCCAGAAGTCAGAAGCTATCTTGAATTCTTAAGAGAAATATTAGTAATAGTAATAGCAACAGCAGTGATAACAGTGGTATTTTAAAATCCAATCCAATAAAATTAACAGAATTTCCCTCTCTGTGGCCACCAAGAAGGGTCATGTCATGCAGGGGATATACATCTTTTGGTTGCAGTCCTAGAGGTTGCCCACTGGGACAATAACACCATAAAGACTTACAAGAATTGGCTGGGGAAGGGGCCATTCCAAGAAAAGCTGTGGATCTAAAACAGATCTAGGCTAGCAAAAGGAGATTCTTAACCAGTGGTGGGATTCAGCCAGTTTGCACCACTTCGGGAGAACCGGTTGTTAAGTTTCTGAGCAGTTTGGTGAACTGGTTGTTGGAAGGAATCATTAGGGCAGACAACCGGTTGTTAAATTATTTGAATCCCACCACTGCTCTTAACTGCAGGTTGATGATACCAATCTAAATTTTCCTGATACTTAATCATACTCCTAGTTTGTTGGCAGGGGGACAGTCTAGTCTTAGATCTCGTTTAAATTATTCCCTGTCATATCAAAAAGGGGATAGAAAATAAAAATAATATTCTAGGAAGTTTTATCTATCAGAGCATTCTAATCAGGCAATATGATTGTGTAAGTATGTTTGTTTGTGTATGTGTAAATTTACACACATACAGAGGAGAAAGAGGGAGAGAGGGAGGGAAGGAGAGGGAGAAAGAAGGAGAGAGAAACAATGCTATGATTCTTTTAAGTATTGGATTTCACTTTTTAATAGGTTCCTTTTTGCATTTGTTTATTTTCTTTTTTCATCACCTTTGTATTAAATGGATTTTTAATTAAGCTGTTCTAGGAAAAGGACAGTCCTGAAAACTAGTCAAGGAATAAAATAAACAAAATAGCAGAAATTTTATTTTCAACACATAGACTGAGTAATACATAAAAGTTTTAATTATTTAATTTCCAATTCACAAGTAGTATGTCAGTTGATTGATGAGTTGAAGTACCAACATGGATAGCAGTTTAAGTGGGGATGATTTATTCTAATCCCATCATAATCACCCATTTATTTCATCGCTCACGGAGTCCTTGATAAAAGATAGATGCTGCAATGGCTTTGCAAAAAAGGAAAGTAAGTTGTTCAGTATGGTATCTGTTATACATGATCTTTGATAATAACATCCAAGTGAAGGAGGGGGAAACATCCAGATTTTTCCTTTCCTTTGCCGAATTAGTATTTTCAGCATCTTCTTCTAAGAAGTTAATAGTACTCTGTAAATTTAGAAGTGCAATTCCAAATTATGATCCGATCATCTCAGTTGCGGTACCTGAAACTGATCTTATCTGAATAGTGACCTTATTCCAATTCAGAGAGCAAACTCATTATATTATTAAAGAATATCAAAAACCAAGAAAGAACAATCGAGGCAGAGGCTGGAAAGAATTCACTTTACCATCATTTCCAAAGATTAGTTCTAAGCCTCTCTCCGCTAAACGTCATTTTTAGTCCTGCAGGAGGTCCAGTTCAGAAATTATTCTGGTTGACTAGCAAGCGGTAGCTCTTTATCCTGATTTGCAAATCCATTTTCACCTCCTCCTAGGGCAGTCAACTATATTTGTTTAATAGCTAAATACACAAACAAAAAAAATAGCATGGAAAGATGGTGCTATTTTATAGTGCAGTGTTTTGTTTGCTATACGGTAGGCAGGCTGATCAATATGTGTGTGTTTATGTTCTAATCTAGACAGCACCTGGAAAGAAATCCATTGGGCAGCCTTGACCAAAATAATGTGCATATATGTAACTCCATAAAATCAACCACAACTGAAATATAAGCATGAAGGCAAGGACATAAAGGTACAGGCAAGGATACTGAAACAAGATTCATTTTTACTGGCAATTAAGCACAGTCTTTCAGGAGTGCTATTGTGACATCATGCGTCCATAGATGTGTCGTGTTAGACTACCAGTAGCTTGGCATGATAGCACAGAAAGGACAATAACGCATGCTTGCAAATACCTAAGCATCAACTTCAAACTTCATCAAATGAGAACATCACTTTGTTCAATTCAGTAAGATTTAACGCAGGGAAGATTGGGTTCTGTATTGAAGCATCTCCTATAAAAGTCTCAGAGGATAAAATTTCTATTTAGGACTCAGAAAGTGCCAGCTGAAACAGACAGTCCACCCAGGTGATTTAACATAATTCTGATTCTTGAAAACCACAGTACAATTCCAGGAATAGCCAGATGGTATGCTTTTCATATTTTCTTATTCTTCCAAAGTAGAAACCACTTTTCTTATCATTATGAGAGCAAAGTTAGAAGTCCAGTAATAATTGATTATTGAGAGAGGGTTTTTTTTTTCAAAATTGTGCAAAATTTATAGATGTAAACATGACAAGATGCCCATTTTATGAAATAATACTCCAGCGAAGCTGGACCATCCAATCCTTTTTGAATTATGTTATAGAGAAAAGCAATAGTTGTCTGCAAGAGGAGGAATTCAGCAGTAAAATTAATAGGTGAGTGAAGGATACTATTAGAAATACTCAGAAAGAAAAAGAAGTAGGATATTTCATAGAATGCTTAACTTAAACTAGTATCTCATACCATATCATACCACATCTTTTAAAGCTTTTTGTGATGTGAAAGAAATCTGTTTTAGGTTTAGATCTCCTTTACTGTTCTTCAGATTTTTTGGGTCCTTGGCCCAATGCCTCAACAGATTAAATCCTCTCTCCATTATGTTCAGCCTCTCCTGTTTCATATTGCTACTTTATTCTCACAAATGAAGGCAGATTGAGATTTCTCCAAAGCAAATGTTTCATATTAGTGCTATCTGTTCAAGTGATATATTCTCCACAAGAAAATATAGAATACTTCAGTTTCCTTCTTCCTTGCTTCCTAGAAAAGACTGAATTTCTTCCTCTGGGTTAAGAATCTGTGAAAAGAGGTAAAGAATTTCTTAGTATAATAACACATTAAAATATATAGGTATATATGAATGTTATATTTGTTATTTCCTTTTCCTTTACCTCATAGCTATATGTCTTTCTCCTGAGACAACCTGAAACATTCTGAAAAATCCATAGCCCCTGTCAAACGTAAAATAAATTTCACTAAACATGGTGGCCAACAATTGGTTTTTGATTATCTCTAAGTCTTCTGCCTGAAGTAGCTGTTTCATGTGCTCAGGATTGTGCTGGTTCCCTTTAATTCTCACTGCCACTACAAGTGTCCATGAATGCTTCTGAAGCATGCTGACAAGAACCTCTCTAGGTGTTTGTCCAATCCTTAATACATAATATAAAACACAACTTTTATTATGTAAACTGATATTAGATACCACATGTGGTCTGCTTTAGGTAAGTTATAGTTAAATAAATATTTATGATGATTTCTGATGCTTAAAATGAAGTTTGCTTGCATGCTCATGACAGCAAAGTACACTGTTGTGCATCATTAGACCCATTCTGATATATCAGAGGATATTATCTTCCACTTGGTTGTTGTGGGAGGATTTACATGTTCAAAAAGTGGCATGACTTGTCATTGAGCCCCTGTTTATTAGAAATTAAAATAGTGAAGTTGCCTCAGACATTCTTGCAGGTTCCCTAGGATGCTCACTACCAGATTCCCTATGATATTCCCTACCTCTTTCTACAGGTAAACACACTCCTAAACAAAGTATAGTAGTAAGCTCCCAATCATCCATTTATATATTCTAAGAATGCATAAGGAAATGCAGGATCGAAATATAGAAGTTACTCCATATAAGAGGGAAAAGATAAATTTAGAAATCAACAGTAATGTCATGTTTTTATTAGGGCCTAACCTAAAATGTAATGACCAAGCTTTGCCAGTGAAGCTGGCAAAACATTGGGTGAAGGTTTTCCATGTTTACATGAGCTGTCCAAACTAAATTTCCTGTTTTTCCAATCAGGCATTCAGAAGATAGATGCTGGATGCAGCTTCAAATACATTATGATTTTTTAAAAATGCAATAATATTAAGATTATATAAGCATTTTGAGCTAAGATACACCCTATCATATTCTTAGAACTATTGACTATGTGTGAAATAAGAATTCAAATTACTCTTACTTGTATAGGTATAGTAATACATGCTTTTATTGTGTTTCTCTGATGGAACCTTTCATGGAATGTATGTATCTCTACCCGATAGTGATTAATTCATTATAGAATTTACATATTGAAATGTATCAGTAGTGTCAAGGTTGTGTATTGCCGTACTTCCTCTCTTTCTCTCTCTTTCTACAGTGAGGCACAGGAAAGAAATCATTAGAACCTTGCTGATTCTCAGACGTAAAAAGAATGATTTGAATGCCAAAGTTTGTATCTGTTTTCACACTGTGAAGAATACCCATGTTCCCCTTTCATGGTTTTTTAATCAGTGTTGGGTTGGAGTCTCATAATGTGACATAGTCAAGTTGCCTTTGATCAAAGATTTCATATGAAATCTATGAAATCTTGTGACTCCTAATTTTGGGTAGCCTGAGCACAAGAGACTTGTGACTTACTGTAACTTGATAAAATCATTTGTTACCCTCCAGTTGCTGGTATTAATAATAGACTTACAAACAAACATATTTTATTTACATATTTATTAAATTTATTTGCTGTCCATCTTGTATCTGGTGATTCTGGGTGTCATGGGTATAGGAAACAGGTTTCTAGAGAAAAGATGCAATAAATTGTATATAAAGAAATGTAATATAGTTTTGAATTAAAAAAAACATTTATCCTAAAGTTGCTAGTCAGCAAATACATTTGTAAAGAACCAAGAGTCTGAATATCTACAGGAGAGCAAAATAAGGAGACAAATCAGCAACTGAACCACCAGTATTTTTCTGGTTGAGTTCCTTTACATCAATAAAGAACATTGTTCATTATACAATAAAAGCATTGTATTGTGTGTTTTAATTGTGAGCCGCCCCGAGTCTTCGGAGATGGGGCGGCATATAAGTCCAATAAATAAATAAATAAATAAATAACATGTAAAACAAATATTTCCATATTTCTAATATTGCATGTAAAGGAAAACTTTGAACTTCTCTTTTTTACGGAAGCTGGGAAAAGAATGATCTTTGATGGCAAAAAAAAGAGTAAGATCATATGTGGGGTATGTTTCCTGTATCCTAGTTCTAATACAAATATGAAAGAACAATCAGTATCTGCCTAAGGCTGCTATTTTATATGCCTATTAACAGGACATCAACAACCCCAAAATGATAATCATTTTGTAGGGTTGCCATGTGTCTAAGAACTTGAGAGAAATTCAGGAAACAAATAGAATAGAGAAGAAGAAAAATGTGATGGAAGAATGAGGTATATTTATTAAATATATAAAATTCCTAAATTCTATCTATTTCATAAATTATGGAGACTACAAAGAAATATCAAGGTCAATCATGCAAGCATTACAAAGACCCTGTGAAGAAAACCCTATGCCACTGTGACATCAACCAATGAAATTAGAAGCTGCTAGCTCCCTGTGCTACAGGCATTGAAACAGGTACTGCCAAAAACTGATAGAAAAATCTGAGTGCATCACAGACTAACACCCACAGTTATTACAATAATAGACATCCAGTACCCCCATTGTACTAGACTCTCTCCTTTCAGAGAGGGACTGCACAGCCACCTCCATGTCGACAGATGAACTGCACAACAGTTCAACAGTTTCTTTGAACCTGAAAGACTACCTATAAACCAATGTTTTCTTTCTCGCCTATTTCATCATTTTGATGTCATAGTTTATGATATTAAAATAAACACCTCTATTTTCCCACTTCAGTGTTACAACGTAAAACGTTAAAATGGTGGTTGACAATCCATTTTCAGCAAGCTGAAAATATGCCACTTCAGCCCTATTTCTATAAGCCTTCTTTTTTTATGCAGTTCCTTAATTTATTTATTAATTTAGATGAAATTATACTGCAAAACACTAATTTTAATAGGGTTCTTAAGGATTTTTTAAAATAAAAATAAAGCACTAGTTTTAAATAGCAGGTACCAGAGCTCATTTGCAAAATTCTGGATTACCACACAAAGCTTTAGAGTTTTCTTTATCTGTCACTATCTATTAGTCATCTGTATTGTTGCAGCCTCTTGAATTAAGCTTTATAATTTTCATTTTCCCACTTGCCTCCAAAGAAAATATAAAGTAAAATACACATAGTTCTACTCTTCCATCTCTCTTTCTCTCTGTGTCTCTGTCTCTCTCTTCCTTTCTTAAAATTCTTTCTTTTTCTCAAATTCATTTTACTATTTTCATCACCTCCCAAACTCCCCACAGATTATCTCTGTTTCTTTAACATAATTTATTATTAATGCCTTGTGACAAAACATGTAGGAACTTATAAGCTATGCCAGAGCAAGCATTTATTCAGTCCCCATACAAAAAGCCAACGATATGGTGGGACTGTTCCAACATAGAACATATTACACACACGCAAACACACAGAGAGAGAGAAACAGAGAGAGAGACAGAGACAGAGAGAGAGAGAGACAGAGAGACAGAGAGAGAGAGAAAATGCCTACCAAATGGAAGAAAGGAGGAAAGAAAGAGAAGTGAAAAATACTCTTTGTAGATAATAGCCAAGTAGTCAAAAGAAGACAAAGAAATTCCAAATAGTTCTTTGAGGGAGAATTGTTTGTGTGTGTCTCTTTTAATAAAACCCAGTGCCTATAGCATATGATTTGGATAAGCCAAAATGTAGCAAACTACATTATAGTGTAGGGTGATGTGTGAATTCAGTTCATCTCTGGCTCTTTCTATTAGCAATCCAATCCTCCTATCTATGTCAGAAACTTATTCGCAGAAAAGATTATTGTGTTCCTCAGAATGAAAGTCCCATTACTATTTTTGTTTGTTAAATGAAATTTATTGTAATGTTTCTGATTCCTCAAACTCAACTCTTGGGCTATTAGGATATTTGTAACTGCTTAAGTGTTTTATCTTATCCCATACTTGGCTTGTTGTATGTTGTGTAGACTCTCCAGATTTGAGTAGCATATACAGTGAAGTAAACAGCTAAATAAATGTCTGTGTGATATAGTATGCCCCTCTATAGGTATCATTTTTTAATTTTCTTGAGTCTCAGATCCAAGGCTCCAGACTCCAAATTAGTATTATTTATCTAGAGTCTAAGTTCAACATTCATAACAATAACTGGACAAGTAGCCACTTAGCAGACTTCTTACGTTCAAACTACTGTATCTGGGCAGACATGTTTTTCAAAAAGATTGCCATTCATACATTAAATGGACAGCGCAATCAACAAAGGCTGGGTTTTTCTTGAAACTCCATTTTTTGGTATCAGTTTTAGCTGCATAAAGCTTCTTCATAGTTTCATATTTTCATCCTGAAAGCCACATTCAGAAGAATGGTTACAGCACTTCTAAACTTGATTGTACCCTGGAAAAACATTTTACATTGTTCCATCCTTTGGAGATGATTCGATTGTGGACAGGGTTTTGGAAATCAGGCTTGCAAAGATAAATATTTGGAAACAAATGTTTGATTGGCAAACCAATACTTCCAGGAATACATTTGCAGACATATAAGTGCTATGCTTTAACTGAACATCCATATAAATAGAGTGAAATAGGGACAATGTTGATGAAACATAACCCCCGTTCCTCAATCAACCCCAGCATTCCAGGCCAAATACAAATCATGCTTCAGGGCATCATATAAATTACTATTATAAATTCACATAGTACACCAGGGAGTGCCTCATTTTGTGTGATTGGTTGCCGTTTCAAGAGCAGTTTAAATTCTCAACCTGCTGCATGCAAGCACTGCTCCAGGGCTTCTATTACTAATATATTGTTACAAAGTGCCACAATAAAACATGAGCTAAAACAACTTAGTTGAAATGAAGATTAATATGGAACATGTGTTCCCCTGCTTTCACTCAGATGGAACAGTCCGATAAATACAAGCTACACAAGACTCAGGATATAGGGCTCCAAGAGCAATCTGATTGGCTGATGGCTACAATTGCTGAGGGCTAGCAATGTGTTTCTGCAACATCTCCAAAGCACTGATGGACAAAGTTACTGCCATATTTTTAAAACAATCATTTAGGGAACAGTGGATTGCCAAATTATGGAAAATGTTTCCATTTGCATAGATATGAATGCAGAGATCATTTTATTTTGTGTGGTCTTTTATTCTAGTGGCATCAGTGAAAGAAGCAACACTTTCTCATATTTTTAATCTGTAATAGTCTGTTAATTCAGATTTAACCTGTGCGCACATGGTCATTTTACAATGTATTCCTTTTCTTAGCCCTACAAGTAAGTATCTTTTGAAAAATGTGATGTTTTTTTTTTGATGGAGAAATTAAACACTTGCTCATGGATTTAATATATTGACTTTTTAAAAAAATAATTAATTCAAAGTTCCCTCCATGATATTTTATATCTAATAATGATATCCATGAATAATTAGATAGATGAAGTCATAATTCATAATGAAGTCATCGACCATGGTATCCTTTTGCGATGCCTCGAGGGGTTGGGAATAGGGGGCACCGTGCTTCGGTGGTTCACCTCCTACCTCTTGGGGCGGTCACAATCAGTATTGGCGGGGGGGCAGAGATCGACCCCGAGGGTGCTCCCTTGTGGGGTCCCTCAGGGGTCAGTCCTCTCCCCTCTTCTATTTAACATCTATATGAAGCCGCTGGGTGAGATCATCCGTGGTTTCGGGGTGAGATTCCATCAGTACGCGGATGACACCCAGCTGTACATCTCCACCCCGAACCAGATCAGTGATGCCCTCCCCCTGATGACCCAGTGTTTGGATGCAGTACAGATTTGGATGAGCGGGAACATGCTTCGACTCAACCCGGCGAAGACTGAGTGGCTGTGCATACCGGCATCTCGGCCCAGTCAGGAATATCCATCTTTGGCCATAGGGGGAGCGGTGTTGCCCCCTGTGGATAGGGGAATCTGGGGGTCCTCCTGGATGTACGGCTCGGGGGAACAGGTAGGGGCCGCTGCCTTGTTCATCAACTACGCCCATTTCTGGACCGAGATGCCCTGCGCACAGTCACTCATGCCCTCGTCACCTCTAGACTCGACTACTGCAACGCTCTCTATATAGGACTGCCCTTGCATACCATCCGGAGACTGCAGCTGGTGCAAAATGCGGCAGCGTGGGTGGTGATGGGAGTTTCCCGATTCTCCCATGTTACCCCCCTCCTGCGCTGCCTGCATTGGTTGCCGGTTGCACTCTGGGTGAGATTCAAGGTTTTAGTTTTAACATACAAAGTCCTTCACAACATGGGTCCTCAATACTTAAGGGAACGACTCCTGCTGATATCGAATGCCAACCGCCCTGTGCGAGCACACAGGCAAGGACTCCTTGGGGTCCCGTTGGCGGGCCAATGCCAGCTGGCAGTCCCCGGCGATGAGCCTATTCTGCCGCGGCCCCTGACCTCTGGAACCAACTTCCCCTGGGGCTCTGCCTGGCCCCTGACCTCCGCACCTTCCACCATGATTTGAAGACCTGGTTATTTGACCAATCCAGGCTGTGACCCTTTTCTGGGAGGGATGGTCTTTTAAACTTGTAAATTTGTTTTATTTTTGGGCTTGTGAATTCGGTTTAATCTTTTTTTAACTATTTATTGTTGTTATTGTTGTTGTTTTTAGCTGTGAGCCACCCCGAGTCTTCGGAGATGGGGTGGCATACAAGTCCAAAAAATAAATAAAATAAATAAATAAATAAATTTGTATGGAATATTTTAAACTTATACTTTATATCTTATATTTATAAAATATAAAATCTATATATAAAAAAGCCAAGTACCACTCACTCATCACAAAATCACCAGAACCATAAAGCCTACAAACTTGAAATTTGGTACATATGTTCCTCTTGGCTTCTAGGTGCTCACTAAGAAAGGTTTTTTCGAAATGTCCACCAGATCCTTAGTATTTCTTATACAGTAATTAACACGCTCTGATACTAAGGAGTTCTACTCCTCCTCCCCACCTGAAAAGAACTCTGTTCCAACTTCCAGTTGCCTCACATTCTATTACCTCAGTTCAAACTGGCAGACATTCCACTCCTTCACTCAGGAGCGACCTGGGGCTCCTTACAGTACTAAATGTCAGTACCTCACCAAAATATCTATGCCTTCCACCTATGGAACTGCTTCCAGACTCAAGGCAGCCGGAGCAATATTCCCTTATGTGTTTCAATCACCGACCACCACTGAGCCAACAGATTGTGAACCAAATTTCTCCTGCATAGCCCAATCACATAGTTTCATCATGAAGCACAGGTGTAGTATTTCTTATACAGTAATTAACATGCTCTGATGCTATGGAGTTCTACTCTCCTCCCCACCTGAAAAGAACTCTGTTCCATCTGCCAGTTGCCTCACATACCATTACTTCAGTTCAAACTGGCAGATGTTCCACTCCTTCATTCAGGAGCTGTCGCGGGCTCTTTATAGTACTAAACATCGGTACCTCACCAAAATTACGCCTTCCACCTATGGAACTGCTTCCGGACTCAAGATGGTAGGAGTGATATTCCCTTATGTGTTTTAATCACCAACCACCACTGAGCCAATGGATTGTGAACTGAATTTCTCCTGCATAGCCCAATCACAAAGTTTCGTAGTGAAGCATGGGTATCCAGCTAGTACTTTATATTTTAAACTACATATTTATATTATGGCTACTTGACTGCCCTTACCATATGACAGATTCATTGAACAACCATAGATCTGTTATGGATTTTAGATAAATATTACTGGCAAAGAAACCAAAGACTGCCAAAGCTAGAATACATATTCATGTCACCTCCCATCTTCATGAAATTATGGAATTATTTATACATTTATGCAAGTTCTTCTTCATTGCCTTCAGTATCCTTATTTTAATTGTCCTCAGTGTCACTTAAGTTTATTTAATCAATATTTGCTTTGTAGTATAATTGTCTTATGCTACAATATATCCATATTCTTCTTTCCAGATAATTATATTATTTTAATACTCTTCAATATAAGGACAGCATTTATATTATAAAACCCTTCAACTTTCTAGTTAATTGCTTAGAGCAAGCATGCTTCCTTCTCCACCACCACCATCATCACCACTATCACAATACTAATTATTTCCTCCTCCTTCATTCTAGCTTGCCTTAGAGTCACTGACAAACTCCAATAAATACATATAATTTAACTGAAAGGTTGGATCCATGCAGGCAACTGAGGTAGTTCTTTTTATGGACATTTTGTGTCATCAATTCAGAAGCAGATTCATTACAGTATCTGTAAAATCATATAAGCTGCCATAGCCTATAGAATTAAAGGACAATGTGAATTAATGTCTCTGAAATCAGTAAAGATAAAAAATGGAATGTCACAAATCTTTGGCAATATTGCATTTTTCTGTGCTGTGTAAGGAGAGGGCACAATTTGTTCAGCTGTATTAAATGTACCATTTTAAAGGCAAATGTTGGCATTATTGAACATTTCATTTAGGCCTCATTTTTTATAATCTCTCTGTGGTTTGGAATTCATTTAATAACTGTTCTTTAGTAGGAAGATATAGGAGGAACCCAATCTGATAACTAACTCACTGGATGAGCAATAAAATCTTTCCATAGGCAATGATAGCATTAACCTTTCCCACACTTATTGTGGGTGGATTTGAAAGAAGGGCAACACTCCCACCAGAATGGCCTAGATTTAAGAAAGGTTGCATGGCCACATGCCATTTTCACTGGCAAGAAAGAGCCAGTTTGGGATTTAGCATTAATGTCACTAAGACCATTTCTCATAGGCATTCTGCTTCAGCAGCTCATTAGACTCCATGCTGATAGAATCTATACTTTAATATCAATCATATTTTATATTGCATACACATATCCACAATATATAGTGATATTTTAGAGTATAAGCTCTATCAGCAGAAAGTTGTTCTATCATGATGTTGCTGTACAAAGGCTAATAAAACTACAGTAGGATGAATAAGGAGCCTTTCCTAACCCTTTATCTGTTTTGAATAGGCCTGGATAGTCACATATTATTGTGTGGTTTCATTTACATAGTTTAACATAGGTGCTTTTTTAAAGGCTGATTTCCAACTTAACTCCAAATTCATTTTATCTTCCTGCATCACTGTTCTTCATCTCAATGGAATTTTTACCAATAGGTTTACAAATCTTCTTCTTTTTCCTAGCATGTTCCTGCAGGTGCAGGGTCGACTTTTCGGATAATTGAATGTCATTTTGCACAGTCAGCTGCAAGGGTGCAGGCCCACGGCTTGGATATCTTTGTTGATGGTGTCTTGCCATTTCTGCGAGGTCGGGCACCCAAAACAGTTAACTTCTAGTTGGTAGGCAGTCTTGGCAACAGTGGAAGATGCTGCTCTCAGGATATGTCCATACCAGCAGAGCCGGCCTTCTCTCATCTTCTCTATAAATGGTGCCACACCAAAATGTTATTGAATGGTGTCATTTGTGATGTGGTCAAGAAGGGAGATGCCTAATATCCAATGAACATTTGCATTTCCATGGCATGGAGATAGCTTTTGGTCCCTGTGGTTGCTGCCCAGCATTCAGTGCCATACACTGCAGCAGGGCAGATGGTTGTCTTGTAAATCTTAGATTTAAAACTGGTTGGCATTCATCTATCACATAATGGCGACCCTTTGCAGGGATGTGCCAAGGAGTTTAGTCAGTATCTGACGGATAAGATTGCTCAGATTCGGGCCAGCTTGGACTCCAACTGGTCAGAGTCCGATGGGAGTGTGGTGATGGGTCTTGGTGATTCCATCTGGGAAGAGTTTGATTCTGTGACTCCCGATGAGGTGGACAGGATCATGGGGAAGCTAAGTGCTGCCACGTGTTTACTGGACCCGTATCCTTCCTGGCTGGTTTATGCTTCCAGGGAAGGTTTTTTTTTTAATTCATATTTATGTGCCGCCCTTCTCTGGAGACTCAGGGCAGCTTACAATTTTTGGAGCGCAACCCAATGCACTCAGCAATAGCCTTCATTCCATTGTATATGCCTGCTTATTACTAAGCGGCATTTTTACAAAGTCAGCTCATTGCCCCCAACAATCATGGGTCCTCAATTTACCTACCCCGAGAGGATGGAAGGCTGAGTCAACCTTGAGCCTGGTGGGATTCGAGCCTGCAGTAATTGCAGGCAGCTGGAATTAAGTGCTAGGCATTTAACAGCCTGCACCAACAAGGCAAGTGACGCGAGGCTGGCTCCAGGCAGTGGTTAACGCATCTTTGAGTGAGGGAGTCTTCCCTTCTGCCTTGAAAGAGGCGGTGGTGAGGCCCCTCCTCATGAAGCCTGCCTTGGACCCAGCTATTTTGAACAACTTTCATCCTGTTTCCAACCTTCGCTTTGTGGCGAAGGTTGTTGAGAGCATGGTGGCACAACAGCTCCCAGTGTTCCTGGAGGAGACCGATTATCTCGATCCATACCAATCGGGTTTTAGGCCCAGGTACAGCACGGAGACGGCATTGGTTGCTCTGGTGGATGATCTCTGGAGGGCGTGGGATAGTGGTTATTCCTCTGTCCTGGTCCTTTTATATCTCTCAGTGGCTTTCGATACCATCGACCATGGTATCCTGCTGCAGCGTCTTGAGGGGTTGGGAGTGGGGGGCACCATTTTACGATGGTTCTCCTCCTACCTCTCGGGCTGCATGCAAGTGGTGTTGGCAGGGGGCAGAGATTGGCCCTGAGGCCCCTCCTTTGTGGGGTGCCTCAGGGGTCGGTGCTCTTGCCCCTCCTGTTCAACATCTATATGAAACCGCTGGGTGAGATCATCCGTGGTTTTGGGGTGAGGTATCATCAGTATGCTGATGATACCCAGCTTTTCATCTCCACCCCAAACCAACCCAGTGATGCCCTCAATGTGATGTCCAGGTGCCTGGAAGCAGTGCAGTTCTGGATGGGGAGGAACAGGCTCCAGCTCAACCCAACTAAGACCGAGTGGCTGTATGTACCGGCATCTTGAGTTGTCCAGGACATTCCATCTCTGGCTATGGGGGGAGAGATATTACCCACCATAGATAGGGCTTGCAACTTGGGTGTCCTCCTGGACTTACAGCTCAGTTTGGAGGAGCAGGTGGGAGCTGTGGCCAGGGGAGCATTTGCCCAGCTTCGTCTGGTGAGACAGTTGCGCCCCTACCTGGACCGGGATGCCTTGCATACAGTCACTCACATGCTCGTCACCTCCCGTCTGGACTACTGTAATGCTTTCTACATGGGGCTGCCCTTGAAGACCATCCAGAGGCTTCAACTTGTCCACAATGCAGTGGCATGGGTTGTGTTGGGAGTGTCCCAATACCCCCATGCCACACCTCTTTTACTCGAGCTGCACTGGTTACCGGTTGCCCTCCGGGTGAGATTCAAGGTGCTGGTGTTGACCTATAAAGTCCTTCATGGCTTAGGACCAGGGTATTTGCAGGGAGCCCTGCGGCCAGCAACGGCTTCCCAATGTCCCATGCGCTCCCATAGGCAGGGTCTCCTTGGGGTGCCGTAGGCCAGGAAATGTCGGCTGGCAGCCCCTAGGGTAGGGCCTTCTCTGTGAGAGCACCCACCCTTTGGAATCAACTTCCCCTGGAGCTACGGGTGGTCCCTGATCTTAGATCTTTCCGCCGTGACCTAAAGACTTGGCTTTTCCAGCTCGCCTACCCGGACTGATGGAGGGGTGGGGATTTTTAGTTGTTAGTTTTGTTTTGAGCTTATGAGATTTCTTACTTAATTTAATTCGGTTTTAATTTTTGTAATTTTTGTATTCTTCTTTTAATGTAAGCCGCCCTGAGTCCTTTGGGAGATAGGGCGGCATAGAAGTCTCATAATTAAATAAATAAATAAATAAATAAATAAATAAATACACATTAGATCTAGCTACTTTTACATTAAATTAACTGAAGTTTTATCTACTGCCAATGATTTAATATTTCTGTAACTGGACTTCTTTTTCTGTCATTTTATATTGCTCTGTACTCTAAAATGCTCATTAGTTGCTTAGAAAATCTTTTGGGGATTGGGAAGACAAACTACAAATACTTTTAGTAAACAGATTATAAAATAAACAATCTGGATTTCATTTTCAGGCTGATGACTACTTAGCAACTTCAAGCTGGGGTATTATATCAACCATTGAAACACATGTTTTCCCACTCCCCCCTCTGTTTCTTTCACATACATACCCACACATTCACACTCCAACTTTCCTTTATAACCAGTTGTAATACTAATTTCCCTCTGGACAAAACAAGAATCCTACAGATTGAGCAAAAAATTAATTTAATCTAGCATTTTACTTCCAGAAGGAGCAGCCAGGGTATAAAGGCAGTAACTGGCTCCTACTGTATACCTTGTTATCTGGTACACTGTCTCTGAATATTTATCTGTGCAATTTATCTAGTGTCTCAGTTCTCCCAGACTTCAGGCAGTTTACAGATATGAATATGGAGGTTCCACATAGCAATATACCTAGCAGTCATTGATCATGAATGTGTCTAATTCTGTCCAAAAGCATCTACACTGGTGACCACCTTCAGACCTCGTGGCAGTGAATGCCAGACATTTCTTATGGAGACAAGATTGGTATCAAATGCAGGAGCAAGAAAGACACTCCAGGAAATGGATCTGGTACCACAAATAACTGACAGTTACAAATTCAGGCATCTCAATGCTTAGGAGGCAGGCAAGTGGGGAAAGTGACTAATTAAAAGCAAGGAACAGATGCCTCGGTGACGCTGGTATTTCTGAAAGAGAAACTCTGTTTCTGGAAACAAAATCCAAACCATTTGTCATAAAATTAAACAAAATGACATCAAGTACTTTTTTTAAAGAAAGACTGAGAGGAGAGAAACCACACAATCAACAAGGAAAAACTGCAGCCAGCACATCTGTTTTCCCTCCACACATTGACTTAATACCACAAGCACACACACACACACACACACTTCCTAGGATGGCAGGATTTATATCCTCATTGCCATTTCTAAATGGGTTTCAGAGTTTGCAATGAACGTTAACAGATAAAAGCTGGGCAGCTTGCCTTAAGCAAGGCAGCAGGGACAAAGTCCACATTGCAAAGGAGCTTTTATGGAGACTAGCAAATGGTAGAGTGGGGGGTTGTTTCACCACATAAATCTAGAAAGCCTTTTGTTGTTTTGCTATTTTTGCCCTGAGTGGCTCTTCCATCCCAGTTTGGAGCAACACATTGTAATGTACATTGAAATAAGTCTACAGCACAATCCATCAAAGCATTCATTTGTGCAAATTCCATTGAAATAAACAAGAGGCATAAACAATCAGAGCAGTAGATAAAAATGGTTAGGGATTACACATGAGCTCAGATTTCAAAGTGGGGCATTTATCTGTGCCCACAAGGCCATACAGTCTCCCACAAAGCCCTGGATGTAACTCCCAGAAACTTACATTGTAAATTACCACTGGATTGTATTTTTAATTTTTTTTTAAGAATGTATGTGGAAGTTTGTCTATAAGGTCTGGCTTTTTGTGCATATCTCTCTGCTTATATACTGTATGTATCTAATCAGGCTTTCATTGTGACTGTCCAGGTATATGAAGGGCGGAGGGAAGGAGAGAGGGAGGGAGGGAAAGGAAGAGAAATGAATTGTAAAATGTTACTAATAATTATCCTCAGCAAGGATATTTATTTATTTATTTGATTTGTCAATCACTTACAAGATAATAGGTATAAGTATAAACATAGTTATGAATACATGAAATGGATACATATAAGAAAAATAAACAATAGGACAGGGATGGTAGGCACGTTGGTGCACTTATGCACACCCCCTACAGACCTCTTAGGAAAGGGGTGAGGTCAATAGTAGACAGTCTAAGGTTAAAGTTTTGGGGGGTTGGGGAAGAAACCACAGAGTCAGGTAGAGTATTCCAGACATTGACCACTCTGTTGCTGAAGTCATATTTCCTGCAATCAAGTTTGGTGTGGTTAACCTTGAGTTTGTATCTACTGTGTGCTCTTGTATTGTTATGGTTGAAGCTGAAATATTCATTGACAGGTAAGACATTGCAATGTATGATTTTACATAGTATACTTAGATCGGACCGAAGGGGGTGTAGTTCTAGATTTTCTAGATCTAGAATTTCAAGTCTGGTGGTATAAGGTATTCTGCAACGAGTAGAGGAGTGGAGAACTCTTCTTGTGAAATATTTCTGGACTTTCTCAACTTTGTTAATATCAAATACATAATGTGGGTTCCAGACTGATGAGCTGTATTCAAGTATTGGTTACAAAAATTACAAAAACAGTTTGTATATGAAATAATTTGCATTTTCCATCCATTTATTCCCTCTGCACCAATACAACTTCAGAATATAGATGCAAGATTTGATAACAGAACTGAACTTTCAGAAGGATACCTCTATCAGAAAGTTTGTTCTAGTTCTGACAGCCTCTGTTATGATGAGCAATGGCACTGAAGGTCTTTCATTGCATTTCCTTCCTAATGCTTTAGATAGCTGGATGGATCACTGGCAATTTAATCTGGGCTCCCTTGTCAACACAACATGGACTTTATTATTCAGTTGCTTTGCCTTTTCTATATTTTATTTATCTGTACATGTAAAATCATAACACTCTTCATGTATGGGGCATAACTGAAGACCTCAGAATCATACAAACTGACTCTATACAAGCCTTTTTAGCATCTGCCTAAACTTATTTTCCTCCAATCATAATTCTCACAAAGTTCTGTTTAGCAAGATTTATTGAGATGGATAGAATAGTTATAAGAATTCCAGCAACTAGTTGAACAAATAGTTCCACTATATTGAACTATTTTCAGTTTAAAACCAACATTATACATTACATTTGATTCTCATTCTAACTGTTGTGATCACTTTATTCATAATGGAGACATTAAACACATTTGATTGATTATATATGTGTGTGTGTGTGTAATTTTAACTATTACAATGAGAAAATAATTGACTATGAGAAAAATGTTCATATTAATATAGGTACCAACTGCAATACTTAGTGATTGTTCAAATCTATGACAGCATTACAAAAGTAATTTTACCATCTATCCTCACACTTACATCTGTCACAGCATCCCTGCAGTCATGTGATCAAGATTTGAGAGCTTTGCAACTGGTAGATGTTGGCAACCATTGTGGTGTCCTACAGTCAAATGATCACCATTTGCACACTTCATAGCTGGCTTCTCACAAGCAGAGTCAATAGAGAAGCCAGCAGTGAAAGTGCAAGTTGTGGTCACATGATGTCTCACTTAACATTCATGGTGCTTAGAGATGGAGTTGCTGGCTCCAATTGTGATTATTCTAATGCCTTTGAGTTAATGCTGACTCCTGGCAACTGCATGGACTAATACTTGCAGTTTTCTTGGCAGGAGTTTGGAGTTTCCCCTTGTCTTCTTCTTCCCGGGGCTGAGAGAAGATGACTGGGTCAAATTGTCTGACTGGCTAAGGCAGAACTAGACCTTACACTCTCCTAGTTTTTAACCTAGTGCCTTAACCACTATACCAAACTGGTTCATTCAAGTCTTATACTCCATTATTTCAATGTTCCTGTCAAAGACTAGTCTTTAGGACATCCAAAGTTAAATTTCAGCTTTCATCCCTCCAAACCTGTATACTCCAGCATGGCTCTCAACAAAATCCATTACTAAAACATATAATTCAATCTAAATGTCACTTCATTCCTTTTCTTCCTCACAAGTTAGCTGTAGTTGCCAAGACAGAACACAGTGCTTTTTACTGACTAACAGAAATGAGGAAATATAATCTGAATGAGCTTTGCATGTTTGAACCTACAGAAAAAAGCTGGAAAAAAAATATCTGTGTGTCCTCAGTGAATGTATCTAATACATCTTGCTGCCTTACTGGTACAAATTTTACTATTTTTCAAAGCAGAATAACAAAAAGAAAATTGAACTGCATACTAAATAGTTAAATGTTGATTCCACATAAACTCACACAGTTCAACACTAAAATGATAATGATTTTTTGTGTTTTTAAAAAAAGAATAAAATAGATGTATTAAAATGGCAAGTATTTACTTGTCAAAAAGATCTATTCCTTGACCAAAAATAGTGACTATTCTTAGAGAGTAATACACGATGGAAGAGAATTCTTCCTTTCAAAACAATCCCCTTCCATGTAAATGAAATTTTAGTCAGATTAAATCATAGCCTATTAGAAGTTTCTTGAATTGGGTTATTAAACAGTCCTGCTAAAGGGTTTGGGAATATTATCCCTTTATGCTCATTGTAAGAAACCTATTTCTCCTTTGAAAACCAGTCTATTGAAGAAAACAGGAAAAATAGTCCAGAGAGGCAGTTTCTATTAAGCTGGTTGGCTTTAAAAGCACCAATCAGAATAGTATTTCAATAAATGCCAATTAATAATAATCTACCTAGCTTGTCAGTTGCTTTAAAAATAATTCCCACAAGTAAGTCAACAAGTCTGTTAGAACATAGAAAAGCTTGTTTTGCTAAGAACTGACTTGATGTCTCTTAAATGCACTAATCCTGGCAAATAAGAAACCTAGATTATCATTACAACAATGATGTTTAATGAATTGATCCATCAACTTATTGATTGCTGAAAGACTTAAGTGATGAAAAGGAAGTGCCTGAAGTTAAGTGGGCTTCTTTGCAGAAGCAGCATCTCTGCCCCCACCAACTTCTTATTTGATCCTTTCTATCTGTCTTTTTCTCTTCTCCCTGCTTGCTTAACAGAAATAGGAAGACTCTTATTTGTTTTTTTGTTTTTTAAATTATTATGCTCTCTTTCAAAATCATGTTTTCATAGGAAGGCTTTTACCAGAGCAATATAGCTGAATTAAGTGTATTAATTAAATATACATTTAAATTAGATATAATAATTTGATATACTTTTATTGGAAACAACTAGAGTTTGTTGTTGCCTTCCTCTAAGTTTGATTGGGGGTTTCTAGATTCTAAATGGATTAGCTTCCCTCAATCTCACACTCTCATGGTGGATAACTTACTTCTCTTCTTTTGACCTTTCCAACCAGGGAGAGTCTACAAAACGTTCCCATCCCCATAGGCATTCTTCTCAGGTCATTGAAGCTACTATTACATTAAGAAGACAATTACCTTGGAGGAAGCTCTATTTAAAAATACCATCAAAATTTAACATTGCTTTTGAGAATTAAGTTAAACTCCATCAAATCCAATCTACTATCTTCATCAGGGATCTCGCCTAAATTTCTCCTTGAACAGCCTCTTGCAATCTTGGTCTTTCCAGATATTTAGAATGCGTTAGCTCTGATGATTAGTCAGAGTGGCTGCTGCTGATAGTTTATAGGAGTCCTGGTGGCGCAGTGGTTAGAATGCAGTATCACTGGCTAAGTCTGCCCACCCTCTGGAGTTTGATCCTGACAGGGCTCAAGATTGACACCCTTCCATCCTTCCAAGATTGGAAAAATGAGGAGTCAGTTTGTTGGGGACAATATGCTGACATTGTAAATCACCCAGAGTGGTGTAAAGCCATGCAGTAGTATGTACATCTAAGTGTTATTGCTATTGCTGTAATCTTGTGGAAGGACAAAATGCAGTGTAGAAAATGCATGTCTGCATTGCCTTCTTCCCCTTTTTAAAGTGGTCCTGTCCTGTTAGGAAGAACAACTGGTAGAGCATCTACCAGTAAAAAAAGATGTTATGGAGCACATAGGAGTAGTGAGCGAGCAAGCAGCTGTACAGGCACAGGAGCAATAGGGTCCACAGTGCCTTTAAAAGTGCAAGCCCAACAAGCAGGATCCCCAATGACCAGTAGAGTTACTACAGCAGGAAACAGCTAGGAATACAAGCCAATAGTAGCATCTCCTGCAACACAACAACCCAGCAATGCATGTAATATGAACAGGCTCTGTGGACCCAGAAAGGCCAGAAAAACTTAGACAAGAGAGGCCACCCCAGGGGCAAAGTCAATCAAAGAAAAGATGGCTGAAAGCACCAAGGACCAAGGCAGGGAAGAAAGAGACTTTATTTGCTCTTTCCTTCCAGATTTGGAGAGGATGAACACAGGATGGGGAAAGATTCTATGGCAACCAGGACAGGAGAAGTAACTCAGAAATAGTCTAAAAGTACAATTCATAGTTTATAAACACCATGAATCATAATTATTAAAACTAGATAATTCATAGACATAATGTATATCTATAGTTGATCATAGTTAATATGTAAATTATAGGAAAATGCTGTTAAGATGCCAGACAAAACTAATTTTTGATTTATAGAAATAAGCAGACAAATCTGCTCTGTAAAAATACATTTATTTTGTGTCTAACACTAATTATGGGGACCAAAAACCTATAGTGTGTATGTGCATATGTGTATTTTATATCAATCCCCAAAGAACCACAACAAATACAAAACATCTGGAAAGACTCAGCTTGGGAAATTGCATGGTTGGAACACAAAAACAAGCAACTTTTCATCCCTTAATGCTTGCCTTCAGCATCTGCTAATCAGAGCTGCATTTCTTCCGAATACATTCCATTCAACTCTCATGGCTGAACCTCCTAACAGATATATCTTCCATATATTTTTCATTCCATGAATTTTTCTTAACAGTTTTTAAAGCAACTCTGCTGGTGGCCATCACAACATTAATTACACCTGAATTCCAAGGTAATATATTATGCTAAAATAGATTTATATGTTACATTTCAAGGCTGCAAGTTCACAGTTTTTAGTAGGCATATTTGATACTCCAGCACTTTGAGAACTGATTTTTTTTTCGCTGCATTGTGTGAAGACAGATGAAAACGAATCACACATTTGTCCCAAAACACACACAGTGTAAAATGAATTAATGCTGGCTAAGAAAAAAATCTCAGTGTAATCATAACTTTCTCATGTTATCTAATGTAATGGTATAGAACAGGGGTGTCAAACTCAGGGCCTGCAGGCTGGATCCAGCCTGTGATGTGGTCAGATCCAGCCCGGGGGACCTGGAAAATGTAAGGGGTCAGGCCGGTCTACCTAGTGTGAAGAGTAAAGTTCGCCCCGTGCGCTCCCACAGGAGCTCCCACAGGAGGGGCCTCCTGGGAATACCGTCGGTTAGGCATTGTCAGCTGGCGGTTCCCAGGGCCAGGGCCTTTTCTGTGGGAGTGCCCGCCCTATGGAATCAGCTCCCCACGGATCTTCGTTTGGCCCCTGATCTCCGCTCCTTTCGTCGAGACCTGAAGACTTGGCTGTTTCAGCAGGCTGGCCTGGATTGACCCGGGGGTGGGTTGTTTTGATTGTATTGTCACTATTGTAATTTTAATTGTTTTTAATGCTTTTTTAGTAATTTATAGACTTGTATTTGTTTAATATGTTTTTTATTGTAAATGTATTCTTTTTTATTTGTTCGCCGCCCTGAGTCCTTAGGGAGAAGGGCGGCATAGAAGTCTAAATAAATAAATAAATAAATAAATAATAAATAAAGATCAAGCCAGCATGGCTTTGGCCCGATCTACCCAATGCAAAGAGGAAACATGCCAGCAGTTTGGAGAGCAAGCTGGCCATGCCCACCCAGCTGGCCACACCCAGTGAGCCGTGTCAAGCTGGCCACACCCACCCAGTTGGCCACATCCACCCTGCCCCCCCAAGGTCAATCACAGCCCTGAGGCAGCCCTCAATGAAATTGAGTTTGACATCCTTGGTATAGAAGAAGATTACAGCCTTATGAATTTCCAAGTAATTTCACAGCTTACTTTCTTAACAATTTACTGATGAACTACCTAGATTTGCTGACTTAAATGATCTAACTGGTTTCAACTTTAAAAAGTCACTTTGGCTAGTGAGATGGGTGGCATTTAAATGTAATAAATAGATTTAAAAATAAATAAATAACTAGTCAGCTTAAAGACCACAAATGCAAAGCCCTGTCTTGAGAGAGACTTTATTATGGAGAACACCTCTTCCAAGATAAATGCTTCCTATATGTACCTAATATATATAGAGATAAACAGGTACATGTTTGTTCAATTATTTAAAGATGCTTTTTGTTTTTAAACCACTATGGAAATCTATGCCAAGTTTATTTATGAACTAATAATTAATCCTGATCAGTTAAAATGTCATTTATTGTTTGTAGTCCAATTCTCAATACTGTACATGAAGTGGGGTTCCCAAACATACTTCAATGCAGAAAGCCACTCATTATGGACATAGAAGAAAATGTGGATTGAAGGAATTTCACCCAAATGTTTCCTGCTATCATAAGAGAAAAGATTCAAAACTGAAGTAATAAGCTTTGACAACAAGGCAAAAGATGAAATATTAATATAAAGGTTGCTTTTGCATGTGTTCTTTTATCTGTGTAAAAATGTTTAGGCAAATAATTTGGTTCTGAGAATTCTATGGTGAACTTCTTTAGGAAACAAAACCGATACCATACTGAGTTATTTGCAATATCTTAGTAATGCAGTATAGCCATCATATAATGTGGAATAAAGTGTTGCTTTGTAAAGAAAAAACACTGATGAATATCTGACCTTTAAGGTCAGATGATGGAGAATGAAGAGACCGCTCTGTGGAAGGAAATGCGGGTAAGAGGAAGAAGTAGGAAAGTTTAAAATTCAGCACCATGGACAGAGGTACCCGAGTTTCAGAACAGAGTCTGCACAAAGCTTAATTTTCATTGTTCCATATTACAACAATTTTAAGCTTCTTGAAACTTTTCTAAACTCGTGTGCCAAAGGCTTGCCACATGCCCACTTGTTTTCATTTACTTGGGCAAGGGAAGAAAAAAATGGGGGAAAAATCCTTGCAAAAATATTCCAGAAAACGATAGGTTTAATAATTGTACTTAAACGGTACTTTCTATCCAAAGGTCTCAAAGATATTTATAAATATCTACACATTTGTCTATATTCACATCTTTTGAATCCACTTATACTACCTAATAGCTAAATATGCCCCATTCCTTTTTTTAAAGGTTTGGAAAGTTAGACATAAAATACTTAAGAGGAAGCAAATTTAGAAAGATAAAAGAATTCAGCTGAAAGCAATGTAAATGATCAGGTTTAAAGATAAGAGTGTAAGTAAGAAGAAAGATAAGAAAATTATTATTATTTAATGAAATCAGGCCCTTCTCAGGACACAATTGCTTGCATGGGTTTTTTCCTGTAAGCCGGAAATACATGGATTTCTCAGTAAGTTTGCAAAAAGAAACTTCAAACTAATTTATATTTGCCTTATTTAACCTACTAGCAATCTTTTGTATTCTCTTCACCAGTAGCTTTTCAGGGGTTCTGATCTAGGTATTGCATTACTTAAAAAATAAATAAGAAATTTAAAAAAACAACCTACAGATAGGAAGGATTAAACATAAGAAATTGTGTATGCACAACATGTACTCTGTCACTGGACTACATTTCTTCCCCATAGTTTCAGCATCTTACAGAATGAATCCGTGGTGCTGCTGACTTTTAGCTAAATTTCCCCAAATAACCTAGGGTCAGAATGTTTAAAGTCCCATTTTTAGATGAGCCTTTTGACGATAAAAATAAAACAAAATAAATAATAAAGTCAGCTGTGGAACCTTGATTGAATACCTAGTGGCTATATGAAACCTGGTTAATGAGAACAACCATATGAATTCATCAGGAATGGAAAAGATTTCAGAGAGAATCACTGCATCCTCTTTCTACAATATAGCTAACTCTCCAAGGCAAATTTATTAAAGCACCTTAAATAACTTTTTTTTAAAATTACATTTATATGCCGCCCTTCTCCGAAGACTCAGGGTGGCTTACAATTTTTGGGACACAACCCAATGCGCTCAGCAATAGCCTCCATTCCATTGTATATGCCTGCTTATTACTAGGGCTTTTTGCCCCCAGTGGCATTTTTACAAAGTCAGTTTATTGCCCCTAACAATCTTGGGTCCTCAATTTACCTACCTCGAGAGGATGGAAGGCTGAGTCAACCTTGAGCCTGGTGGGATTCGAGCCTGCACTAATTGTAGGCAGCTGGAACTAAGTGCTAGGCTTTTAACAGCCTGCACCACCAAGGCTCTTCGTTGCATATTTGTTGCATATTTGTTAAGCCTAACAGTGAGAGTAAGAATACTCTAAAATATGACGAGTAATTACCTTTTATTGGTTTTCAATTTTAAGAGAAAATAAAGTATGAAGAAATAAATGGTTGATTTTGCTTTAAAAAATCTAACCCAATGGAATGTAATAGATCTTTTCTCTTCATAAAATTCTCATCTAAATAAATGTTACCTATACACATAATGTAATCAAACAGCCACATTCATCTTTTGAGATTTGATGGAGAAATACTGATAACAAGCACTGATTTTTCTTTCACTCTGTCAGGGACAGAGCTTAGCTTTAGAATTTAGGGGGGTCATCTTTCAGTTGGGTTAGATGTAAGTGTAAGTATGGAAGTATGTTGAATTACCTCTGATTTTCTTGGACATTGCAAATTTCTAATTGTGAAACAAAACTCAGAAGAGTATGCAAAGTTTTCATCAAATATTATTATATAGAAGGAGGAGAAAAAAGTGCAAATGAGATGTATAGAAACATACTTGTTTTGTAATTAAAGTTTTCACATTTTGTGAACTATAAATGCAAAATTGGAAGGGGAGAGGAGGAAGAGGAGGAATAATCTTTGGAGATTATTGCTTAGTGAAAAGAGCATATGCTTTATATGCATAAAAACCTCTACTTGAAATTACAAAAACCCTTTGCTGTTCAGTGTTGGTAATACTATGGTCAATGGACCAAGAAACTGACTTTATATACTGTAAGACAAGTGACACAAATGGTTCTGGCCATTCCAGCACCTGCCATGAAAAGACCAGATTGGACAGGGATACCATAGCACTCCTTAAGTATATGAGATGTAACCATACAAGAAAAGAGTTGTCTATTTTCTATTATCCCAAAGAAATACCATGCACTGAAGCTTCTGTATCAGTAAGAACAATTCAAGATGGAACTAATTGCCTGGAGATGGTATCTTCTCCATCACCAGATGTAGTCAAAGAGAGACTATGCAGCTTTGTCAAGCATTCAGTCAAATGGATTCCTGCTCTGACCACAAAATTGGGCTCAATTGCTTGAATGAACCATCTCAATTCTATAATTTAATTATTCTGTGATACATTTATAAATTGCAATCTATGTTTCACATACTAGAATAAGCATTAAGCAACTTACATTTGATCTTATGTTACTTTAATCTAATAATGAGAAGCTAATATTTGCAATATATACTATATATAATAGATAGAACATCTGATGTATTTGATATCCCACAGAATAAATATGCAATAGGTTATTATTATTATTCCTATTCCATGGATGCAGAGCTAACATTGGGATATAATTTCTTGTCCAGGGCAGTCCAGGGTTCCAGGGAGGGAAGGGATGCCTTATCAAATAAAGAAACAGGACTTTGACATCATATCAAACAAAGAAATAGAGCTGAGTCAAGATTCCTCAATGGAATCCTTTCATACATGATTTTACTAATATCATTTACTTGTTGTAAATTCTTTCTAGCATGATCTATGGGGCTCATGATTAGTATGAGAATGGATATGAAAAATGTGTGAATGAAAGTTATAATTAAATCTCTATCGTCTAATAACTTGTTTTTGATGTATGTTTCATAAACATTTTTCATATATCCTTCTTTTGGACTTTGGCTTTTTTACTTTCCAGTAATGTCACTCTATCATGAAAAACAAGTTTTAGTTGCGCTAAAGAACTATTGATCTTTATACTACTGGTTTAACATAGAATGATGTCCATCAAACATTATATATAAACTGGTGAGAAATGTAATTTTGCATATATATAGGCTTCTACACTGATGCAATCAAAAAGATCCAATCATATAGACAAGGAAACCTAAGCAATCAGGTACTGGGAAATGTTATTGTATCATATTTCAGCAAATCCTAATATTAATAATGTATGGTATTTAAAGAGTAGCAATCCATATGTGATTATTGAAGGGGAACAAGCAGCATTCAGGCCAGAAATGGGAATGGCTACTACAACCACTTGTCTTGAAGGCCAAGCCTTATGCTGAAGGTTTTAGTCCTTGGGAAGAATGGGTGGAAGAAATAATGAGTTTAAACTATGCAGGATGTAAAGCTATTTACACATTTTCACTATCAATGGGCAATCAAATGTTCTCTAAGGGTTTATTCTTGTCTTCAGTAAAGATTCTTACCTAGCTGAGACATGTCTATGTGTCTATGTCAAAGCAAGCTGAGAAACCAAGCTGAGTCAAATTACTGTCAGATTCTTCTCAGGGAAGTCTGACACCATTCTTCAGCCTGCATGTAGGGAAGGATTCTATAACTATTCCAGGAATCTTATAACCCCGGAATAGTTATCAGGTATTGCAGGTATTACAATGCACTAGTCTTTCTTTTATTGCATTTATCTCATTTGTAGCTTCCATTTATGCTACTTTTGATTTCATCATGATGTTTCTCTCACTGAATTATCAAATAAACTAAGGTATTGCATTCTATTAAATCTTAGGAGCTTCAGCCTATTTTCATTTAATTTTACATTTAATGTTTGTCAGTTAAAGTTATATGCACTGCAATTTAACTACTGCATGTTCTCAGATCAGGTATCTTTAATAATAAACCAAAATTAATTTCTTGCAAGTTAATTTCCATCAATTAACAATGGTTGAGGCTGCCAGAAGAGCAAGAACCAGAACTCTGTATCTCCCTCGACACCCAAAACAGTAAAAAGAGAAAGTAAACAAGATGAAGAAGAGGAATTAGCTTTTACTCCTATTAGTAGTGCTTGTTGGTCCTTGACCTATTCAAGCTATCACAATCCTCCATCACATGACTAGAAAGAATCCAATGAAATGTGATTCTTCCATCATTCTGTTCTTTTTTTTGATGAGTGCAACTTTCTTTATGATTGGGTTAACAGCTGATAAAATAGAAGAGAGAGCCTAAAACCTTCCTTCTACACTGCGTGTATTCAAAAAGAGGCCACTGAATTTGCCTTCATATTTATCAATGTTTTCCTAATTGTGATGCTAAAGAAGTTCAGAAGCAGCAGATCTAGAATATCAATTATCCCATCGCATAAAGCTCAGATGTATTCTGAAGAGTGATTCCACATGCCCTAACATTCTTACTGTGGTCAGAATTGAAAGCAAGAATATTATAAATTGATGCTCTAATTTTGTCCCTGCACAGCTTGCCTTCATTAAGTTAAGTACTCAAAGCCTGCAGCTAATGTTGGTGCATGGTTAGATGTCGATTACTTTAACTCTTTACTCACCTTAATCTTTATCATTGCAACATTGACTAACACTTTTTAAAATGATTATAGTATGCAAAACAATTCCTTGACTCTTGTGCAATCAATTGCCCTGGGAATTTCCAAGTTTGTAATGTCAGATACACCTAAGGGCAAGCAATATGTAAATGAGACATTTAAACTAATTTTTGAATCCAACCATTGGGGGGGGGAGTCAGCATTAGGATCTGACTTTACTTGCACCCTTTATTTTACCAGCAAAAAAACCAAAAGGAAATATACGATACTAACATGTATCTTTTTGGGCTGATAACTGTCTGCTCTAACTAGTTTCATTTACTTTTTAAAATAGTTTATGCCAGTGCTAATAAGCATGTGGGCAGCAATGAATCCATGGACAATATGTACTGAATATTTTCAAGTTTTCAAAAAAAAAATCCCTAATCAAAGATCATGTATTTTACATAGATCACATTCATATACAAAAAAAATTCCACTTACTTTTAAATTTCTACAGAAACCTGTGAGTTCAACCTTGTCTACTAAAATTTCACCAACCATCTCTAGCCATTAGGCCTATCTCAATTCAATGTGTCTACGCATGAGAAGAGAACCCAGGATCCTTGTTCCCTACTAGGAGATAATGTCTTTGATAACAACCACACTAAAACAAAATTACTTTGCTTCCCTTGAAAAATTGTGTCACATCACTATTCCTGGAAAATTGATGGCATTGGTATACAATGGGTCAAATAATTGAAATATCTTGGATTTTCTTTTTGAACATCAACATCCTGGAAAGATTAGACAAGACCAGCAGCCACAAAAATCAAAATTATGCAAATACCGTTTTGTGTTTGCAAGATGAAAGAGCAATATTCACAATCCAGCAGCAATTAACATACACAAAACAAAAGTTGTGAGTGACCTAACCTACTGAGCTCATATCTGTAAATATTGCTGTGAGGCTTTTTGAAACAGGTAATCCAAATTTCTAAGGCTTTACTTTCTATGTCCCAATTCTCCCCTAAGCCTGGAAGCCAGTCTGAGTTCCACAAAGGCTTTCCCTTGGCTCAGCCACCTAAATTATAAGCTTCTCTAACAATTTGTGACAGCTTCATATCCACATGTTTCAGGAGAATAACTGCAGATCTAATGCTCTATGCTTATCTTTATAATACTTGAGTTTATTGGGTTTTTGACAAAGTCCAGTCAGAGGTGAAACAACAAATCTTTTACATTAGACTTCACGAAATGGCTTTGTTCTAACCCAAATGTACATAGCCCAGACTTTACCTCCAGATCTCTCTGGCTGCTTCCCATATTTTAGTTATGCTTTGCCCATTACAGATAAGAGCTTTTATCTTGACCATACAAAATATGTTACCATCTTCTACACTTCTGGAAACTTAATCTAATGTATTCCTCTATAGGAACATCTCCGCCCCCGTCCATTGTTAGAAAGCAAAACAATTGCTCCTGTCCTTTTACATTATTTTTTACAAAGATATCATCTTCCTTTTCTTTCATGAAAACTTAGGTGAAATGTCCTTATGTTCCATTCTTTAGCAAGCAACTCAGCAATGATTTTTAGGAGCATTACAAAAGGTTGTACAATCACTTTTGATGTGTACTAAATAATCACAACAGCACAAATTCCCATACAAAACTTCTAGGCAAAATGTTAACAATTTTTATATGATCCCTGGTATGTTACTATATCCATCTAGGGCAGGGGTGTCAAACTCACAGCTCACAAGCCAGATGTATCACGTGCTGGGCATGCTCACCCCAGTTTAGCGAAGAGGGGGAATCATGATACATTATGTGACGACAATGTGATGCTGCAAATTTGATACCTCTGATCTAGGGTAATCCTTAGCTATTTAAAAAGTTTAGCATTTATTAAATTAGCATTTTAATAATGTAGTATGCCATTATAGAGCAATATAATATTGTACTACTTGGTTAACAGTTATGTAATTCTGCAATTGTAGAGTCCTTTTATATACAACGGATTTGCTACTGAATTTTAGATTTTTAGTTCACTTTTTTTTACTCTGCATAATGTTTTCAATATAAATTTGGACTTAAATATCAGATACCAGGAGAGTGAATACTATCATATAACATTGCAATTGCACCAAAAGTAATTTTAAGGATATTCTATTCTGAACTTGAAAAGTTTCTCCTGGAATTGCTGACATTATTCAGGATTATACTGAGATTGTGGGCAACACAAGGCCCTCCAAATCTTAATGTTTAGACTATTATTTTCAGTGGTCCTTAAAATACTATGTATAAAACCAGTTACTTGGTGATCATCTATTTTCAGATGTTGTACTTGGGCATTCACATTTTTCTTACCAATATCTTGAGTTGTATCCATAATCACATAGAAAAAATAGCCTTCTTTCTTGCTTCATTCTTGCTTCCTTCCCTAACAGGTTTAGAAAGAATACTAATTACTTCAACACTTATATCAGAATTCAGGCATTTTATTCTCTTATCTTCTTAACCAACCAGTTTTCCAGCACAGGGTGCAAGAAATTTAATGAGAATAAATTTCCATGGGATCCAGCTGAGCTTGTAACAGGCTTTTTGTGACCTCTAAAAGACAGATTAGAGAGAGCAAAAGTCAGCATAATGCCTATAATTCTGTCAAGTGTTTATTTCCCAAACCTTGTTTCTTTTTGAATAGTTCTTTTTAAATTCTCTTAAAGTTCTGTGAGTGCCACTGAACAAAAAACATATAACACTAAAAGGAGCTTGATTTATGAAACATGACTGAGACAACATGACACATGACAATTATTCAATTGTTTTCCTGGTCCCTTCACTGATAAAATGTTTAAAGGTCTTGCTTCTGTCCCATTCATGGCAGAATCCAAGTGAGTCTACAGGCACTGGCTACCCAACCAGCCTTATACAGCTCTGGCCTTCCCTTCCCTTCCCTTCCATATACCCCAAAACCACATCAAGTGAAACCTTAAATTGTGGTCCTTTCCACTGCCATTCTTCACAATGGTATACATCTGATATTCTTCCAAGCCACTCCAGCATGGAATTACACCAAGGATTAGGAAACTCTCCACTCTTTTGGATACCCAACCATCAGTGCCATCTTCTAGATTTTTACAGCCCAAATAAGGTGCACATGCATCAATGATCTTGGATTATTAGACCACTGGAGAGGGAGTAAAAGTCTGTACCATTTTCTTCAGCACGTGCATAATTTCTAATAAAGTTAGAAGCTGGGATAAAGAATAAGGGCATTTTATCCTCATGGAACAATGCATGAAAAAATAGCAATTCCAAAAGGTGAGGAGACCATCAATTTTATAAAAAGGTAAGATCAATTCATGGATGACAAAGGTATCAATAAAGCTATAATCATCATAGTTTGTCTTATCTATAGAATCAGAGAAGCATGTTGCTATGTAACAGAACAAAAGTTATTATATCTAGTGAGACACTGAAAAAAAATCTAAATAGATAAAATAGACCTGTGGCGTAATTCAGCAAAGCTCTTATATTTTTATTTTATTTGGTAATGTGACTATTGTTAGAACTGAATTTTGGGCTAGAATAGGTTTCTTATTAGCCACATGGGCTATGCTAGGTATTTGCAGCAAATAAAAAAAATCAGCCCAGTTTTGTGTGAGTCATTTTCTTAATCTTCATCAGAGTTTATGCTTCTCCCTTTCTTGATTACTTTTCTGCCTTTGCCTTAAACATATGTTGCAAAATATCTTTCGTTCATGCAAATTCATTAATTTATATATGCACATGTAAAGAAAGATGGAATGAAACATATCTCTTAAAGAATTATATGTGAGGAGAGAAGAACCAGACCTACATGTGCAGAGTTCAAGCTAACTATAATATTCTGCCTACAATACAAGAATCTCCTCCGTCTGGCAGCCTACTCTTGGGAACAATTAGATCTTGGTGGAGGTTGGCCCTAACCATTTGTGGTTGCATAATGGCACCAGGCTAGCTTGGCATTTGATTCTTCCTCCCTGCCAGGCTTCCCAACATAACAGAGGTGGTATTCAACAGGTTCTGACCAGTTCTGGAGAACCAGTAGCAGAATTCTCTGTCTCCCAAGGCCCAGCTGATCAGCTGGGTCTTCTTTTGTGGCCCTGCACAGGAGAACGACGCTGGAAAGCAGGTTAGTGGGGTGGAGAGGGAATGGGGTTTTGCAGTAACCTTCCCTCAGGAGTGGGGAGGGAATGAAGATTTTACAGTATCCTTCCCCTGCCATGCCCACAAAGCCACACTATGCCCACCAAGCCATGCCCACACAACTGGTAGTAAAAAAAAAATTTAAACCCACCACTACAACATTATGATGTAGATGGAACAGTGGATGGCAAATTTTCAAACAATCACTCAAGTCAAAAGTTATGATCTTTTTAAAACAAATTCACAGCACATATATTACAAAAAAGAGATTACATATGATTAATATAATCTCCTATTTGAATCAAAACTGTAGCATCAGTTTTATCAACTTTAAGCAAATTGATCAAGAGAAGGAAGTGTTGTATAAGTTACATGGTATGGGGTTGCTGTACACCAGAAAAAAAATCAAGTGTTGATTAAAATTAAGTGCCACAAGGATGAATTTCAAGCAATCAGATATGACTACAACAATCCAGATGACCCTTAGATGGCAGCACAGAGGTACAGAAAGCAATTCTTTGTTGTCTGTAATGGTCATCTGGCTTCTTTGGATCAGTGCAGAGAGGGAAGAAAGAAGAACCAGAAAAAAGTTGATATAATTTCCTTTGGCAGCACAAAAGGAATACTTCCATTTTTGTGACAGGTGGATTAGAAAAATACTGCAATTATTATCCTTCCTAAGCAAGGCACAATAAATAAATTGGTTCTTGAGAAAAAGTGACCAGATTACATCCACATAAAAAATTCAATGCAAACAGCAAGTGAACCTCACATCTTTGGCCTATCGTATAATGAAATATAGAAGATGACAAAATGTAATGAAAGATAATTCTGGATGATGATGTAGAAAATTTGTGAATTACTAGTAGAGAGTCAAAAGCAATGTTAGACTTTCCCATTCAAGATCCCTGGAGTCTTTATATTTGTATATACAAATCTTCAATCATTATATACAAATGAAGCTAGGGTGAAAAAGTTCCAATCTATTCTTATAATTATCCGTGAACTCTATAGAGTAGTTGCTATAACATGTTACTTCTGTGGTCAGTATCTGTACAATTCCATCTTCAGATACTGGAGCAGAGTTTTTAATGTAAATCAACTATGACAAATTTCCTTGTTCTCAAATCTAGATTAGCCTTAGTTAAATTACTTGTGTTAATGAATTCATATCAGTATGTCCCTAAAAAGGTTTATTAGAAATTTAACCTCAGGGAGAACAAATCCATGCTTTCTATTAGAAAATAAAGGGAGCCCACAGTGCAAAATAGCACTGAATGGCCATTTTGAATTCACTAACTGTGGATGAACATTTAATTAAAATGTTGGGAATATAAGCAATATTATGTACAATACATGAATGCTTTAACCAACCAATCTAGTGGTTGCCTTAAGGACAGACAAAAAAACCTTTCAATTTCTTAATCATTCATCTACATAGTTTGCTATAGTGTGATGTCAAAAGCTATTTTCTCCAGCAATCAGTTGATTATACCAAAATATTTTAGAAACCTGTCAATATACTTCACTCACTTCTGGAAATAATCTGTCACTTAATCAATATTTTTGATGGTTTGGTTTGATCCACATGCCTTCAGGAGTTAAGACTATGTATATATTTACCAGACTGTCTAATTTAATTTTAGACTGAATGTAATGTACATATATATATATATATATATCATAGCAGAATGAATGAGAACAAAACAAATGGGAAGACAGCTAGACCATCTGAGCATGATTTGAGAAGCTTTATGTATTATTCTCCATTTTAAAAGAAAGATAACTTCTAAATGTGTTATAGCTTTCTACATACTGTACATCCCTTCTTTAGACCAAAGAAATGGAATTAATGCATCTTCCGTATTTTATTGTCCTATTGCCATTGTTTTAAAATATTTTTGTTAAAAAATTAAGAATTAACTAACGCTGTAAACCACCATTGATTATTTGCCAGATCAGGAATATATTTAGTTCAATTATTTATTTGATTAAAGTTAATCATTTAATAAACTAAATCAGGGGTGTCAAACCTGATTTCATTGTGGACTGCATCAGGGTTGTGTTTGACCTTGGGGAGGCTGGTCTGTGTGTGTGTGTGGCTGGGGTGGGCCTGGCCAGGTTGGGCGTTGTTAGCTCGATGTCACCTGTCGAGGCTCTGTTTTCATCCACGACGGCCTTCTGCAGCCCTCTGCCAGCAAAAACAGGGTTCCATTTTCACTGGCAGAGGCACTGCAGGCTGGTCCCACAGTGTTTCCAGGGTGGCCCTGTGGTCCCGATCTAAGTACCCCATGGGCCGGATCCAGCTCATGGGTTTTAGTTTGACACCCCTGAGCGAAATCATTTTTTAAAAAGTCAGAGTCTAGTTTGGCTCATTTTCAGGGCTAAATATATACTATACTTACTGTCTAAGTCTGTCCTGCCTCCTGCCTTGCCTCCCACAATCACCTTCCACTTTTCCATTCTCTTAAAATGACATTGGGCAATCTTTGACAACATTTTCTCCTGTCTACTCATTACAGATAGTCCTCAAGTTATTACCATTTGCTTAGTGACCATTCAACATTACAGTGGCACTGAAAAAAGTGACTTATGACCAATTTTCACGCTTACGTCCGTTGCATCATCCCCATTGGCACATGGTCAAAGTTTGGATGCTTGGTAACTGGCATGTATTTGGCATGTTGCACTGTCCCAGGGCCATGTTACCACCATTTGTAACCAGTTGGCTTCCGGCAAGCAAAGTCGATGGGAGAAGCCAGATTCATGAATAACCACGTGATTCACTTAACAATTGTAGAGAAAATGGTTGTAAAATGGGGCAAAATTCACAACAAGTGCCTTGCTTAGTAATAGAAATGTTGGGCTCAATCTAAGTCAAAAACTATCTGTATCTATGTTTGCTGGCTTTCCTTCCATTGTTGTAAGATGCAGATATTATAGCCAGCAGTAGACAATAACCAATTCAGCAAAATTCCAACCAAGTAAAATATTTATTTATTTTTATTTATTTATTTTATTTGTCAAACGCTTACAATATAACAGAAACAAGAATAAACATGAGTTTAAATATAAGAAATAGGAACTAATAACTGAGGACAATAGGACAGGGACAGTAGACACTATTGTGTGTTTATGCACGCCCCTTACAGACCTCTTAGGAATGGGGTGAGGTCAATAGAGGTTAGTTTGAGGGTAAAGGAGTGGGGGTTTGAGCAGGTGACAACAGAATCAGGTAGTGAGTTCCAGACATTGACCACTCTGTTGCTGAAATCATGCTTCCTGAAATCGTGTTTGGAGTGGTTTGTATGCCATAGAGCAGGAGTGTCAAACTCAAGGCTTATGGGCTGGATCCAGCCCGCAGGGTGCTTAGATCTGGCCCATGAGGCTGCCCTAGAAACAACGAAGAACCACCCTGCAGTGCCTCTGCCAGTGAAAACAGAGATCTGCTTTTGCCAGTAGAGGGCTGCAGGAGGCCATCATGGCTGAAAACGGAGCCTTGATGAATGATGTCAAGCTGGCCATGCCCACCCCAACCATGCCCACCCTGGTCACACACACTCACACACACACACACACACACACACCAGCCCCCCAAGGTCAAAAACAACCCTGATGCGGCTCACAATGAAATCGAGTTTGACACCCCTGCCATACAGTATTTTCATCCCTCCTATTTATACCCACTGTCTGTTGCTACTTTGATGTTTGATCCTAATAGCAGTGGTGGGATTCAAATAATTTTACAACCAGTTCTCTGCCCTAATGATTTCTTCCAACAAACAGTTCACCAAACTGCTTAGAAAGTTAACAACCGATTCTCCCAAAGCGGTGCAAACTGGCTAATAGCCTTGGGGAGGAAATCACATTTCCTAAGAAGGGAATTTGTTACCAGTCTATTTTTTAAATTTCTATTTTTTAATTTTATGTGGTACCCTAACCTAAACATCTTGAGCAAACATTTTAGATAGTGTTTTGTAAAATATAGCTTGGACATACTAAAAACTGCTCAAAGCAGATCATTGATTCTAACAATAAATATAAAACCATCATTGCCATTACACTGAACAAGAGAGAAGAAGAAAGTGTCAAACAATAACCTTTTAGTCAGATACATTTGAGGTTTGGGTATCATAATCCAACCTGGTGGACTACAAGATTCTTAACGTGAAAAAACGTATGTTGCTGAATTGGGGGATGAGGACTTTGAGACAAATTTGCAGGTTGTTTTATGACTAAAAATGGAAGCAGAAGTTAGTTATTCCCATTCCCACCTTTAAATACCACCAAAATAAACAGAACAAGCAGAAATGTTGCTATCTAAATCCACTAGACTTTAACAAGGTGATTTTGCTGAACTGGAACAGTTATATGTGGGGTGCTAGACAACATGCATCAGATGCTGAAGGCAGCATGGAGATTCTATAGCCTTGGTGGGGAATTATGGCACCTTTTATGGCTTGCTCATGAATTCTGGGAGTTGAAGTCCACAGGTCATAAAGGGTCCACAGCTCCACTGTTATATATGAAGTATCAGAATGTGAATTAATGGATTGGGTTTGGGAGGAAGGTTTTTGAGATAGAACCTGGAAGTTGAATTACATTGACTAGAAATAATAATTCTTTGAAAAGATTAAAAACCAAGAAACTTCTCCCTGACCTTAACAGAACTTGTAATGACCCTATTTAAATAAGGAATAAATAAAATACAGCAGATGATAAATTGGAGAAAAGTGTAATATAAGGCTCAGTATTTCTCTCCTAATAGTTTTATCAATTGAGGATCCCATGACAGAGTGGAGCCTGCTGGATGTATGATTGTTAGTGGAACACCCTCTATGTATGTTTTGGACTTTTATTTTTTAATCTTGGTTTTATTTTAATTCAAATTGATTCTTTTAATGGATTTTATATACTTTTGACAATTGACTATGTATGCTGCCCACAGTCACTATGTGAATACAATGGAAAGAGGGGGTGGAAGGAGGGAGGGGAGACAGAGAAGGAAGGAAGGAAGGAAGGAAGGAAGGAAGGAAGGAAGGAAGGAAGGAAGGAAGGAAGGAAGAGAAAGAAAGAAAGAAAGAAAGAAAGAAAGAAAGAATAGTGATTTGAAGAAACCCTGGTAAACTATTGCTTCATGTTAGAAAGTTAGTTACTCAGTTTTTTTCTGTACTATAAAAATCCAATTTACAGTATAGAATAAAATAAATTGGATTTTTAATTTCTTTCCATTTAAAATACATGATTTCTCATAAGTCTTTGAAAACGTTCATATTTGCTATAGCCACTTTCATGAGAATTCTGCTGGATATCAAAGAATTGCAGAATCTCATAAATCCGGTGTGATTTGACTTTGAATATACTGAAATCCCAAGCAAATCCTTTGAAAGCATGCTCCAGCCAAGTCGCCCGTATGATCTAAGTCACTCCAATCACATTGGTTTTGCTGCAGAAGCTATTAAAGCTTTTATACAGCATTATGTTAGTATCCAACTATCTTATAATTAGATTTCTCCTACCAATCTCTCTTTGTGGCCCATTTCATTTTTATTCTGAAAGTTCAGGGCAGGGTATCTGGATATCTTGATATCACAATCTTCTGCACATAGCAACTATACGAAACAGAGCAGTAAGAAAACAAAACCTGGATTGCAGAGTGCTTCATGGCTGAGTTTTCACTTTGTACCAGCATTTTTGGACATAAAGCTCTAACCGTTATGCATATTTCCTCTCCATATTTGGCCTATGGAGTCATCCAAACAGCTAGATGTAGGCATAGAAAATATTTCATTTGATTTCAAAACTAATAGCATTTCACCGACAGTGAGCATTGCTGCTGACATGTCAGAATGAGGAACAAGAGAATTTTCTGCAGCTCATCTAGTAACTGCTGCACTAATTTTAAAGGAAGATGAAAAAAAGAAAAAAAAAAGTCACTTCTAATCTCCTTTGCTCATTTTTGCTGCAGCAGCATGTAAAAGCTTAATTCAGATTATTTACTCTGCTGTATCTAAGACTATATCCAATGTTATTGCTGGTTATGAAAGTAAATACACTAATCCAAAAGCAAACTCGATGGATGAGAAGGAAAGAGTTTGAATAATCCTCCCAAGTGATCCAGAATTCTAAAGCTGGCATGTATAAAAAAAAGTTTTTGAAGATCCTGGACATAAATATAACATTTGTTGGCAGAGTGAGCAACCGTTTTGCTCCTTTGCTACTCAACAAAGTAGAGTCATTAACTTTCATTGTGATAGGAGCATCAAGGAGCCACAGATGGAGCAACGGGAATCATTTACATGGAACATTAGTTTTAGCAGCTCCTTCAGGGCAGTCAAAGGAGGTGGCCTATGCATAATTTTCAACATGCCAGGACCCTAATGTGCCATGAAAATAGAAGATGAGGATATGAAACATAAAGGCTATAACTGCTGAAGAATCCCTCCTTTTGATTGCTCTAATTTCATATAAGATCACACCACTTTTTGCTTCTAACAGAAATCTCCATAGGTTCTAAGAAACAGCAGCATTAAACACTGTGGGGGATGGATTTTCCACATGCATGATGTGTCTTGTAATGTGGGCTTTGCGAAAGAACAGGTCTTTCCCCCCCCCCTCCCATTTTAGATTGCTAATTCATGTTCCAGCTCCTAAGGGACAGCTCATAATGACAGCCTATGCATAAAGACCATGTTATTATCAGGCAAAAAAGAAGATGGGGACACAATAAATTTTGCGGTGGTCAGTATTAGAGAAACTATTGTCCATGCCTGTACTGCTTATATTGCCAGTGCATTTTCTCTATCTTTCCTTGGAGAATTTAAATTTAAATTATCAGTTCCTAAGACCACACTGAAGAAACCAAAGCCCTGTCTAAATCCAATATTCTGTTCCCATACTGACCAGCCAGATGTTTGCTTGAAGCCCACAAGCAGGAGAGCAATAACTAACTTCTGCTCATTTTCCCAGAAGCAACTATATTCAAAGGACACTTCCTCTACTACTGGAAGCACTAGATCAAGTGTGCTTGATGCAGCTTCTTTTAAATCTAAGTTGGTTGTGGTTTCTGCATTTTGTGGTAGCAAATTCTAAAATTTTACTATGTGTTTGTGAACAATTGTTTTCTTTTTCTCTAAGTGAAATATTTCAATGTTGAGTGAATTAATGTGAGACACTAGCATTAGGGAGAATGTTTTTTCTTGACCCCCTTTTCTTATAATTAAGAAAATATATCTCTCTTATCCCCTTTTGCTCATCCTTTTACTCCAGAATTAGTTGAGCAAATACTGCAGTCTTTCCTAATAGGTGAGTTGCACTTTGGAAATGTTGGTTTTATTTTCAGCTCTAGGATGGATGGATGGATGGATGGATGGATGGATGGATGGATGGATGGATGATAGGCTACTTCAGTGAGTATCAATTTAGAATTACTCACATCAAAACTTGTTCACTTTTTGATTGAATATTTATGTTATTAACTCAAGGTCATTTCTAACAGAAGATAAAGTACCAGTACTAGTACACTCATTCTGAGATTCTGATCAACTCCATCTGATCAACTACAACTTTTCCCATCTTCCCTTTCTCTTTAATCTATTCATTCAGCATTCATTCAGGCTTGATCCCATTTCTTCTATGAACAATTCTTAAGCATCCTATTCCCAATACATTCAACTGCATTCAAGATATCTTTATCTTTCTCCTGAAATACACAACTGTATTTACCTATACAAAATGAGCAGAAGCAATCTCTTCTACATAGATATTTCATAGATCAACAGTACACATTCTACCCATTACTTTCCTATGAACCTTTACACATCTTCAAATGTTTCCGTCCATTTTCCTGTTTTTAGTAAACATTCTATCAAGGTACACAGATTTCATTCACATGCTTTCGTTTTTCATTGTTTAGTATAATTTGCAATTTGTCAATTTTCTTTACCAAATAGAATGCTACTGATCTTTAATAGATGAATTTTAAGATACATATTACTTGTTGAATTTCTCTAATATTGGCTGAGAGCCATTTGAGTTTTCAACCAACACAGCAAAAGTACATATATATTTACATGCATAAACAGCTTTTCTCTAATTTCACTATAAACATTCTTTATACACTTATCTCTCCTTTAAAAACACCATTAAATTACCAGGGAAAATTGTGCATCCGTATCTTATTCTAACCTCTGCTCCATTTGAACTAAACATTGTTTTCATTCTCTCACATACTTCTATCATATGCTTCTCTTATAGCATTCCGCGACCAAACTTCACATTATTGCATGATGTTCCATAATTCAGGTATTTACTTTATCATATGCTTTTTCTAATTCAAGTACACAATAGTCTTTGTCTTATTTATACCTTCTCAGAGAACCTCTGAAGAATAAAAATCTGGTATGCACACATTCCCTGCTATATTATAAGCTATATTATAATTCCCAAGTTTTTTTTACTAATTTTAGCTCTTGCAACTCTATTCATATTTACTCATCTCCCCACTTACGCTATACTACCTCACAATTTTTACTCACCATTTTACCTGAGGTAAAAGTAGGGCAAATACTTTAGTCTTTACTATTCTACTCCTCCTCAATGCTACTCTGGCTTACCTTATCATTTTTCAATAATTTCACAGTGTGAAATTCCACTATTGTTTTCTTGAACAGTAATATTTTTAGTATTCTGTTCAATTTCACTTTGTGTGATATTACTATTTTCACACAATCTCTAAATACATTTTCCCCAATATTCCTTCACTTCAGTTTCACTCCAAATGATTTCATCGCTTTTATTCTTACTTATAATTCTCTGCTTTAAGTTCATTGTTTAGTTCTTTTTACATACTTCCAAAGCCTGTTTTGTAAATTGCCAATATCCAGAAGGATCTTGATATGGGCTTCTAATATGTTTACTATCATCTCTATGTTTTGGTTCATCGGTGAATTTTATAATCATCAGACAGAGATGTAAAACCATTTCAGTGTCTTCAAAGTTTTACCCAAGGAATGAAACCTTTAGATTCATTCTATCACATCCTGAAAATATATTCTCTGGAAGGTAGCATGCTTGCTTTGACAAACTGGCCAAATGATTACAATTTCAGTACTTCTCAGTAAGAGTCACCTATTGCTTCCTTTCAAGTGGGGGGAAGCAGAGTGAGAGGTCCTTCCATTTGGCAAAACTGCAGAGTTCTATTGCTTAGCCCCTTTGGTTTGCAGCAGCTGCTATTCCTCCAGAGGTCCAGACCATTATCATAAAGAAAGCCCTAAAATGTCATTTGAAATTCCAGAACATGGAGGCCCTTCTTGGCCAATGGTGGGATTCAATTTTTTTACTTCTGGTTCTGTGGGTGTGGCTTGGTTAGTGTGGTGTGGCTTGGTGGGTGTGATTTGGGGGGCATGGCAGGGGAAGGATACTGTAAAATCTCCATTCCCACCCCACTCCAGGGAAAGGTTATTGTAAAATCCCCATTCCCTCCACACCCCACTAACCTGCTTTCCAGCTCTGTTCTCCTATGCAGGGCAACAAAAGAAGACCCATCTGATCAGCTGGGACTTGGGAGGCACAGAATAGATGGGGGCAGGGGCCAGTCAGAGGTGGTATTTGCCGGTTCTCTGAACTACACAAAATTTCTGCTACTGGTTCTCCAGAACTGGTAAGAACCTGCTAAATGCCACCTCTGTTCTTGACAGTCTTAGGTCTTTCTTAGGGGTCACATATGTTTATCTCTCTATCCCCTCCTGTTGGCTTTCTTCTTCTTTGATGAGTTTTTCCCACCACAAGTGTGTGCTGTATCTCATTCAAGAATTTACCATCTTCCCTGATAAGTTGGAAAATGAGGAGGTTAACTTCGAGTTCCTTATCCTTCTCTTCTGGGGGGGTCAATCATCCTGTACTTGTAGCAGCTGTAGTTCTTGTTGTCTTCAGGGAGGAAAACAAATAAGATGTGTGTCTTGCAGGTCATAAGAATGATTCCTTTTATCATATGTTATAGACATGTGAACAAAAATAGCCAAAGCCCATTTGAACTCCTATTCACTTGCATGTGAGGTTTCTCTTGGAAGACATAGTTTCCTTATATATCTCCTGAAACTGCTGCAATTAGGCAAGACCAGCAATGCTCCAGTCACATACAGGGAGCAATCAGCAACACTCAGGAAACCACCCACAGAAGGAATCTCCCTCTGTGACTTTCCTTTTTTGTTTTCCTTCTTTCTTTCTCTGTTTCCTCTCCTCAGCCAAACTGTTCTCCATAACCCACAGTTGGAGGTAAATGCAGCGTACATACATGCTCAAGATGCTGGTTTATGGGTAGGGGCTAAAAGGCTTGGTGTGACTCAGTTTTTCTGGGGCTCTGCCTAGGAGATCATAATCCTAAGGAGTTAGTCACAACTTCTGACTAATAAGCAGTTTGTCCCCTGTGACCCTCTGAACAATGCATTGGATAAGTCCTTCAGTTATTCTTCCATCCATATTTTTTCTTGCATGAATTAATCTAAATTGCCATTTACCATGTTACTGACTCCTCTTCAAGCTTCTTATGAAGCTCTTTTATAAGCCTATTGTACCTCCTCCATTATTTGCTGCTGAACTCCCACATAAAATATCATGTTTACTGCTCTTATTCACATGCTCTGGATCACAAGCTCATGGGACTGGCAACCTACTTATAGATCTCAATAGTTGCTGACCACCCCCAGCTCCAGCTAGCTCAGTGACACACCTCAAGCAGCAGATCGCCCTTTCCAGATTCCATATGCCAGAACACAGAGCAGTAGCTCAGTAAAAAGATGATGCCAAGGAAAACAAACCCATCAGGACAAGATTCAGCAGTCCACCTGCATTTAAAAGACAACGGCCACTCTTTTGAAGACAGCAAAGTCCATATTTTGGACAGAGAGCACTGCTGGATTGAAAGAGGGGTCAAAGAAGCCATCTATGTCAACATTAAACAGCCCTCTCTCAACAGAGGGGGAGGAATACAACAATATCTATCTCCAGTCTACAACACAATCCTTTCAATAGTTCCAAGAAGGCTCCACACCCATTTGCACTTCTCAGGTGACCCTGATGACACAGATAAACCTCCAGGTGGCCTCAATGACTCTCTAAAACAGGGGTGTCAAACTCCTGCCCTGCGGGCCAGATGCATCACATGCTGGCCACGCCCATGCCTGGTTTAGCAAAAGGGGGGAAAGTCATGATACCTCATGTGACGATGCCTGACAATGCGAGTTTGACACCCCTACTTTAAAAGAATGCAAATGATCAGCTGTCTGCAAGGTGTATAAATCCTTCCATTCCCCACCATCCAGTCAGAGCTGAAGAAGCTTCTTGGATGAGAAGCGAAACGTCTTCAAAGAAAAAACCAGAAAGTCCAGTTGCCTCTTGAAAAAGCACCTTTGGGACAATCAATTTCTGTATTTTATTAGTTGCTTATATTTCAATCTATAAAACTTTTATTTTATATTTCCAGGTTGGTCTATTCAGGGTTAAATTAAAATCCAGGGGAAAAAAATCAGATTTAATATATCAACATGTATGACTTCTTGGCCATATTGTTCTATTCAAAATAAACCTTTAAATATGTCTTTTTTTTTCTTTGAAGCACATGTATTTTAAATTTTGGAATACATTTCTCAATGAAGAATTGCATTGAAAAAAAATCAAACAAATGGGAAGTACAGGAAATTATTGTATTTTACTTCACCAATTAGTTGAATAATAAGGAACAAATCTATTTTAATTCTTCAGATTCATCATCAAGATTATATTATGCAGTTCTGGCTTGGCATCTTAGTTTGAATTCAGATGGCCAAAACTTACCTCTCTTACAAATACTGCTCCTGCCCCAGCTAATCAATTCAATTATAGGACTGCCTGGCATATTTCATAGTTATTCTGTTCTGCTTTCTTACTCATAGGTTCTCAAGCTACAGATGCCGGTGCATCCCTATGACATGTCACTCTGAGTTAATATATGCACAGAGGCCCACAGACAGAGACATGAGTCCAGTCTTTTGCCTTTTGTTTACAGGCCATTTTTTCTCGCTTCCTTTCTAGATTGATCATGTTTAAGACAACATGACCTACTTAAGCTCCCTGACCTAGTTATAGCCGAAACACAGGCTCTAAATGCTCATTCCAGGGCAATGAAGAAACAAAAACAGTGGAGAATGGGGAGAAATATCATCGGTATTGTTGTTATGAAAACAAACTCATCCTTGCTGTGTGTCTGCTACTGACTTTTCCAATCATTCTGATTCTGAAGGGAACCTAGAGAGTCAAGTGTTTTGCCAGTTTTGTTTTTTGTTTGGTGTAGAGCTACCAGTCAATTGTTTGATCTTTCTGCTGCTCAACTATATGGTACATGATGAGTGTTTCAAAACTACAATTGCTACATTAGCTTCCTTCTATCTCTCACTCCACAGTGCCCCCGTTACTCCTTTTAGCTTCATTGGCATGACAATCATTTTTCCCTGGGCTTCATTCCTACATAAATAGGTACTTCACTGGTGAATCAGATGCCTATTTTTTATAGTATCTAAACTTAATTCTTTGCACAACTACATGAGATGTGTTGTGTCCAATTTCCACAAAGTATGCTGCCTTTTTCTTCTACTAACACATTAATACCTTGCTAAATAACAGTATCAATAACATCCTTTATTTTCCCCAATTCAATTGAATGCTGAAAAGAAATTATGTAAATTATGGGACTGACTGTCTGCCCATGAGCAGGATAACTTTTTGAAAACAAAACAAATCAAGACCAAATCTGTTGTGACAGAGAAGGCAGCAAAAGATAATCTGAATTTCAAAATGGGCTTGATAAGGTCTGGTGCCTCAGAGAAAACGATTGCAGGGGAAAATCCCTAATACATCTCTGTGGGAACTTTGGAACGCCTCCAGTTCCTCCCTTCTAAATCCAACACACATATACACAGAGGTGACACAAATACATCCATCCTGAGTTGAACACTCACCCACCCACCCCACCACCCACCCCTGGCAAGCAACACACTCTGATTAGTCCCTAGAAAAAAAACAGCACATGGAAGAGGCATGATACTTCATTACAGAGAAGAAAATGTAGACACCTCCTTTGAACATTTCTGGTGGGGTGGTTGGAAAGAATCCATGAAGACAAGTTCTGCAGGCTATTATTTTATTCAATTTCTTCTATTTATATGGCTAACAAAGATTAAAAATATCAAACATGCATACAACATCAGCAAAAATCATACATAGCAGCAAGAACATCAACTCATATATAGCACTTAGCAATAGCACTTAGACTTATATACAACTTCACAGTGCTTTACAGGCCACTCTAAGCGGTTTACAGAGTCAGCATATTGCCCCCAACAATTTGGGTCCTAATTTTACCGACCTTGGAAGGATGGAAGGCTGAGTCAACCTTGAGCCTGCTGAGATTTGAACTGCCAAATTGTAGTCAGCTGGCAGTCAGCAGAAGTAGCCTTCAGTACTGCACTCTAACCACTGCACCACCACAGCTCTGATGTATTAAACCAGCTTACATTCTGATCCAATGCCAGAAGAAGAGGTCTTCAGAGTTTTTTTCAAGGCTACATTTTTCCCTACCTTATTTTTGTTCTCATTCAACACCTTTGTTGAATCTACTTCTGGGTTCCCCAAACTTTTTAGAGCTGGTAGAAAGATTTGAAATGTTGATAAAATGTCATGGGTGTTATCACAGAAAGAATCACCATTGGAAATGTTGACAGTCCTAAAACTTCTATTTTATTAGATATCAACTAGTGTATCAGATAGCTGAAAGAACTGTGTAACTTAGCAAAATAAGTGAGGACAAGCCACAGAAGATGTCTGAGCCCCAGACACCTTCTGAACCTCTTCTGAATCTCCAAAGTGTCCTCATAAGTAAAAGATCCAAGACACAGCTTTCAATGTCAGCAGACACTATTTTACTGTATATAATTGTTACTATACTTCCCACTCCATATCTTCACCGCAAATCATGGGTTGTTGGTTTATGTTTGTTCTTTGAGCTCCTCACAAGAAATGCCCAAAGATGTTCACAAGAAGATCAATGAAATCAGCTTTAAAAATCTGGTTTCCAGTGGCAGAAACAATAAAGTTGATATTGTAGATATGCAATAAAAATAAGAATAAAACCTGGAGAAGTTCCAAATAAACAAAAAATAATACAAACAAGTTCTGCTTTTATTCACTGTAGGTGAATAAAAAAAAATCTTCATTTGGTATGCAAAGTGGCAAAATACTAGTAAATTACTCCTGGGGATGTTATTTCATTCTTAAGATATTTGCAAAGAGTGATTATGTACCATCAAGTTGGTGTCAACTCTTAGTGATTATATAAATAGATTTTTTAAAAAACCAAATAATCTCTATATCAGAAGCTATTGAACTTGACTTCATAAAGGAGGGAGCTTGGCCTCTGAAAAGCAGATCAAAAAGTAGCCATATATGCATTAAAAAAGTTTGTTTCTACTGAGAGCAAGAGACCCAAACCTTACAGTTCAATCTATTTCTATAGTTGGTGACAAAAGCATATAATAAGAATTAAATAATTTTGAGTACTTCAAAATTGATTATTTGAAATAAATTGACCATATCTCTCTCCCTTTCTCTCTCTCTCTCACACACACACACACATACACGCACACACACACACAGAGTGCCCATCCCTCCAATTTAGTTGGCCCAATTTTGTTCATTTCACTAGTATAATTTATGATGCCACAGCTTTTTTTATTAAGGTATTAAATTTGAATGGTTGTCCATCTCAACTACATGACTTTGGGTGGCAAACAATTAAAACCAAAAGAGAAAGCTAAAACTGTAAAATAGCATAAAATAGCAGCAATTGCTATTGCTGCTGCTATGGTTGGCTATTGGGAATTTTAAAAAAAATTATGCCAATCTATTGCAAACCACACTGAAATCCCTCAGTAAAGCCACCAAAAATCACACAACCTTAGAGCTGATAAGAGCCATTTATGCTATTGAATCCAACCTCTAGTTCAGCACAGGAATTCAAATAAAAGTGAGCAATAGATCTAGCCTCCACTGAAAACATCCAGTGAAAGACAGTATACTATATTGTCCTCTGAATAACCAGTTCTGTTGTCCGACCCTTCTTACTGTTACAATTCCCCCTCCCCCCAACATTCAGTTATAATCTGCCTTCCTCTAATGTAAATCCGTTATTAGTTGTGCTGCCTCTATCAAACCTTGCTTTATCAGACCCCACTACAGAGTGGGGCAAAGAAATTCCGTGGTAGCATCTTTATGTTTCTTGCAACATTTGCTTCTTTTCTAAATCAGTTGGCTGCTCCCTTTTCTTCTTCCTATGGTCTTCGATGAAAATCAACAGGAACTGAGACTACAGAGACAATGAAAAGGTGTTTGTCAAGATGCTAAGAAGGATAAGAAAATTAACTAGCATATTGCTAGCCGATAACGGGAGTCCAAACATAACAAAAGCAAAAAGAAGTTAGAGAGAAATCTATAATTAGTTATCATACTGTTTAAAAGGAAGAATTGAGGGAAAGGTTGCATTATTTCCAGAAATACTATGTGTGGCTTCAGTAGGAAAAGCTAAAGATATGTATCTACCTGCCAAAGAATATTTAGTTAAAAAGAAAATACCTAAAGATTATTGTAATGTATATTTTGCAACAAATGGTGTGTTTTAAGACCCTCTCTTATTGCTATAGCATTTGCTCTTCTGAAAAAAAAATCAGGCAGTTACAGTAGGTGTATTCTGAAGAAGTTATTTATATGTTCCTTGAAACACAACAAAGCAATTCTCTTGCCTTTTGACTGGGAACCCTGATTACTTCTCTCCCAAGTCAAATTCATGTCTGTCCAAAAAGGAAGATGAGAAAATATCCTACATTGTATCTATCAGTTTTGATACCCTCAGCAGCAGCTACAAACATACAAAGGAACCACTGAGGAATTTAAAGTCTACACTTTCAGAAATGAGTCAGCAATATCCCAACATCTTTTCTTCCTGTCTCATCTGGTTACAGGCAGTCCTCAACTTACAACTATTTATTTAGTGACTGTTCAAAGTTACAGCAGCACTGAAAGAAGTGACTTATGATCCAACCTCACACTCAAAGCCACAGCAGCATTCCCATGTTAAATGATTGCAATTTGGACACTTAGCAACTGGCATATATTTATGATGAATGCAGTGTCCCAAAGCATGTGATCACCATTAGTCACCATTAGTGACCTTCCCAAATGGCTTCTGACAAATAAAGTCAATGAAGAAAACTGGATTTGCTTAATGACTCCAATATTCACTTAAAACTGTAGTGGATTGCTTGACAACCATAGCAAAAAAAAGAGAGAGAGAGTAGAATTTAGCATTTAGTCCCCTTACTTAGCAGTGGAAATTGTGGTCCCAATTGTGGTGATATGTTGAGGATCACCTGCAATAACAACCAAGATAGGTCAGCTGGACTGTTATCAGAACATGGATCTTGGCAGTCAAGTTCATAATACCTTCTCTATGGGAAGTTCCTGTGCTAATATCAGGCCTGTCCACTAACCATAAGATTCTACCTGGATCTTGGTTTCTAAAGCAACTTTCTTCAGCTTGGGCTGCTTTAGAGGCACCCAACTGAACTTAGAAATCCCAAACATTATGACTCCTCAGGATTTCAGTAATAGAAAATGCCGAGCAGCAAAAACAATATGAAGTCCAATGATTCCTTCAAGACAAACATTTATTATAACTTAATCTGTAGACTGTGATCCATCTTTAACTTAGCTGGTGGGGAATTCTGGGAGTTGAAGTCCATACATCTTCAAGCTGCCAAGGTTGAGAAACACTGACCTACAGAACATCTCCCTACTGTTACAACCATTGGGGGGGTTTTTTGACAAAATATTTTAAAAATTTATTTAAACTCATAATAATCTGCTGAGGTGAGTAAAGTTGAACACTGTTTATTTAGTTTTAGTTTTAGAATTAAGGAGAAACTTTCTAACATAGAGGACAATTAACCAGTGGAACAACTTGCCTTTAGAAGTTGTGGTGCTTCATCACTGGAGATTTTTAAGAAGAGGCTGGACAGTCACTTGTCTGAAATGTTATAGGATCTCCTGCTTGAGCAGGGAGCTAGATTAGAAGACCTCCAAGGTCCCTTCTCTATTCTGATTGAATTATTTCAATGCTTTATATATTTCTATAGCATTCAGGCAATTTATAGAAATAGAAAATATTCATAGCAATAGCTTAGGATTGAGATGGCTAGCCCAGAAGTAGAGAAAGCATTTCCTTCTTCCCCTGGAACAGTTAGCCCATCAACTTCCACCATAATTCCTGGGATCCATAACTGTAGAAGTACACTCCTATGCCCAAAGCTGGCATGCCACATCTTCTGTTGAAGCTAAACCATAGAACTTTATAATTAATCCACCTCCAATGGAATTATTATTACAAGATAAGCTCTTCTGAGGACAGAGATTTTAATAAGGATAGGAGCTAAGAAAGAAGTATTTATTCATTTATAAATTAAGATGTGGGTTTCTTTTTCCTTTTTCCTTTTCCTTTCCATACCATCTTGGGATAATGTTTTCTTCCAATCATTACTAGTTACGTACTTTGATGTCAGAGGGTAATCTCTTACATGCAAACCCCAGCTTTGCAGCTAATGATAAATGCACATTAAAATTAGCTTTAATCCAACAATGAACATGAGACTGACTCCAATGGCTGTACTAATGATGATGACAATAAATTACTTCTGTTTATTCCTTCTAAGGTAATGAGCCTTTCATGTCAACATTCCTGTTTATTTTCATCCTTCGATTTGCAGTCGCTTAGTTTTTAAATCTACTAGTTTTTAAGGATTTATTTCATTATTATTGGAGCAAAGCTCAAATAGACTTCTTGGTATGGTAATTGATACACTACCTAGATACCACCTGCTTTGTAAATCGGTAGTGCACTGTATGAAATGATCTGCCACAGGTTGCAGTGGGGACAAATGGTATCAAACAAAATATATTCTAACATGGCACAAATGCCTAAGAAGAAAGAGAGCCAGCTAACCTCCATCATTCCTTCCTAACATGTGTACACATTCTATAAAGCACATAATTTTGCAGCAGCATATTTGCATATTTCCTCTTTCCTTTACAAGGCCTAAGTCCAAAGATGGCAAGCAAAATCCAGTCAAGCCAATCCTTTATTTGCTTACATCTAATGTACAAAGCCTGGCCAAACTAAGGCTATAACCACTAGATGTAACCTGAGATATTCCAGAGTGTGGCTACCCTGAACCGCTTCCTTTCTCCCACATCAGCTGGGGACTGCACAGTTTCTTAATCTGGGCCTCTTTCTGATAAGACTTACTACCTCATTCCTGTGAAAGCTCTGTGTGGCCTTATGTACTGATTATTCAAGTGCATATTCCATCACATCTTGTAATGGCATGTGGGAATGACCTTGGGAGTCAGAAGGAAGAGATGCAACTCAATAGTTAGATAGAAAGGGCATAACCTGTAGTTGCATAATGGGCAGAGAAAAATGCTCAGGAGTCCCCTACCCCAAGTAAAAGAGACCATGGGAGGTTGTAAGATTCTCTGTATTTGTTTGTGTATAAGGTAGCCTTACAATAAAGTAGAATTAGCTTATCTGGTCTTGTTTCCTATCTGGTCTACTTGGGAGACAGACTTCTATTGTTGGGAGTTCTACTTCTATTGTTATTGGACCACTGTTTAGCAATAACAATGAATTACTACATGAGGCAACATCTTACAAGCCCTCCATTCCAACTTCACTCTTTACATATATGAATCCAAGCACATGTTGGATGATCATTCAGTTCCAGGAAAAAAAATAATCTAAAGTTGCTCTAGTGTGATCGCATCAGAGTACCCTGTTCTGACAAAGATCTATGATAGTTTCTGCCAGGGGGGTTAATGATTTATTCATTTGATAAATTGAAAGAAAGGGGTAGAACCAGTCCCAAGCAAAGAGATCTATGTTGATTATACAAATAATTTCTAAAAGCAAGCACTTTAAACAAGACATATGGTTCAGTTAAAATTGGTTCTCAACAAGCTAATGTATTCCACAAACATTTGGATATAAAATGTTTTAGATATTGAAAAGACACAAAGCTGTCTTTTCCCTTCTGAACAATGGGAAAAGAACCACATCTCAGTGGCAAAGGGTGTATTTTGGATGCAAAAAAGCCCTTGGCATCAGCGGATATAAAGGTCATTTAAAAAGTGATAGAATGTCTTTCAGAGTACACAGTGCTTGAAAAGGTAGATACATATCTGGTTTCATACAAGATCTTTATAAGTTTTTCATATTTCTCCTATCACAACTGGGCAGGGCTTCCTTTCCCTGCTGTCCAGCTGATCAGTCTACCAGCAGGGCATCAGTGCCATGAGCAGTGAAAAAAATCAGTAACCTGTTTCATACCAGCCTGCTGATAGGATTGATCAAATAGTCAGCCAATAGAATTCAGTGTCAGAATGTGTAAAATAATTCATGTTAGAATAAATAGCCTAATGTCATAAATATGCAGACAGAGTCTCAGCTGGAACTGATTAACCAGAAAAATGATCTTGAGATTGGGGTGAATGGTTTGATGAAAACTTCATCCCAGTGTATAGCTGCAGTGTTAAAGGAAGCATCCATGTTGGAACTTAATAGGAAAATGATTGAAAATAGAATTGCCTGTATCATGTTGCTTTTAAACAAATCTATGGTGCAGCTGCACTTGGAATGCCATGTTTCTACTGCACTACACACAGGAAGAATATTATAGAGCTGGAAAGGTTCAGATAAAGGCAATTTATAAAATCATGGAGCTGGAGCAAATTATGAAAAGGAGTCTGGTACAATCTTGGTGCTCCTTAGCTTCAAAAATGTTGGACAAATGTCACCCCTGAAGTGGTATATAAAATGGATAAATCTAATCCTTCATAAACTTTTGGAATGGTGTTACTGAATGGCTGCTCTTACCTACTAGTGTGAGGAAGGAAAAGTTTCAGGGCTCAACTACACCTAGGAAAAGTCTAGCAATAAAAGTAAAATTGGGAGCCTGACATTAGGCAGGTATTATGCCTTTTTGAAGATCAGACTAATTAAGGTATTTGGGAAGTCATGTTACATACATCTGAACATAAAATGGACATGAGTGAGAAACTGGAGATCTATCTATCTATCTATCATCTATCATCTATCACAGGGGTGGGATTCAAGTTTTTTAACAATGGTTCTGTGGGCGTGGCTTAGGTGGTAGGCGTGGCTTGGTGGTCATGTTATTGGCTGGGTGTGGCCAACTCAATATCACTCACATCGAGGCACTCATCTCCTTGCCTTGCCTCTCATGACTGTGGGGATGCCGCAACAGTTGTAAGTGTGAAAAAAAGTCATAAGTCACTTTTTTCAGTGCCATTGTAACTTTGAATGGTCACTCCACACAAGCAAAGTACCAGCAAAGAAAGGGAAAAACTCCAGAGATGTTCCTGAGACAGGAAGTCTAGTCCTGCCAAGAATGTAATAAGGGTTAATGGAAAGGCAGTTTCTGTAAGCAACACCAGAATGTTTCCTTCCTGCCTTCCTTACAGGATTAGGCCAGTAATTTCTTCTAACAACTGGTTCTCTGAACTGCTTAGAATGTTAAAAAACAGTTCTAGCGAATAGGTGTGAACTGGTAGAATCCCACCCCTGATCTATCATCTATCTATCTATCTGAACTGTTTTGACTAGAAGGAAGGAGGCTAGGAGAGATAATGAGCAATAGATGTGATTAAAGTGGATCCCTGAGGGATCAAATGTTAAAACTACATACAGCCATGAGCTGTAGATAAAACCCCTCATGAAAGAAGTACTTTTTGGACCTGATCAGCAAATCCAGCACATTTACTTCTCCATCTTCATTCATATACAGGTAGTCCTTGACTTATGACCATAATTGGAATCAAGGTTGCAGATGGCAATTACCTGACTCTGGAATGCTGCAACTGTTGTAAATACATACTGGTTGCCCAACTTTTATCATGTGACCGTGGGGTCATGTGGCATTCGTAAGGGCAAAAACCAGTTGTAAGCCACATTTTTCAACGTCATCATAACTCTGCTCATTCACTGAATGGTTGCAAGTTGCTGGCTTCCTATCATCATCTTCTTTTAAAGACCTCATAATCCCTTGTGGGGTGGAGTCATTGGCAACTGAATGGAGCTGAGTGTTTACTGGTTGGATGTCGTTCCTGTCACTAATGCGGAGATTGTTTCAGCAGATATATTCTCATGGACATCATGAGAATAGCAGACCAAGTACACTTGCTAGAGTAGTTTCCAGTATTTTTGGAGGGGTTCTTATAAAAAGCATATATTTTATCCAGTGTCATTTAGATTCCATTGGGATAGTTTTTATCCAATGGATCAGAAAATATAAGATTATCTCCTTTAGCAGCCAATAACTACAACAATCTGAAATTTACCATCATATTCTTCATCTAAGATCACATATAAGTAGTTAAAATATGTTATTCAGTGAAGGGAATTATTTAGACAGAACTGTAGACATCCAATCAGTATTATTTGTAATAGACAGATTCTGCATACTTACATTACTGCAGGTAAATTACAAATTAATTTAGCAAACAAATTCATTTCCAGATGAAGTGAGTTGCAGCTCTCACTTCTAGATCAATTAAAAAAAATAAGAGAATGCTTTCTGGAACATTAGACCCAGCAGTCTTTTCTCTTGGTAGACAACCAGATGCACCTGGTACTAGAAGATATCAGGTTAACATGAATGGTCTGCTTCTCTTCATGCCTCTCTTATTCAAAATTATTATCCATTCTCCTTAAGCATCCTCTTCTTTTGCAAGGACTGTGCAAGATTACTGCAATGTGTATTTTCTCTCTTTTGTTACTGTAGTATAACTGAATCCATGTACTTTTCCACAGAATCATTGAATTGGAAAAGTCCATTTAGGGAATTCCCTCTACTTAGTGCAACTCAGTGCAAAATCCAGATTAAAGCATCCTAGACAAATGGCTGTCTAGTCTCTGTTTGAATGCATTGAAAAGAAGAATCTATCACCCTTCTAGGTGACTGATTTTATTGTTTTTACTATTTAGCTTTGTCTAAAAAAAAATCCAGGATTTGCTTCCCCACAATATGATCATTCCCTACAATATGATCATCCATAATCTGCCCTTGGGAATGATACAGAGTAGATCAAGCCACTAGAGAGAAAGCACATGCAACTACAAGACTCTTCCATACCCAGGTTCTACAGATTCCCCAAAATACACAAGAACGGGATCCCCTTGCTCCCAATTGTGTCTCTACCTGGAACACTCGCATACAAACTAACAAAACCCTGCAGAGGAAAAACTACACCCCAGTTACAGATATTTGCCACTATTGCAGATTAACCCTTTTTTGTGGAATACACTACTTGAAAAAGGATATCATGCCCACCCACTCACTCCCTTTATTCAGGAATCAATAATCATAACTCCTTCCTTCAACCTCTCATCAAATTCCTGATGATTCTCATTTTATTTTATTTATCATTAGATATGTAACAAAGAGCCAGTTTGGTGTAGTGGTTAGGGCATCAGGCTAGAAACCAGGAGACTGTGTTAGGCACAAAGCCAGCTGGGTGAACTTGGGCCAATCACTTTCTCTTAGTCCTGGAGGCAATGACAAACCACTTTGGGGGGGGGAGGAAACTTGGCAAGAAAACTTCAAGGACCTGTCCAAGCAGTCTCCAATAATTGAACACAATTGAATGGAAGAAAAAAAATATAATCACTGTTGCCTATTCCAGTTTGTCTGAATCCTTCTTGAAGTGTAGCGTCCATAGCTAAGTCCAGTACACAAAGGATGAAGGTCTAATCGGAACATTTCCTAAGAAAAATACCTGAAATTATCTGATGCTTTTTCTCTGTTGTATGTTTTTCAAACAAATGCATTACACTCCTATTGCAGACACACTGGTTGCATTTCTGACTGTAGTGTCTGATTGATTTTTTTTCCAGATGTCTCCTAACATTCCCTAGCTCATTGCATGGCAGCCACACTTCACTGTTATGTTTTACATTATTAGCATTGACAGCCATACACTTTAAACCTAAGTTAGGATGAAATCCCATCTTGTCACTTATCTCTTCCTTTTTATCTTGTTTGTTTCCTCTCTTCATTAAATCATCCCTTTCATAAGAGAAACCTCAGGACAATGTTGCAAAAATGGAAGCAAATGGATTAGCAAGTGGCTAAAAAGGCATGAACAAGAAGAAGGCAGTTTAATTTTCAATGCTAATGTTGTTAATTTTTCCCCTCTGGATATTCTCTTGGGTGGCACTGCTAGATTTCCCATAGTGTACCGTTAACAAAATTTTCCTTTCAGCAGCCGAAGAACAGAAAGAATTCCCTACTTATAAAGAAAAAGTTATCTAATGGTAGTATTGACATTTTTGTAAGGTGATTAATCATGATGTATTTATGGATGTCTTCTGTCAGGACAGGGGTGGGTGGCATGACTCTCCTAGTCCTGTTTGATCTCTTGGTGGCCATCAATCATGATATTCTTCTTTTTTTAGATTTTTATCCTGTCTTTTTCATATACAACTCAATGTTAATATACCTTCTTCTCCCATTTCCCCCACACAACAACCCTGCAAGGTAAGTTGGGTTGAGAAAGTATGACTGGCCCAAAGTCACCCAGCCTAAGGTTGGACTAGAACTCTCAGTCTCCTAGTTTCCAGACCTACAACATAACCACTAGACTGGCTTTCATTCCTTGTGAACTGCCTTTTGAGAGTAGGAGACTGAGAGTAGGAAACTCTATTTGCAATTGGTTTTTTTCCCTGTCCTTTGGGACTTTAAGGTTTCAGTATGTGGGCTGTAAAGCACTATCAAGCAGTATATAAGTCTGAGTGCTATTGCTGCTAAGCATTTTAGCCCAAGGTCTTTGTTCTGTAGGGCTCCATAGAGGGTCTTTAACATCTATCTGAAGCCACTCCATAAAGTCATCTATCAGCAGAGGGTTGTGCATCATTGGCATGCAAATGTTATCCAGAGGTCTTCAGTGACGGATTAGGCAAGTACTTGGGGACCCCTATCACTTTCAATCTAGATCCCAAGGTGCCACCAATCCGTTTAAAGCCCAGAAGGGTCCCATTTGCCTTAAGGGAAAAAATTGATGCACAATTAGATAAAGTAATAGCTCAAGGGGTTTTAGAGCCCACTGACCACTCCAGGTGGGAGACACCCATAGTCACACCAGTCAAGGCTGATGGGTCTGTGAGAATCTGCGGAGACTACAAGGGCACATTGAACCATGCGCTACAACAGAGCATATATCCAGTTCCAGTGGTGCATCATTTATTACATTCTCTTGGCGGGGGCACAGTCTTTGCCAAATTGGATCTGGCCCAGGCATATCAACAGTTAACAGTTGATGATGCCACTGCAGAGGCCCAAACCATTGTGACTCATAGAGGTGCTTTCAAATGCAAAAGGTTGCAATTTGGAGTAAGTGTGGCACCAGGCATTTTCCAAAGCCTTATGGAAAGAATGCTCCAAGGACTGCCAGGGGTAGTGCTTTATTTTGATGATGTGTTAATCTCTGCTGAAAATGACATTCAGTTACTCGAGAGACTCAGAGATGTCCTAACCAGATTCAAGAAAGTAGGGTTAAAAGTCAAAGAAGAAAAATGCACACTTAGAACTGACAAGGTAGAGTTCTTAGGCTATATGATTGACAAACATGGTATTCACCCCACAGAAGCCAAGGTTCAGGCTATCAAAGAAGCCCCCAGACCAAAATGCAAAACTGACTTGCAAGCTTTCCTGGGACTCATTAACTTCTATCACATGTTTCTACCTCAGAAGGCAACCATTGCAGAACCACTACACAGATTACTAGACAAAAAGTCTTCATGGGTCTGGGGCAGGAAAGAACAAGCTGCCTTTAACAATATTAAGAGACAACTCACTTCTGATTCTGTACTGATACAGTTCTCTGAGAATTTGCCTGTTGTACTGACTTGTGATGCATCCCCTTTTGGAGTGGGGGGGGGTGTTGAGCCACAGGCTTCCCAGCAGGAGGGAAGCCCCTATTGCATTTTACTCTCGCACCTTGACTAAAGCAGAGAGAAATTACAGCCAACTGGACAAGGAAGCCTTGGCAATTGTAGCTGTCAAGAAACTCCATGAGTATCTATATGGGAGAACATTTACTATTGTCACAGATCACAAACCTCTTTTAGGCATTGTGGCAGGGGACAAACCAACACCCACAATCCTGTCACCAAGAATGCTGAGGTGGACTGAATTTCTTGCTGCTTATTCATACAAACTCATCCACAGGCCTGGAAAAGGCATTGGGCATGCAGATGCTTTGAGTCGCTGCCCACTTCATTCACACACTGAGGATCCTGCTCCTGAGATTTACACCTTTTTTCTAGAAACTGTTGCCAAGCTTCCAGTACACGCTGCTGAAATTGCCAGAGAGACTGCCGAAGACACTTTATTGGCTCCTGTTATAGGCTGGATTAAGAAAGGTTGGCCACTTCAATATCTACCTCAATTTGCCCAACCTTTTAAATCCAGGCAAACTGAATTATCTGTATTAAGAGGATGTATTTTGTGGGGTAACAGGGTGGTTATTCCTGCAAAACTACAAAAAGAGGTTTTGGAAATGTTACATGAGGGTCATCCAGGAATTGTCAGAATGAAGGGATTGGCCAGGAGTTATGTATGGTGGCCAGGTATTGACAAAATGGTTGAACACTGGTTTGCATCCTGTCCCAACTGTCAGGAAGTCAGGCCTGCCCCACCTCTCGCCCCCAAACAGGAATGGGAAAATCCTAGGGGCCCATGGTCCAGGATTCACATTGACTTTGCTGGTCCTACCAGAGGGCACACTTTCCTTATTATAGTAGATGCATATTCCAAATGGCTAGAGGTAATCCCTATGGCGTCCACCACAGCTGAAGCTGTCATCAAGCAGCTTAAGAGGCTTTTTGTAACTCATGGGTTACCTGATGTCCTCGTTTCTGACAATGGTCCTCAATTTACGTCCAACCTTTTTGAATCATATCTAGCACAGCAGGGTATCAGACATGCCCTGACAGCCCCTGGGCACCCTTCGGCTAATGGCCAGGCTAAACGCATGGTACACTTTACCAAGGAAAAACTTCAGCAATTGGGTCCTGGGGACATCACTGAGAAAGTTGAAAAACTACTCAGTGTCCAGCATATCACTCCTAACCCTTCAACTAACTTATCCCCAGCAGAGTTGTTGATGGGTAGGAAACTCAGGTCTCCCCTTGACCGCCTTCATCCCACTTACGCACCCAACGCACCACTAGATTCCACTAGCAAAATTTGCACATTCACTGTGGGTGATTCTGTTTATGCTAAGAACCTTATGGGTGAACCATTATGGATTCCTGCTGAGATAACCCAAATCACAGGCCCTAGGTCTTACAGGGTACAAACAGAGGATGGTGTCCTCTGGAGCAGGCACATTGATCAGCTTAGATCCAGATTACCTCAGGAACATCACAATTGCTCCTCTCTGATTCCCATACCTAGTACCTCATCTAGGGGGAAAGGGGAGGATCATGAGGATAATCAGCAAGCAAGAATCAACCCCATGTGTAACGAGCCAACACAACAGGAACCATCCCAAAACCTGTCACAATGCCAAAATCCATTCTTACAAGTGGAAGACTGTACATCACTACCTGACTTAGGTGCTGACATTGGGTTGGAGATGGAATTTGAGGAGAGACCAGGTTGTAGCAACCAAACAGGTTCTTCTATTACTAGAAGTCCAAGTATGGAATTGTCAGCAGACACATTTCCTCTCTCACTGGGTGAGAACCTTAAAGCATCTGAACCACATAGGTCTCAACTACACGTAAGAGCCCCACCTATTTAAAAGAATACATTAGATAGATGGGGTTTGAGTATGGACTGAACCTAGTGGGGAGGGGTGTTATGTATGCAGGTTTGAAGTCATTGGTTTAGTTTGAACTGTTCTTGTAAAATGTTAGAAATGATTGGTTTAAAAAGTGCGGGAAAACCCTGCACTCTGATTGGCTGTCAACTGCGGCTGCTGGCTATAAGTAACAGCCACAGCCCAGCCAAAGGGGGTCCGTTCTGAGCTGTAGTCACTAATAAACAAAAGAGCTTGAAGCACTCCACATCTGTCTCTTCATGCAAACTTAACAACATTCACAAGACCGAGAGAGTTGCTGGAGTGCAAAAACAGCTGAGATGAGAATCTAAGATACACAGAAGTAGAAGCATTTATCCCTTTCATTTTCATTGGATAGTGTCTTCACCCATGGCTGGAGTTCCAGCACAGGTCTTCCCCAGTCATGCAAGAAGAATCTATGGGGAAATGCTGCAAAAATCATTTTAAAAACTCATCTATTCACATTTGAAAATGCCTTGAAAAACCACTCTTTTAAGAAGCTAAGAAAAAGGCACACGCAGAGAATTCAAACTGTGTGGCTTGAGCCAAGTAAGACATGAACAGCAGAACTTTATGTAGAACTGCATTTTCTGATGAATCCTTATGTAGTAGGATGGGAGTGATCAGAAGTGTGGCCATTCCCTCCCTGGCTTCTACTCTCTGCCCCCCCTCCCCCATCTTCCAAGCCATTCTTGATAGAATCCTGCAGGTTAAAGAAAATTGGCTTTTCTGGTATGGAAGAGAAGGATCAGCCCTTCCCTTTTGGCAGCTAAGGCTGTTCTAGACATTCCTGACTGCACATGACAGCAGAGATGGGCAATCAATGGCCCCAAGGCTACATGTCATCCTTGGCTTAATTTCATGCAGCCCTCGACCTAATTTCAAAAGTCTCCTGGAAACAAGCAATTCATATTTCTGGCAAGAACTATTTATATTAGTTTGCAATATACAGAAAAAGGCAGAAAGAGAAACGGTGGTGCCACTTAGGAAAAGAGAGAATGTTGCAAAGAGAAAGAAGATTAGATCAACCCATTCCTTTCTTAAGCTTCACCTAACATTGATATGTGGACCCTTAAAAATTATTCCCAGGAGAATATAGCCACCAATAGAAGGAACACTACTATAGCAATGCTTTATAAGGATCCTATCTAAGAGCTGCCTCCAATGTATCTGGAATTAGAAGGGACTATTTAGGCCAGGGATGTCAAACTTGATTTAACTGAAGGCCTCATCAGAATTGTGTTTGACCTCAGGGGTAGGTGTGGCCAGTGTCGGTGTGGCTAGCTCGTCATCACTCATGTCAGGGGCACCTGTGATGGCTCAAATGCTCTGCCAGCGAAAATGGGCTCCTGAGCTCTATTTCTGGCTGCCACAGCCTCCTGAAACCCTCTGCCAGCGAAAACAGAGCCCAGGGGGTGCGTGTGTGACCCTCATGAACTCCATATTCAGCTGTGATGGCCTCCTGCAATCCTCAGCCCTCCGGAGCTGCATTTTTGCTGGGAGAGGCACCATGGGCTGATCCTTCGCTGTTTCCAGGGCAGCCCCACATGCAAGATCTAAGCATCCCATGGGCCAGATCCAGCCCAAGGGCCTTGAGTTTGACACCTCTGATTTAGGCGATCAAGTTTCACCTCTTTTGCATACACAAATTCAAATTAAAGCATTCCTAGCAGATGCTGCTTAGGATCTGCTTAAGCATATCCAACAAAGGAGTCTAATATCTGTATTTGGTTCCATTGTTAAAAAAAATTAGGAATGTTTTTCCTAACATTTAGGTAAGACTGGTAAAATGAAGAATAGAAGTGTAATACTCTTTCAGGAGCTTGAGAATGACTATTATATTCCCCTCTGATTCTAAAAGCATGTTGTCCAGAACTGGACAGAGTAATCAAGGCTGGGTTTGACCAATACAGGCTGTAATGGAATTATGACTTCTATGATTTGATGAAGCCTGTTATTTCACTTCCCCTTTTTTTGTAGCCATGTCACACTTTTAACACATTTTCCCCCCCTTGCATTCAGTCATATCCAATTTTTGATGACTGCCTAAGTTTCCTTGACACAGTTTGCAGAAATGATTTGCAATTTACCCTTCTTAGGGCTGAGAGAATGAGACTGGCCCAAAGTCACTCAGCTGCCTTCATGCCCAAGACAATCTCTAGACCATGGGTGTCAAACTCACGGCATCACATTGCTATCATGTGGTGTATCGTGACATTTTTCCCCTTTGCAGAGCTGGTATGGGCATGGCCTATGCATGACACATCTGGCTGCCAGTTTGACACCCCTGCTTCTAGACAATCTAGAAGTCATAATCTCCTGATTTATAGCCTGGTACCTTAATTGCTACACCCACATGACTCTCCAGCACATATATAATAGCAATCAATTATAATTTCAAAATCCTTTTCTCACATACCATTTCCTCCATGCACCCTTGTGCTATTATCTATGATCTAATCTCTTTTTCTTTTCTTTTTGTGAATTACATTTGTGTCTACTAAATCTCATTCCATTGTTCTTAGTTCTTGACTGATCAATATTATGTTATATTTTATTTCCATCTTCTAAATCATTATCACATCTACTCCTATATCATATGCAAGTTTGATTGGTATTCCCTTAATCTCTTCATTCAAGTTATTAATGAAAATGAAGATTACCAGACCCAGAACTAAACCAAATGGAATGTCAGAGTATCAGGCTTTCCTAATCAGGATTCAGCAACAAATCACACTTCTCACCCTTCATAGTTCAGCTTGCCTCTCTGGCTCAACTTTAAATAAGTTTCCAAATCATGGTTTAGCTAGGTAAGATTTAACCAAAATAAAGTTATATATAAATTGATCACTTACTGCAAGTGAGATGGTGCAAATTAATTTTATACTCAAGGTGGTTTAAAAAATTGTTGTTTCTTTCTGTTGACTTTCCCATGCATTAACAGACTTGCTGAAGCATTTAATGGCCTTGAGGTGAAGCATTTAGTGTATGTTTATGCAGCTATTAACTCTGTATTGTAGCTGCTGGCTTTTACTTCATTCCTCGTGGTAAATATCTCAGTCTGTGTTGATGACGAATCATTGATGAGAACTTTTTGAGAATAGCATTCAATTAATTGTAAATCCATCTGTCAGGCATGTCATTGAACACACACTATCTAGCTTGCAAATCAGAATATCATAACACCATAGGGTCAAAATCAGAGCAAAATCCAAATTAAAGAATCCCTCAAAGATGATTCCTAACCTCTGTTTGAATACATCCATCACCTGTCTATATTACTGCTTCTCATATGTAATTGCTATCACTTCTATGAATTTTTAATATCCAATCAATTTAGATTCCTTATTCCTGGTCCCACACTCTGAAATAATAGAGAACATTTCTTGGCGTACTGTATTTTGTCCAATGCTCTGCTGAAATCAAGATATATTATGTACATTCCATTCCTTCAATCTACTAAAAATTATCTGATCAAAAAATGAAGTAAGATTCCTGTGTCAAGATTTGGAAATCTAATAATTTAAATACTACTTCTACTTAGAACATTGCTCTGGACGTAGCCTGGCATTGGGGAATAAAGAAAGAAAGGCAGAATGTTAAGAGGTTGAGAGACAGAATTACCTTAATTAAACAAAATTATGTGTAATATAAGCAGTCTTGCAATGATGAGATAATTAACCTATGTGATGTAATAAGAATTGTTGGTTTCCGTTTCAGCTCTAAAGCTGGTTTTGATTTCCTAATGAATTCTAACTCAATTGTTTCATGAAAGAATCAATCTTAACAAAGTTACTTCTTATTTTAATTTATACTACTGAAACGAGTAGATTTTTGTAGGATATTTTGCAAGCTGATTTAGTGCTTGTATTCCAAACAAATACCATGCAGAGTAATGTTATTCCAAGGGTATGGTTTTAGCTGGTAGAATCTGAGACTCTACTAAAATGTGACAAATCTGAATCAAGTTTTAAAAAATAGGATCGGAGTATGGAGAAGTACAGGGAAATCAAATATACACGTTTAGGTTCAATATTCTTCCAGGAGAAAGTCCTAGCACTTTCTTCTGGAAGTCCTGCAGACATTTTGTGCAGTAAAGTTATAATTCACCCAGTCCAAAACCAAAAAGTTATTTGTATAAGAACCTAATTAGGTCAGAAAGTGATTTTTTAGATGCCAACAATTAACTCATTTCTGTTCTTCCTTTTAGATAAATTAAGCAAACAACACAAGAGATTTGAACTACCCTAGTATTTTTTATTCAATAGCACAGAAAGTTCCCCCAAATCATGAAGGAGGTATGAATTACATCTGAGAGAAGAGTTCTATTTTTATTTATTTATTTATTTATTTTAATGAGATTTCTATGCCGCCCTATCTCTTGGAAGACTCAGGGCGGCTTACAATACTAAAAAGATAAATACAAATATTAAAAAGTCATTAAATCTGAAATCCCACTAAACCAATAAAACTAATAAAACAAGTTCTAAAATCCCATCCCTTCCATCAGTCCAGGCTGGCAAGTTGAAAAAGCCACGTTTTTAGGCCCCGGCGGAAGGACCACACGGAGCTCCAGGGGCAGCTGATTCCATAGGGTGGGTGCTCCCACAGAGAAGGCCCTACTCCTGGGGGTCACCAGCTGACATTGCCTGGCTGACGGCACCCCAAGGAGGCCCTGCCTGTGGGAGCGCACAGGACGTTGGAAAGCCGTTACTGGCAGCAGGGTCTCCCGCAAATACCCCAGTCCTATGCCATGTAGGGCATAGGAGGGCATGTTTAGTTGTACTAGTTGATACAATTTCAAGCTGAAGTTTTACATATGCATTTTTCTTTTGAAAATAAAACTGTACTGTGAACCTCAAAATTAATGGGAAAAAACATGAAGTAACAAGTTGTGACTATGTCATCAACAAAAATTAATGCTGTGCACATTGCCTAAAATCACATGCAGGAGAAGAATGTGTGAGGAAATGTGTGTGGTTTATCTGAGATACTCATGAGAATGACAGCAAATGAGAGCTGCAGTGAAAAACAAAGCATTCATGCCCACCAAAAGTCACAAGTCCTTAAAACTAAGCTGTAAAATGGCAAACAACAAATATATTCATACTGCCTCTGTCTGGCTCTGTCAATTGTTTTAACTTGGCATCATGAACTTTTGAAGTACAGCTTCTAGCACATCACTCAATGGCCAAGCACAGCTTTTGACTAGAAAAAGGTTGACCTTCTCTGCCGTACAGTTTGCTCAGTCTAGGGCATTTCAGGAAAGAAATTACATTTTCTGACAATTCTGGCAGTTCAGTCTTGGTGCAAGAACCAATCCTGTTCAGAAGGATTATTAAACTGTGCAGTCTTTAGTAACCTACATATCTAATTTTCATAATTTGCAGGAGAAACAGTATTTTTGCTTACCCCAATATGAATATTTATTCCATCTATAGATAGTCCTTGACTTAAGACCACAATTGAGTCCAAAATTTCTATTGCTAAGTGAGACATTTATTAAGTGAGTTTTGCCCCATTTTATGATCTTTCTTGTCACAGTTGTTAAGTGAATCGCTGCAGCTGCTAAGTTAGTAACACAATTGTTAAATTAGTCAATGAAGAATTGACTGATTGACTTCTTCATGGCCTTTGCTCATCAGAAGATTGCGAAAGGGGATGCCATGAACCTGGAATGCTGGAACAGTCCTAAAGACAACTCAGTTGCCAAGCGTCCAAATTTTGATCATGTGCTGCAATGGTCATAAGTATGAAAAATAGTCATAAGTCATTTTTTTCAGTGCCGTTGTAACTTTGAACACTAATGAGCTATTGTAAATGGAGGACTACCTGTATTGCTGCAATGATGTCATTCTTTTCAGCTTTTCATTTGTTGTTCTATTTTTTACTATTCCTGAAGAAGCTTCAGTGCAAATTCATATTTTACATTTATTTATTTAAGAAATATCTAAATTAGATATTCCTTATTATGGTGGTTTTAGAATTGGAGCAGCAACCCTAACAATATATCAACCTCATCCATTCCACCTGAGGATAATATTAGGTAAAACTAGCCTGAGATTTCTAGCTACCATTTTTGGTAAAGCCTATTGTTGAAACAGAATTATGGATTTCAACCATATGCATCAAAGAGGCCATTTAGGCCATCAGGTCCAAGTCCCAGCTCACTACATGAATCCAAATTAAAGTAACAGATGGCCATCCAGGTTCTATTTGCCAATACCTGATGAGGATAGCAAGGAGAATGGGCTCAGTTAGAGTGATAATCATTATTGGAAGACCTGAAGGATCAGATTAGAGACAGATCAACATGAAGAGAATCTATGTCAGGGGCCCCCAAACTTGGCAACTTCAAGACTTTTGGATTTCAACTGAATTGAAGTCCACAAGTCTTAAGGTTGCCAAGTTTGGAGACCTCTGATCTATGTGGTCACTAAGATACAACAACAACTTGTTGATGCATCAATCAGTGAGGAGAAATCCATCATCTCTTTTGGTAATTGGCTCCCCCTGACAAATTGTTCTTATTGTTACTTTTTTTAATGTCAAACAGAAACTGTCCTTTTATACTTTAATCCATTGTTCTGGGTCTTCTACCCTGAAATGGTAGAGAACCAGTGCTGATTAGAAACAATTCTGTGCAGACATCTGGCAGAGCTATTCAGAAAAATATATATATTTTCTTTTCATTTCTTAATTTTTGGGTGTAACAAGACATTCAAGTCGCTTAGCAGATAATCTCCATTACAATATTATAGGTTGAAATCCTGATTCAAAGCTGGACCAGCATACTATTTTTTCCTGCCAGTCTTAGTTCTTCTAGTTTCAAGTCTTTTCTTACTCAAATGGTCTTTGTTGGCAGGAATAAAATCCAGCCTCCATCACAATTGCCATTTTGTAGAGAGCACAATGCTTCCGCAGATCATTGTTTCTTAAATGTGCCCATAGCGATATGGAATGGGCTATGAAAATAAACCCCTCAGGAATCCAAAGATTTCTGTTTTGACACTTTTTTCAATGTACAATAAATACATCAGAAAGGCTAATGGAATGAATGTGTGTGGATTTTTATTGGGAAAGGTTTTCATGCTTTTAATGCAGATGTGTACCTGCATTCTCTCTTTCATTCACACATACTCTCTCACACACATACTCCACTTATTTTATATGCTTTAAAACAGCATGAGTGATTGAAATAAAATATAGATCAGCAAGCACATACATGTATCAATTCCAATTGACAGCAGACTGAGAAGCCCAGGTTTTCAATTACATAAAAGGGGGGGGGAGTCTGCATTTTAAAAAAAGTCTTTGTTCTAAATGTTTATATATAAATGTTCTCTTCCAAATGTTTTGTCTTCCAGTGCAATATGAGAATATCTTTGGAAACCTCGGATGAAAAAAAACCTGGATTACTGCATTAGCAGAATGCAAGTAAGAGTTTAGTGGGGCAGAAAAATAAGAGAACTTGGAAAGAAGTGGATATTATTTTATTTTATTTATTTATTTATTTTGTCAAGTGATTATAAGATTACAGGTATAAGTATATACATAGTTATGAGTACATGAAATGGATACATATAAGAAAAATAAAAAGAAACAATAGGATGGGGACGTTAGGCACATTGGTGCGCTTATGATATAATATGATATTATAATATATATATTATATGATATTATAATATAATAATATGATATTATAATAGGAAGATGAAAGAAAAGACAAAAGGGGAACAAGTGATTTCATTTTACTTATGGTATCATTTCAGCCTATAAAAAAAGTATGTGCAATAGAAATTAAATAAATATATTAAATAAGGGGACTAGTTTGATGTGGTGATTAAATCATCAGGCTAAAAACCAGGTGTGATCTACAGGTTGCCCTTGATTTAGAAACATAACTGGGCTGGACATTTTGGGTGTATGTCAGGACAATTGTTAAATGGATCACCATTTAACAATTTGATTTTGCAAATTGATTTTGCAACCAAGTTTACAACAATCATAAAGCAAATCACTGCAGTCATTAATTGAACCGCATAGTTGTTAAATGAATCCAATATCTTCAATGGCTGTTTTTTGCCATTTTCGGCTGAATTGTAAATTGCAGGCACGTGACTGTGGAATGTTCTACCTTGTCGGAAAGGTGGGCTGGTTGCCGAGCATCCAAAATGTAGACATGTGACCATGGGGAGGGAGGGTGATATTTTCCATCAGTCAGTTGTGCTTTACAGCCTATATATCACCCTCTCTGTGCACCCTTTCTGAAGCTGGGAATGCTTGTTAAACAGTCATTAAGCAAGAACCAGCTGTAGTCCTGCCTTATGCATCAACCCAGCTGAGTGACCTTGGGGCAGTCACTTTCTTTCAATCTAGGAAGTAGGCAGTGGTAAACCACTTCTGAAAAACCTTGCCAAAAAATCTGCAGAGACTTGTCCAGACAGCTTCCAATAATCAGATATACTTGAACAGAAGAAGAAGAAAAATTAAATATTATGTTTGATATTTAATTTTTAATAGTCAACTGATCTCTTCAAGGCTAAGGCACATTTTACCAACAGAACCAGTAACAGAGGAGATAACATTCATAATAGAGCTGTAATACTGGTGACACTGAGGCCAGTGAAATGTTAAAATACAATTATTTACCCCATCGTGGGGAGAAACTAACACTAATTCTGACAAAATACACCTATTTTCACCACATAGCCCCAAAGGGCCTTGGTGGCTCAGGCTGTTAAATGCCTGCACTTAAGTTCCAGCTGCCTACAATTACTGTAGGCTCGAATCCCACCAGGTTCAAGGTTGACTCAGCCTTCCATCCTCTCGGGGTAGGTAAAATGAGGACCCAAGATTGTTGGGGGCAATAAGCTGACTTTGTAAAAATGCCACTTAGTAATAAGCAGGTATATACAATGGAATGAAAGCTATTGCTGAGCACACTGGGTTGTATCCCAAAAAATTGTAAGCTGCCCTGAGTCTTCAGAGAAGGGCGGCATATAAATGTAATTTTTTTTAAAAAAAATTTCTTTTGTTATTTTTTAAATAAAAAAATAAAGGTGAATATTTTTTAATTAAATAAAAATCCATAGCTTACATTTCTATTTCTCATGAATGAAGGACTTCTATTTCCCTTCAAGGTTGAGGTTTTCTCTGTCCTTGCAATCTATGGCTGGTTGGCTCTGTAGGCAGGCATCAGAAAAAGGAGGATAGCTCCTATTTCTGGACACAGAAGCTTTTTCAAAAATGTACACCACCTAGGCAGCTCCTTGTTGCAGTATGGCATCCTTGTTTTGTATATGCTCTGTGAATCTTATTTTAGACCTCTCAACAGACTTTGATACATCAAGCATGGTTTCCTTCTTGACTGACTATGTTGCTTGGAATTATTATAAACTGCTAAGAGGTTCACAATTGTGCTGAAGACATGATAAATAAATCTGAAGGTCCTATGTCTTTATAGCTTTACTCTATAAGCCAGTAATTACCAGACTCATGTAACAGGGCACTCAGGTGTGTTGTGAATAAAACTGGAAAATAAAGCAAGCTATCCAATGGGATATTTGTGCTAGGCAAAGAATTTTTCCTCTTTTTTTCCCTTTATTTCTCATTCAACATGATGAAAGAGAATTTGCTTTAGAAATTTGCTTTAGAAATTCTTTTAAAGAAGTTGAGAACTTTGGCAAAAAAAAAATCTTTGAAGCAAAGTGTGATGTTCTTGGACTGATTTTGTTACAAAGTGGCCATGTGAATATTCTATATTTCATAGTACAATCAGCTCTGCAGCTTCCTTGACTTTCCAAGCTTCCCATATTTTGAATACATTACAAGAGGCATCATGAGAATATTCCTAGATTGAAATTATTTAAAAATAATGCCGTTGCTGCCAACTCTAAAAGATGGTTGTGTCTTTCAGAATATTAACTGTTGACCTTGAGACATGCAAGAAATTATTGTCACATCCATTTTAATAGTATTTCCTCTAGTACAGAAGTATGCCAAAATTATTCTTCCTTTGATGCTGAGCCATTTTCTGCCACAGCAATAAAGCCAGCAACTGTTGCCACTCTTACAAATTTAAAGAAAGCAACACTGTGGATTTTTTTGGTACTCCCTTGCTTGGTAGTTTGCTTTCAGACATTTCATTACCAGCCTAGGTAACATTTTCAGTTCTAGGAAGGAGTGGGAATTGCTCTTTGTTTATGTATAATAGCTCACCCTATCAGTGTTGGTGGGGTATTGTTTTCTTGTTGGTAGTTCCTTGATTAGGGTACTGCTTACTGCTGGAATGTTTGTCTGGTGTTAATCCCTGCTTTCCTGAATGTTGATTACTGAAAGATTAATTGCCAATGGGAAAAACAACCACCAATTGTTCAAGCCACTAGCTCTGCAATTGCATGATTCATCTCTTACACTTCTCTTCTCACTCTCTCATCTATGGTAGTTGCCAGTTTTCCAAACCTGTTCTCAGAGTTTAGAGAACTAATGGCTAAGGAGTTGGGTCTCCTGCACACGACACATACACTCAATTCTTCCTGTTCCTTCCCTTCCTGGCAGTCTGATGAACAAATGTCAGGACTCAGGGCTGAAAGTAGTGGCAAGAGAAGTGAAAACAAACAGCTTTTTTTCTGCCACTTTCCTGATCCCATGGTTCATTTTCTATGGGGGGGAAAAAGCAGTTTGAAAGACCCAAATTTTCCCACGTCAAGAGCAGAACTGCCTTGGGAAACAGTGATCAGCTATTAAACAGCAGAAAGCCTCTCTAAGCTGCTGAAATAGCCAATAGGAGCTCAGTAGATCCCAGTTTCTGATTATTTTATTGCCAGGGTCACCAACAAAGTCTTATAGATCATGCGTATAAAACTAGATCCAGTTATTATACCTTTAATGTGCTAGAGATGAGATGAAGACAGCATCATGAGAACATGAACTACACAATTATTGGAGAATTTCCTTCCTTCCTTCCTTTTGTTTTAGTTGATTTATATAATTGACCACCTAGCACATAATCCAGACATCATCTGTATATTTCTATGCAGAAAGATAGAAATGAAATGCCTAACATTCTTTTTATAAACACTTTGGGGTAGAGTAGAATGCATGACACTTGCAGCACAGAACTCTATGCCTAATTCTGTAGCACTTATGTAATAGACTCTCACTCTATATTCCATTCTTAGTTCATGCTTGAGAACAGACTGGCATTATCTACACAGAGAATTGCCATGACATATTCTGTCAGAAAGTTGTCACTGAATACAGAAGTTTCCATAAATAAAGCCAGAGCGTGAAATCTACTGTATAGAGATTAAAACACAATATTAGGTAGTATAAAAAGATAAGAGGTGTAAATGGACAGAAGCAAATGTTTCATACATGACTGCAATTAAAAAATGCATACACTGCAAACTGGGGAGAGGAGAAGAAAATTAAAAGGCTCTAGAAAAGGTATTTTGAAATAGAACTTGATAGACGTGAAGAGTTGACTTTGCACAGATATCCCATGTTTGAGAAGCTAATTTATGAGGGATTTCGTGAATATGTGCTTCACAGTTTCTATTTGTGTTGTCATCTCCCTAATGTTTATTTAATTTGTCTTGGAAAAGCTCTTTGGTAAAAGCTCATGGCAGCTAGAAGCAAGGGATCCTGCTGACAGTGTGGTGCATTATCTGCCTTTGATTTCACTGATCCACATGTGCTCTACTTTAACCAGAAGTAATTGTTCAGCTGCAAAATCCAACTTCATTATTGCTACAAGATCCAACAGCAACATATGGCACCAGCACACAGATTTATCCTGTGGCTGGCATACTGAATAGCCACTGTTTTCTCTCCCCCAGGAGATTTACAATGTTGTGTTTATCTTCTGGGGCACTGTTGGCTATTTAAATCATGTTCCACTGCATGACTCTGCTCCCACAACATACCTAGCTGGCTCAATAGCAAACAGAACTTGGGGAACACTAAAAGTGAATTAGTTGAATCAATTAAGTTACCTTGGGGGGTTAACTTTAACACAACTCATTCACAGGGTCAAGTAAATACCATTCAGTCAGTCAAGTTGTGAGAACACCTAAACAAAATGAATCATGGACATCTGCAGAACTTGGGACTTTCATTGCTATTCTGCACACTACTTTCATCCTTCTGCCCCCCCACCCAAGATGGTGGTCTGTCAATGTTGCCATTTTGCAGGTCTAGTTTTCCAAGAAAAATTGAAGAGAACAAGCAGCTGAAAAAGTGTTGTTGGCAGCCCAAAACACATGTGCCAAATACTGATAGACCGCAATGCTAAGCCACAGCTACTGCTATCTAAAATGTTAAATGATTTTTAAAAATGATGAAATGATTAGCAATGTCATAAAAGACTTGTCAGTTCTCTCCTACTATATTGAACATAGATTCATAAATCCTATTCAATTGTTAGATTAGATTAAAATTAGAATTTAACCTAAGAATGGAGCTGTAAGAGTTGATTCCAAGACGAAGTCTAAATAGATTCAGCAGATGCAATTTTTTCAAATAAACAGTCTCTTACTCCTACTGACATTACAAACTACTAGTATGTAAACAGAGAGCAAACCTCATTTCTTTCTAACATTGATGATGTTACCTAGTTGGGTAATGAAACATCTGCAAGAAAACAATCAAGCTTAGAGACCAACAACCCCACAAACAGTCTCTTAGTACAGTGCTTGCCAAACTTGTGTAAATTATCCAAATTTGGGTGAAAATGTTATTCTTTGGATAACGATGAAAAATCCCACTACTCAATCACAACATGGATATTTAAATTAATTTAAAGGGTTTTACCTTCATTGGGTAAATTGACTTTCCACTGAGCAAATTTATTTAATGGTTAATAAGGAAAAGGTTTGGGAAGCATTGTCTTAGTCCATCATAAATTCATTCTGGTAAAAGAAATTCAAAAGTGTCAAAGAAACACAGCTTTAACAATGAATAAAGAAGTTCCTAACATAGTTCTTCAGATTCTGTGCTCTAATCAATGGTTCTTGGCATTAACAGTCATTAAAGAATGCCTGGGTAAATCTTTATTTCCTTCACTGTGCTCTGTAGTAAAAAGGCTTGATAGGCACTGTGCAGGGAAGCTCAAGAAATGACTCATGCCCTTTACTGGATGGCTGTGAATGCAATATGAACTTCATTTAGAATTCTTTTTTTTTATTGGCCAAGTGTGATTGGACACACAAGGAATTTGTCTTGGTGCAAATGCTCTCAGTATATATAAAAGAAAAGATGCATTCATCAAGAGTCAAGAATCATAAGGTACAACACTTAATAATAGTCATAGGGTACAATAAGCAATCAAATCATACTAGGAAACAGTCAATATAAATTGTAAGTGACAAAGTTACAGTCATACAGTCACAAGTGGGAGGGGATGGGAATAAGGAGTGATGAGAAGATTAATAGTAATAGTAGTGCAGACTTTGTAAATAGTTGGACAGTGTTGAGGGAATTATTTATTTAGCAGAGTGATGGCATTCAGGAAAAAACTGTTCTTGTGTCTAGTTGTTCTGGTGTGCAGTGCTCTATAGCATCATTTTGAGGGAAAGAGTTGAAACAGTTTATGTCTGGGATGTGAGAGGTCTGTAAATATTTTCACAGCCCTCTTATTGACTTGTGCAGTATATAGGTCCTCGACGGAAGGCAGGTTGGTAGTAATTGTTTTTTCTGCAGTCATAATTATCCTCTGAAGTCTGTGTCTGTCCTGTTGGGTTGCAGAATCAGACAGTTATAGAGGTGCAGATGACAGACTCAATAATTCCTCTATAGAACTGTATCAGCAGCTCCTTGGGCAATTTGAGCTTTCTAAGTTGGTGCAGAAAGAACATTCTTTGTTGTGCTTTTTTGATGATGTTTTGATGTTAGATGTCCATTTTAGGTCATGTGATATAATGGAACCTAGAAATTTGAAGGTTTCTACTGTTGATACTGTGTTGTCTAGTATTGTAAGAGGTGGTAGTATGGAAGGATTTCTTCTAAAGTCTACCACCATTTCTGCGGTTTTGAGTGTGTTCAGTTCCAGATTGTTCTGGTTATACCACAAGGCAAGTTGTACAACCTCCTGTCTGTATGCGGATTCGTCATCTCGAATGAGACCAATCACTGTTGTGTCATCTGCAAACTTCAGTATTTTAACAGATTTATTTATTTATTTATTTATTTAATTGGACTTGTATGCCACCCCCTCTCCAAGAGGACTCGGGGCAGCTCACAATTAAAAAACAACAATAAATATTTTAAAAAGAATTAAACCAAACAAGCCCAATCACTAAAATCAATTTAAAATAGATTTAAAACAGGTGGATCATTTGAGATGCAGTCATTGGTATATAGGGAGAAGTGGAGTGATATTTAGAGGAAGGTATTTACATTGTATATGTAGATATCTGAGGAAAGGAATGAATGACATATGAGTTTTGTAAATCACTCCCACTCATACACGTATTTTATTTTTTTATTTAAAAGAATTGTATGATCGCCATCTTAAAACAATGGCTCTGACTGGCTTACAAGAGCAGTAAAACCAGTAACTATAAAACATTATAATAAAACAATAAAGTGATTAAACAAACACAAAAACCATGCACCTCCTACTCAACTCCTTAGGATGCCCCATCAATGACCCTCATTCTATCTCTCCTTTCCTCTCCTCTCCCAGTGTCTCAGTCAAAACCCAGGTTTTGATTGCCCTTTTGAAAGGCTAAACCAGTGTAAGTCTTCCAAATTGCCAGCTGGAGGGTGTTCATAAGGTAGAAATAGCCACAGAAAAGGTACACTTCTGAGATCCCACTAAGTGGCCAGATTTCAGAGAAGTGATCTGGAGTTTTCAAAGTCTTAAATTCAATTTTAATCCATGTATTAAAAACAGTCATATTATTAATAAAAACAACTTTATATGGATTTTAGATTGTCATCATTTTCATTATGCAGGGATTTATTTTTGCTGAACATTTACTCAAAATTGACGTTTCCCAGGTAACAATTTTTCATCATATAAATGTATGATTCTGTGAAATCTATAATAACATATTAATCCATAATTATTGTGTATTTATTGACTATTAATTTTACTTATGTCCTGTTTCGTGCACTGGCACATGATATGCATGCACTTGACTTTCCATCATTATTTGTATCCATTTAATAAAATGCTTCTTTTATACTGACCTTTTAATTCATATAAAAATACTCACTGACCTTTCAAAAATTTTTTGTCATTGTTCTCTCTAAAAGACCTTCTATTTCCTTCCTCCCATCCTGTGTCTTTTCATTTCTTTTATCATCCATGAAGCTTCAAACCTGTTTTGCATACTTGTAGTATATTTGGGCTTTGGGGACCATAAATAATTTGAACTAAATATTTGCAATGTTAAATATAATATTCTGATCCAGCTATAGTATAAACTCAGGAGATTGAGCTAGAATTGATAGTTGCTGACATTCAACCAAAGTTACTTAAAATTAAATACCATATTCTACTGTAGGAAGTTAGCACCCACCCCTCTTCTAGAAAAATGAAATATCCTATGAAATATTAAAAAGGCAGAACAGTTCCCCTAAAAAGAAAAGTAGAAACTCAGAGACGCAGAAACTCATTCCCCCACTTTGTTAATGGGCCATTACTCTGGCCAGTCTATTTTACATAACAAAGATCTACTCCAGGTAGAGGTATAATAGGAATTGCCCAAAGCCCTTTCATTACATCATCATCCAGCACGGCTCAGCCAAGCCTGGGATTCAGGACAGCCTACAGAGTTGCCCCTGCATGGCCTGCATGGGAGTCTGTCAACCAATCAGAATACAAGCTCAAATTCAAATTGCAACAGAGAGTATAAAACTAAGGGTCTCTCAGCATTTTCCTTCTTTTCCTTCACCCCACATCTTGAAGCGTGTGATCGTCCTTTTTCACCCAGGAGCTCCAAGCCATGTGGTCCTGTCCACCATTAAACCATCTTTCCAAACAGCCTCCATGTTTTCCGTGTCTTTCTTCCCCACTTGGAACTGAACCCAGAAGGATATTTCTTCCAACACTACCTAATAGATTTAATATGTCAGGCTAAGAGAAAGACCAGGATACAAGACAAACCTCAATTTTAACCAGAGTTCATCTAACAGAGGCCATAGCATCTTGTGATGTGATGTCCTGGAAGGAAGTCGGCCCTGAATTTCCCTAGATAATACAGGTAGTCCTAGATTTACCTTTCATTTAGTGACTATTCAAAGTTACAACAGCACTGAAAAAAATGACTTACGACCATTTTTCACACTTAAGACCATTACAGCATCCCCATGGTCACAATCAAAATTCAGGTGCTTGGCAACTAATTCATACTGATGACAATTGCAGTACCCTGGGATCACGTGATCAGCTTTTTCGATCTTCTGACAACTGGGAAGCCAGATTTACTTAACAACTGTGTTACTAATTTAACAACTGCAGTGATTCACTTAACAAATGAGGCAAGAAAAGTTGTAAGATGGAGCAAAACTCATTTAACAAATTTCTCACTTAGCAACATAAATTTTGGGCTCAATTATGGTCGTAAATCCAGGACTACCTGAAACCAGCTTCAAACAAAAGAAATTCAGACATTAAAAAACTGTCTGCAACCATTGCCATATTCTCAGCAAATTTAGGATTACTTTCACATTTGAAAAGAAAATTATTTTGCAAATAATTAGTCTTTGAGTAAGTTAAATGAGGTCATACATCTAGTAGCAGAGAGATGAGAACTGTTTTAAGCTTAGAACCAGATTATTTTAAGCATAATAAATTAAGAACCACACACCAGGAGTGAGCATAGCTGCAGCTAATACTTAGCATGTCCTTACCTTTCTTATTTTAACTTTTCTTTCACCAGGAACATGCTACTTGGAATAATAACAGGGGAAAAATGTAGGAGAAATGAGTGATAGGCAGTTATCTAGCTCTAAGGTGGTCCAGTATCTCATTTCAATTTCAGTATTGAATTGTAAACAACTGTTTTCACAAATGGGAGAGAAATTTAAAATGTGCTAGCACTAGTTATTTTTTGACAGTGACCATAAAATCATGTGTATCTATTTTATATTATAACATTCTATAGATATTGTATTGTATTGTTTTTATTATTCTATTGTAGATGTTCTCTGAACTTGTTGTTTTCTTGCAGATGTTTTGTTACTAGGCTAGGTAACATCATCAGGGTAGGGGGAAAGGGATAAAGTTTACTAATTGTTTGTACATATAGGAGCTTGCCCCAATAGTTATGGTTGAAGTGTGGTTTCCATTTTTTAGTTCCTTGATTAGATGATTGCTTCTTCCTTAGTTGTCTATCAGTGCTGCTTCCCTAGTTATGTGGGTATTATTTTGGGGAGGAGGATATACTCTGGGCTGTTTGTTTCCTTCTTTGAGTAATTTTATTGCAGTTGTTGTGGGGTGCCATCAGCCAGACAGTGTCGGCTGGCGACCCCCAGGGGGAGGGCCTTCTCTGTGGGAGCGCCCACCCTGTGGAATCAGTTGCCCCTGGAGCTGCGGGTGGCCTCTGACCTTCGTTCCTTCCGTCACGACCTGAAGACATGGTTTTTCCAACATGCCGGCCTGGACTGAGGGGGGTGGGGTTTTTTATGGTTTTTTTACAGTATATTGGCTGTTTGGGTTTTAGATATTTGTTTGGGTTTTTATTTAATAATTTTTAATAATTTTAAATTTTGTACTGTATGTCTTTTACTGTTGTGAGCCATCCTGAGTCCTTCAGGAGATAGGGCGGCATATAAATCCAAACAAACAAACAAACAAACAAACAAATAAAAAAGCCCTTCTCTTCCATTTCACAACCAGCCTGATTATGCTTCCTTAAGAGCCTAAAGACCTGGTTCTCCTGGTTGGCCTGGGGACCCAATGTGGGGAGAACCACACTGGAGATGGCTACTAGATTGATAGCAAGCCCCATCTTCCCACCCCCCAACTCCCTGCTTTCCCCACCTGTCCATCTTTTATTTTCGTATTGCTGTATCATTATTTCCCATTGTTTGTTCTATTGTTCCATGACTTTACTACTATTACATTTATACTTCTTTTCATTTTCCCATTTTTATTGTCCCTTAGAGTAGCCCTATGATGAGATAGGTGGCAAATAAATGTAACAGATAAATAAATAAATTGCACAATGCTTTAATTCAGCATTCTGCAAACGGAGTCAGAAAGAAAGTGAGACTAAGATGAGAGTGGAAGAGGAAATAAAGCTCTGAAATGTATTAAAACGTTTCTCAATTTTGGCAACTTTAAGATATCTGGATCCTTGCTGCGGAATTCTGGGAGTTGAAGTCCAGACATTTTAAAGTTGCCTAAGTTGAGAATCATTGTATTAAAAAGAACCACACGTCGATGCCATGCAAAGTCCAGCCATTCCTCCATCTTAGTTCTACTTTCTTCTTGTCCATACTTTTCTCCTATCCTTGATGGATACAAGGATATTAACTAAAAAAAGCCATGAGATAGGACTTAAAGCACTAAATTTGGATAAGAGAGACCCACACTCAACTAGGGAACTCATAAAGTCACTTTAGTTTAGACCATTCACTCTATCTAAGTTGAATCTATCTCACAGAGTTGCTATTTTGGGTAAAAGATTAGCAGACACTCTCATGTAAGCTGCCCTGAGCACTCAGTGGGAAGTAGAATAGAAATGCAATGAATGAATGCATTAAAATCCCAGTATATGCATTTCTTCTTCCCTGGTCAGCTGTAAAAAAAAGAAAATTCCATAGCTTGTATGGTTCAATTCAAATTTCCAAAAATGTAATCTATTTTACTTGGGTCTGAAATCTTATCATATGTCCCGCTTTTAAGACATTCCAGTGAGGAACATCACTTTAGAAGTCATTTGACAAGTAATTATCATTGTACATTTGATGAGAACCTTAAGGACAGGTCAGGGTACCATGAGGCTGGCATTGCTAACAGAATAAATCAAAGCCATGCCTTGAACTTTTACAAAAGAGTTTTTCTAATAGTAATACTTCACTTGTTTAAACTGCCATTTCCTTCTTTACATTTCTGGTATTGTGAAGATGCACTCAGCAGAAGTACGAATGCTGTTTTACTATCTGAAATGAGTGCAGTAGCGTTAAGTAGCTTGTACCTCTTAGCACAAATAAAGAGATGTTTCTGGAGGTAATGAGACTGAAGGGAATGCAAGATTTCTCTCCAGCGTAGAAACCTGGAGTGAGAAATAGGGTCTGATTTCTCCATTTTCTAAAATCCCTAGAAGCCTCTAGTCTCATGGGGCCATCTGTTCACAGTAAGCATCAGTCACAGAACATGATGTTCACTGAGGCTGGCAGATTGAAGCATGCCATGAGCTGTGAGAAAGCAACAAGCAGCCTATAAATGTGGAATTTCTATTTCCAATGTGTGAAACATGTGGGCCTCTTTGCTTTCCCATATACCACAATGAAAGGCATTCAGAAACGAGCAAAAATAGAATTCTTTTTTTAAAAAAACCTCTACCTTGTAGTCATACTTCCTTAATCTAAATGTTCATTGGACAGAATAAATAGAAGCAGCTACAACTTTAACAACTTGTATGAATGGGAATTCTCCCCCCAATATCCAAGAAACGTTCATCACTCTTCTGTTGGAAGAATCCTTTATTGTATATGAATAATGAGCCCAATCTGTCTCATACTAAGAACTGACTCTATAACTGGCTGCAGGTTATGTAACTAGTTGGCAAACCTTCTGAAGTGTAGTCCTTGAATGTCATGCAGATATACTAAGAACCCTAGAGCCATCAGATTAACAAATTATAGCTGCCAACATTCCCAATTCATCAAGGACAGCAACATATTTTTCATTGCCTCAGATGCCTCTGGGCTATAAAATGGGACCAATATTTGTAAATATGCATTTGTGTATTTGACTTACAATCCGCTAGTACTTTGTATCATCTGAATCCATCTTCTGGCATTTTATTTAATATATATTCCACTCTGCTTGTAGCAAATGTAAGCCAAAATTATGTTGTTGTTCTACCAATGCTCACATATATTGCATTCTGCTCCCTGGCTGCATTCTATATCTATCCACTCAGGCATAGGGTGTCCTTGTTTACATTGTGAAATATGGAGGTACATTAACATGAGAGTTACTCTGGTGGATCAAACCAAATGTCCATCTAGCTTAGCCTCTTCCTTGTCACATTTGCAGCTTGATATTCATAGAAACCCCACAAATAGAACATAAGGTTGACACTCCTTTCCCTATAGCTACTGTTTAGAGATAACACCCACTCAATTTGATTAATAGCTTTTAATTATTGGTCCTCCATATCATTCTCCAATCTTCTTTAAAGTCTTCTAAGGTAGATGCCATCACTAGGTTTTGTGGCAGCAGATTCAATAGTTTAGTAATGCAGTATGTGAAGTAGTCGTTCCACTGATATGTCCAGAATCTCGTACTGATTAGTTTCACTGAGTGATCTGAAAGTTTAGTATGATGAGCTGTGCTTTCTCTCTGCCATATTGGTATTAACATTTTGCAGATTGTATTTATCATACTATATTGAAAATGATATGGTACTAAACACAAACAAAAGAAAACAGAATAAAGGTCTCATCAAAGATGGAATCTAATTTCCCTGAATTCTCTGAATACTGAAACAGATGCACAGAAAGAATACAAGTGGAATATAGTTTAATTTCTAACATGTATTGGCTTGAAACTGTTGATGTGATCAATTGTGTATAATTAACACAGGTTGGACAGGCTGATTCAAAACATTATGTAGCCTTCATAAAATAAAATATTTGACAGATACATTTTGGATAACAATTGTATACAATGTAACATTACCCAAGACTTTCAGTTTTCCGATATTGTACTCATTATTTCAAATCAATTTTGAAACAATTGAAGCAGTCCTGCAATGAAAGGGGGCTTTCAAAACCTTTGATATAAGGAGCAAAAATGTCAATTTTAGTTTTCCTCAGCCTTCCATTCTTCCTTATCCTTTGTGATTTAAAAAAAAAGATCTGCATTAAAATGTGTTTATGCCTTTCTTACACCTTTCTCTAAAATGTACACCATTCTGCATTCATTTTTGCAAGCATGACTTACTTTTTTGAACATTTTTCCTTTATATAATATAATTTTATGCATATATTTCTTTCACCTATATGTATGAATTGTTTTGAGTTGCAGATTGGTTTTATTGGGACCATATGGTCTGGAAAAGGACATATTTCAGTAAGTTAACATTTAGGGATGTTTGGAAAGTACAAATTGGGTATTCTACAAGTGCTTTTTCCAAAAGGCAACTGGACTTTCTTGGTTCTAGAACTGAAGAAGCTTCCTGGATGAGAAGTGAAACATTTTCAAGGGGAAAAAAAACCTAAGAAAGTCCATTTGCCTTTCAGAAAAAGCACCTTTGACACAACCATGACCCAAATGATTGAGAATCTCCATAGACATACAAATTGAGTAAATTCATGCTAAAATACACCTGATGGGATTTCCTTTAGGTATGACACAGGCTTGTTTTTGAAAATAAAAAGCAGAAGTTGAAAGACCAATACAGCTCCTAAAAGTTCTCCATCCAGCCTTTAAAACCTCAGGAAGTCCTTATTCTTCTGTCTTGTCTAGCACCATCTCCCTCTTTTATTCACTCTTTGATTTTCTGCTTATAGGTCCAATTTGCAAGAAAAAGGGAAATACTAGTTTCAGATAGAAACTGTTGTAAGTCAGCTTTTCCCTCAACTATGCTAGCCTCATGCAGTATATTGCTTACGGTTTATTTGTTTACAAAAGGTCTATGATTTCACAGAGGAAAAGGAAGATGGTGAAATATGATTTTAAACCAATGAAAACGGAAGGAGAAACCAATACTTTACATGGTGTGCAAACATTCAAACGAATAGGAGGAAAAAGTAGCTAGGAATAAGGTTTTTCAACGAAAAGAGTTATGAGGAGTATGTGCTTTGCACATTATAAATAACAAAGTTAACACTGTTTAACTGGACATCTTAAACCATTTTATAAGACACCATGGCTACAAATGTGCAGTGCTTTAGGAAGATGTTTCCTGATACATAGCTGAATCCTTCCTTCTGCAGAGAGAGAGATCAGGACAATTAACTAGTTGAAAAGGACAGCTGTATTTCAGAAAATGAGGGCAGAGCTTATTTATTCTTTATGTCCATGGCTATCCATTGAAAGAACAGCTCATTTTTGTTTGTTCAGAGCTGGCTATGTCTCAAACCCCATCATAGGGTATGATTTTCTGCCAAAAAAAGCACTCCTTTGGCTCTTTGTATATTTATTCCCACAAAATCTGCAAAGCTGTGTTAACCTGGGTCCTTCCATTATTTGACTGCTAAGGGAAAAATAACTGGCAGGGACCCTAATTCCTGGATTGAACTTTCATAAACTCAACATTATAGGTTTTGATTATTTCTTTTTTGTAGCTTCCTTTACTTTAACAGAAATTGTGTGTTTTTTCTAGCTTAAGTGCATGAATTTTGACAATTCCAGTTTGGGCATATGCTTAAGAAAGATCAAGAAAGTTCTTTATCTTGTACCAAGTTAAATATAATTATTAGATTTATTCTGAAAAACATAGTATCTTAGAGTAGTAATAAAGTAATTATTCCCACCAGTTTCCTCTTCTCACACATTCTTACAAACCTGGCTGTAGAAAAGACTCCTGGTTTGCTAACGCAAAAAAGGGGGGCTTTCTCAAAAGGACACTAGACTTTGTTTTTCCTTTGTTTAGGAAAACCAAGAAAGTCCACTTGCCTTTTCAGAAACGACCTTTGAGACAACAATTACTTGAATGACTGAGAATTTCCATACATATAAATAGCAAACTGTGCCTTAACTGCTCCCTAAAAAACTATTTGAACTATGTGCACAAGTATCCACCAAGATCTACAAAATGCTGCACTTATTATGTATCAAATATTGTAGCCTATAGCTGCTGCTGTTGAAGGGAGAAATTCCTGTATATTAATCTTTATGAAGTCATTAAAAAAGAATGAGACTAAGTAATTTAATTTAATTCACAAAAACACTCCTTGGAATCAAGTCTAAGGATCTCATATATATGGATCTATTTCAGCCAACAAGTCTCTTTGATTGATAGATTGATTGTTTGTTTGCCTAGTTTTGAGCAGCTGAGTTTAAGAACACATAACCAAGTTGTTTAGTACTTGGAAATGTTGATTCTTTCAAATCCATTTTATCACTAGGAGAATCTAAAGCTGCAAGAACCCAGCCTAAATCTAATCAAATTCTTGCTTTATCTTTGTGAGGGGAAAATCGTTATAACCCTTCTTTCTGCAGGTTTACCTCCTGACATGGTATTATTTTACCCAAAGCCATCCAGGAAACAAATTGTTTCTTTGGCTTCAGTACAAATTCTGTACCAAGTGAGCTACACAGGAGCATGTTGGCACATTGTGGAGGAAGAGATTACAATTATGGAGGGCCAAATATCCTGAAATGTTTTTATTTGACAAAATGGAAAAAGAGGGCAACTCTAAGGTATTTAGACCATATAGAAACTGAAGTAAGTGTCAGTTTTGGAAGCTGTATTATTCTGGAACCCTGATATTAAGTTTGAGTAAAGATAATTTATTTGGGCATATTTCCAAATAAAGGTTTTTAAAGACAGTGGTGTGAAATGAAGGTACTGGAAGGAAACTTGCATTTGATAAGGAATTCGGGGAAAAACAGAATGGGCCTTTTTAAAGGTCCATCTGCAATCCTACTCTATGACAATGGAGGCAATAAAGATTGCCTGCTTACTGTCTCCATTGCATTTACACAGAACATGCCAGTGATGCTTTCCCAAACTGTGTAGTATCTTGTTCATCAAAATGTTGGAGGTTGGAGGCTCACTATGAATCATTTTCATCGTTTCTGAAGATAAGGTTAATCAGGATGCTGTAGTACTGGGACAGGTCACAGAGTGGAAACTTTGGGAACTGGTTCTCCTGTTGTACAGATACTATACTTTTATATACAGAATAACAGAGTTGGAAGGGACCCTGGAGATGTTCTAATCCAAGCACCTGCTCAAGCAGAAGATCCTCTAACATTCCAGACAAATGACTATCCAATATCTTCTTAAAAACCTCCAGTGATGGAGTACCCACAGCTTCTGGAGGCAAGCCATTTCACTGATTAATTGTTCTCACTGACAGGAAACTTCTCCTTAATTCTTGGTTGTATCTTTCTTTGATAAGCTTCCATCCATTATGTCTTCCATTTATCAGGCATAAGAAATGAGGAACAAGGCTGTTCAATGAGTACATGTTTATTCCATACAAGAATCTGAACTATTAAAGCAAATTAGTAGTAGATAAGAGTCAACAGAATTCAAGATGTGCTGGCTTTACATCACTTGTGAGTGTGAAGAGACTCCAAACTGATGACACACTTGATTCTTCCCTTGGACTCAGTTTAGTCATCAAGGAATTAAGATCATGTGAAGTGCTAATACCACCTTATAATGCCTTGATGAAGCCACACTTGAATATTGCATCCAGTTTTGGTCATCACAATATAAAAAAAGATGTTAAAACTCTAGAACAGGGATGTCAAATTTGATACCATCGTGGACCACATTGGGATTTTGTTTGCCACTGGGGGGCTGGGGTGGGTATGACCTGGTCATTGCAGCTGACTGGGTGAGTGTGGCAGGGTCTGTGGCAGAAGGGGCTGGTCCTTTCCCATCTCCAGGACAGCCCATAGGCCAACTCTGCAGCCTATCATGGGCTGGATCTGGTCTGCAGGCCATGTGTTTGACACCCCTGCTCTAGAAAGAGTGCAGAGAAGAGCAACAAAGATGATTAGAGGACTGAGGATAAACATATGAAGAACTGTTGCAGGAATTGAATATTTCTAGTTTAATGGGAAAAAAGGACTAGGGGTGATATGATTAGCAGTGTTCCAACATCTAAGGAGTTGCCAAAAAAAAGAGGGGTTCAACCTATGTTCGGTGACTACATTTTGTGCCTGACGCATGCTGTGCTTGTGTGTAAAAAAAACCTTAAGCTGTGCCGCCCGGACAGCTGAAAAGCACTGCATGAAAGTGCACAGCATTTGAAAAGCCTCTTTTTTCCTGCTTTTTCAACCTCAGCTGTGCTGCACAAAGCAGCTGAGGTTGAAAAAGCAGGAAATAAAGGACAGGTAAGAGCCCGGGCAGGCGAGTGGGCCAAACATCAGCCAACTAGTTCGGTGTCTGCTGCTCTTCAGAGCTACCAGTTCTTTAGAACCAGGCAGAACCGGTAGCATCCCACCCCTGAATCGAGGAGAGAAGCAACTTAGAACTAAGAAGACATTTCATGCCTGCTAGAACAATTAATCAGAGGAACAACATGCCTCCAGTAGTTGTGGGTGATCCAGCACTGAAGGTTTTTAAGAAGAGATGGGACAACCATTTGTCTGAAATGCTTTCCTGCTTGAGCAGGGAATTGGACTAAAAGATTAGAAGACCTCCAAAGTCCCTTCCAACTCTGCTATTCTCTTATTTCTGTAATGACAGAACTAGTACTTCATCAATTAGATAGATAACCTTTATTGTCATTATGCACTGTGGGCACACTGGCACATATTAAAAATGAAATTCTGTTGCTTGCTCTCAAAAGTATACAGATACATACAACACATATAGACATACTATATACATATACATATATACACACACACACCTACAGTCATACATATAAATAAATTCATATTATTAGAAATAATAATAATATAATTCAGACTCATTCCAGAAGTCTCAGTATGGCTCTCTGTTTTAATTTTGCACATACCTTCTAGGACTCGTTGAAAAGTCCTTAATAATATTAATATTTGTAAAGTTCTTTGAAGATTAAATGTGCCAAGCTGGATTTATTAATACGGGGCTTGTTTCATTTGGTTCAACAGCAGAGACTCGAGGGAAAGGAAACTGTTGGGGTATCTGAACATTGCATTTATTTGAATTTTTATAATATAGATCAACTCTCAGAGACTGAGAGGCGCACCACACAAAATTAGATCCAAATACCACATACTGAGGGACAAATGAACCATAACCCCAATAATATATGTGTCTCCTCTCAACTGAAGTAGCAGGACTGCTGTATGTATTCAATTAAGGTCAGGTGTCTGGCAGATCCTGCTAAATGTTACCTTTTATGAAAACTGTGTGCAACTTGGATGAGTCTCAGAGAATTAGCACCTGACATGTCGGTCCTGTTGTGTCTTTGTTTGTGGATGATGTTTCATCAGTGCTACAGCCATGCTGTTGACAGACCCAGCTTTACAATGTCATGAAAAAGTAAATCCAAGTGATTTATTGTTGAAATATCTGGTGACAGGCAAAAGCTCTTCTGCACTGGTACAGCCTAGCTGAAGCATTTGCTCTCCCCTCCTATCAATCAACAAAAGCCTCCAGCGTCTGCTCGCTCTTTCCACCAGCAGGAGGAAGGAGGTGCTGATGCGGCCTAGCAGAGGTCTCTGAAAACAGTCCTTTTGCAGTGAAAGTGTATCACATTTAGTAACCCAGCCTCCATGCTCTTCCAAAGAGCTTAGGACCAGTGGAGCTGGTGGTTTAACCTGATTCCCTTTATAACCATATGGATCAAGTTACTGCTGCAGGACAGTGTTGAGATTCCAGTTTAGAATTGAGTTTGTAGTGTCCCTTGAAGAAATCCCACTAATCTTGCAGAGGGATGGGAAGGGGGAAGGGTCCTACAAAAAAGGTTGTACCTTAATTAATAAAAAGTGAGGGGTCATTACCCTTACCAATGTAAAAAAAAAGTCCCTAACATAATCTCCAGTCAAAATAATCAAATCAGATCTCTCTCAGAGACCTTAAATAGCCTAAAAGAATCAGAAGAACTGATGAGCTGATCCTATGTAAACATACTTCAATAACATGCAAACATAAACCAAGATTTTTAGGCGAATTATATGTTTAAAATTAGTTTGGACCAAATTCTCCATATACTGAGCATCTAAGAAGATCAATATTCTTTTTGAGGTCAAGGGCCGTAGAGGCATCTTTTTGGCATTCTAGTGAGCTACATGTGGATAGGGTAATGAGAAATGGGAATGAGCAAACCAGAAACTTATTCTGTTCAAACTAAAAAAAACCTTTTGTCTTAATCCTCATTTACTTTTTTTTACAAATACAAAATCAATTTTCCTCCTTTATCAATCTTTTTCTAATTTCTTTAATCACTAAGTTCAGTTTTGATTTAGTTGGAAACCCACAACTGGGGCACAGAATCCCAAGTTGTGGTAAAAAGAAAAAATCAAGATGGCAGCTGTGCTGGTGTAATGGTGCTCTCAAAGCTCTTTTTTGCTTTGTTTTATATGTATCATGACTGGCTGCCATTTTGACTTCTTTTTCCATTCCTTGTGGTTATCCCTGAGCTGAGAAGTTTATTTAAAAAAGAGTTTTTTTAAGCCACCTTAAATGTTTGCCCAAAAAGAATGGTAAATTGTATACTAAACACATCATCATGGTAATTCATCATCATTACCATAGTATTTGTTTACAAGAAGGTCCCAAAAGGAATCTATCTAGACCATTTTTATAAGCCCTGTTAGTGAAGGCATTTGGGATGAATAGGCCAAAGGATGATAGTGATTTTAACAGAGCTAATGGATGTTTATTTAAAAGCAATTTGACCAGCACAATGTTAGTTATTATACCGTTTCCCCTGTACAATTATAGGAAAATTACTATACTTCTTAACATATGTGTGTGGGGAGGCTAGGATTATTAGAACCCACATTATAATAATTGTTCATCTGCCTCCGCATACATAAATTCCATGGGTTTATATTGTACCACGCACAAGGCAATGTAATGGCCAAGTAACCATATGTTCAACATCAGAACAGCTTGTATTATTCATACACATACACACACTCACTTTCTCAATCCGATGGGTGGTATGTGCCTTCCTCAAACTTGGGTCCTCCATCTGAGGCCTCAGAATTTGAGTTCTGTGCAATAGCTTTACTGTTCCTAGCCCGCATGCTCTCTGAACAGAGAGCCCTGATGCTGTTCCTGGGATCTGTTGGAGTTACTATCCCAGCCTAACAGTCACATTCCCAAGTGGTCCTGCCACCACTGGGACCATTTTGGCCTTTATTTTCCACATCCTCTATTCAGGTCATGGTACTTCTCCAGCTTCTCATACTCCTTGTGGATGTTGTTGTCATTTGGCACTACTACATCTATCACCTCTGCTGACGTCTGGTCCATATCTACTATCTCAATGTCTGGTTAATTGTCTAGTACCTGCCTGCCTGTCTGGATCTGGAATTCACACATGATCTTAGCCAGGTTATTCTCCACAATTCTCTGTGGAATCTCCCATCTGGATGGGAGAGCCCATATATTTAGCAGATGTTCCTGTATACAAAGCCAGCTCCTTGGTTGTGCCATTCAGTATATGCAGCTCCTGGCTACATCTTTCACTCTGCCACTAAATGTTGGATTGTCTGTTTGCATAATCTGCACCTTGTGTCCTGCCTAGTGTTTATTCACACTTTGCATACAGCTTAATGTCATCCATGTCAAGGAAGTGGCTGATGGTAATTCAACCACTTGTGCAAATGTATATGTAGAGAAAATATTCTTGCTATTCTTTAGTTCCTCTTTATGAACTATGGATGTCATGGATTTTTCACTTCTAGTAATCAAATAAGACAATCAAATCATTACAAATGAATACAACTATTTCTTTATCTATCTCATTTTTTGACTGGCAGATGTAGAATAAGAGGCCTGGTCTGATCTTTTAAAGTAGTCTTGCCAATCTTATGTTTTTCAGATATATTATATTTTATTTCTTGTAATTCCTAACTCAGCAGGTTCATTGAGAAAGATATACCTTTTCCCTTAAATGCAAGAAGTTTTTTCTGTACATTAAAAAAAGCTGAGAAGAGAAATTATGGCATTATGACTCTGTAAACTGCTTAGAGAAGGCTGTAAAGCACTGTGAAGTAGTGTATAAGTCTAAGTACTATTGCTATTACTTAAGATACTGAAGACCTTTGGTCTATGGGCAGGAATTCCAAACCTACATATATCCTTGAATCTGACATTTTTCTGAGTTTGACCAAAAATTGTCCAGAAACCAGTGACGTTTTCTACAACATAAGTTCCTACTAACCAGTCCTTGTCAACAACTTGAATATTTTCAACTAACTGCCATTTTTATTCTTCTTCACAATCAGTTCTAGAGGCTACATGTAGAAAACAACCTATTGAATCTTTGTGCTCATAAAACAAATTTGAACAATACTTTTCAAATAATTACAATACTTTTCAAAGTCCTCTAATTCAGTCAAATTTCAAGTGGTATTGTGGTTTACATTGGCTCATATATTCTGAAAGGCATGCACTTTTGTTACAGTTTACCCATCAAACCCATTAATTTTGAATGAATACCAGGATAATTAAAATCATAAGTAATTGTATTTTAGTATTTTTCAAAATAATAATAATAAAGTTGTCTTTGTTGTGGGGAGATTTTGCAGGGGTTCTCAAGATTAAGCAGACAAACCACAGTACCCAAGGGCCATCTTGTAAAACAGCTTTATTCATTCATTTGCAACATCACAAGATAAACTTCCTCAGTGAGTTTGATTGTTATAGCTAGACAACCTGCAGCTAAAGCAGATTAAACAATTCTTCAGATTACCCCTTTCTTCATTTCTGGCATAATAGCCATTAAAAAAGGTTGGAATGCAGTAAATCACTTCATGATTCTTACTGCTCTGCTCTGCTCTTCAGCAATTAGCTATTTGCCTGTTTGTAGAGTAATGCTTCTTCTGAAGTCAATATTCCTAGGATATTGTTATATGTGTAGACTGTTATGGGTACAGAGCAAAGTAAGAATACATGAGTTGGTGATAGTTCCATGTTAAACTTCAGTAAATTATGATAAGGAAAGAACCAGTTGATTTCTCATCAAAGTTGTGTAATAGTTTGAATGATATGATCCAAGGAGATAAAAATACAAATCGGTGATATGAATGAATGGTTATGAACTTGATAAGTGAATACAGAAAAGTTATCAGACCAGTCAGATGTCTCAAAATCAATAAGAATGAATGTAGTGACTGGTCAGTATCCATTTAGAAAAAGACCTGTTTATTTCAAGTATGTAGTTCAACCATAAATTTATTTATATTTTTAAAAACACAAGTGATTTGAGTGTATTGTATAATGAAAGACCGAAAATTACAGAAAGGTAATGAGAAATTCTGAGTGTGGGATAATTGTTATTTGGTAATGTCAAGAGTGGAGCTTCAGAGCATGATGGAAATAAAATACAGTTTTAGATGTGGGTAAAGAGGGCTAAGCAAGAAGTCTCCAGCAGAGTGAAAGGAATTAAAAAGAAAAGTGATGAAATGAAAAGGGCTGTGGGAAGGAGAAACTTATAGAACCATGTGGGAATGATAGTGATATGTCAAAGAGTGAAATTGAACAGAATGTTATAAATGTCAGGGGAAAAATGCAACTCAGCTGTATATCTCAGCCTGTGGTGAGTTAAGCAATGCCATGTCCTCCCCCGCACAGTGCCTGGAGGCTGTTAGGAGCTGGGTGGGGAGCAATGGGTTGAAATTGAACTACACTGAGTGCCTCTGGGTTTGGGGTTCTTTGGCTCATGGAGAATTGTCACCATTGGTCTTGGATGGGGTGGCACTACCCCATCCAAACCCTGTACATAATCTGGGGGTTCTCCTGGACTCGTGACTCCTGCTCAAAGAGAAGATGGCGGTCATGACCTTTGTGCAACTGCAGGTTGTGTGCCAGTTTTGCCCTTTCCTGGGCCAAGAATACCCACTCATGGTCACTTATTCCCTAGTAACTTCCCCTCTTGACTATTGCAACACGCTCTACATGGGGCTGCCCTTGAAGAGCATCCAGAAGTGCCAGTTGGTACAAAATGCAGCAACCCGCATAGTTTTGTGCAGACCTCAGGATGCACATGTATCACCTCTCCTGCAGAAGCTGCGTTGGTTGCTGATTTGCTTCCGGGTAAAATTCAAGGTGCTAATTGTCACCTTTAAAGCCCTTCATGGCCTGAGACCAGGTTATCTGAGGAACCATCTCTTGCTGGTCACATCTACCTGACCCACTAGAGTGGGGAGGCAAGGAATGTTGCAGGTCTCATTCCCTAGGGGAATACTCCTGGTGGTACCCAGAAAAAGGGTCTTCTCTGTGGGGGCTCCCTCTCCCTCTGTCATTGATTGATGGTTTGGATACTTAGTTGCTTAATGTATTTTTGGACAAATGTACAAGTAACAATAAGGAAGTAGTAGACCCTTCAAACCACCAACCAATGATAGAAGTGACCACTACCCCTCACCAGTTGAATTTCATACTTTACAGCAAAACAATCAGAAGTCACAAGACCAGAAATCAGTACTATGATTCAATCAGCCTTGTGACACAATCAGCCTTGTGACTCAACCAGTCACAAGACCAACCAACCTCTAGGGTTCTATATAAATGAACAAGACACTTCACCCAAAAGAAGTTACCTAGTTTGGTAATGGAATATCCAGGAGCAAAGCAGCAAGCTCAGAGAGCAAACCTGTGCCTAAATAAATATAAATATTATATTTAGCAAATGATTCAGCATTGAGCAGACAATAGATGAAGTACATGTGATACCCACTTAGTTTCTTGATTTTTGGACAAATGTATAAGCAACTGTAGTGATGATATTAGGGATTTGTTGATTAGTGGTGTGAATATGAGTACACTTTTTTTATGCAGAGGCAGCTGTGTTGTTACCTATATTGCAATGTGTATTAGACAGCCTGCATCATGCAGTGATGGCTGTAAATCTGAAAATTAATCTGTCAGATCAAAATAGTTGTATTTGACAGTGAAAACAATATGAACAATGGCAAGTTATAAATAAATAGCAAAAATTAGAACAATTCACTGAACCTGCACACATTGGTAGAACGTTTATTGAAAATGGGAAAATGGATGGTGAAAAATTAATACATGAGAATGCTGACAATAATGGAAAGGATGTGTTCTGTTACGATGAATTAATGTTTACTGAAAGAAGCAAAAATCACGGTGTATGGAAACGTGTTTCTACCTACTTTGTTCTGTGGGAATGAGGTAGAGAATATCAGGCAATATTTAAAAGTATGTTGAAAACAGTGCAAAAGAGTTGCTTAAGTAGTGCGTTTCACCAAACAAGCTGAGGTAGGGTCAAGAATAAATCTGTACTGAATAAATATTGATTGAATACAAAAGTAAGAAACTATTATGAAGGAACTACATTGAGATGTATAGACATATAGTGGGAATGAATGAGATTCAAATCACTAAAACTTGAAGGAAAAGCAAATGGATTCACAGGAAGAGAAAGAAAAAGAAAGTTGTGGCAGGCTAAAGTTAATGACAACCTGAAAAAATGGTGAGAAGTTTAAAGAATAAAATTCAATGCATAAACCAGTATGTGTGTATTTTGAAAGCAAAGATGAGTTGCAAAGATAGAAGGTATGCAGAGGTATTGTGAATGGTTTTCTATAAGCTAGATGTAGCGATGTGTCCTTTTTTCTATCTCATATCCTCATTTCATTGGCTTTCTGCTGCACTGTTTTGCAGTGTTTTGCCTATTCCAAAAGCAAATAGCATGATGGATGCATTTATAATAGTCTCTGCATATATTCTTAGCCATTATTGGACACACAGTATTAAATAAGTAGAAGGGAACTTACAGATGATGCAACCCTTCTTGCATAGAAGTTGTTAGATAAATATCACTGTTTCAGTCATACACTCTGCATTGGTATATTGTTTTTATGTCTTCCACTGTTTATATTTCACTCAGTTAAGTAAATTGTAGGCTTTCAAAAGTGAGCAGACAGCACTAAAACTAAAATATGACCTACAAAGGTCCTAAAACGACTGAATAGAATGGAATGGAAACCATTTTTTCAGAAATGTATGCTAATTATCTTAGTTTTTCTACACTCACCTTGGCCAATATTGTATGTGTCCAATTGCTGGTTTTTCTGTATATTATTAAGAACATCTACCAATAACAATAACAACCTGAGGACAAAGCAGACTTTGGAGGGCTGTTCAGATGTAGAATCTGGATCACTTCAATTAACGGTTAGCAAAACAGTAATCTATCTGACCACTGGAGCCATTTCTCCCTCAGTTTTATCTTTTCTGAAAAGTGATGTTTGGTTTATCAGATTTGATTGATATTTTGCTTTCTCCTTCAAGAGCTCATGGTGGAATACATGGGAAACTCTTTATAATACCCTCAGAAGCCATGTGCTGGTTTGAGTGAGTAAGTGATTACCCCAAAATTGCCCATTAAGTCAATAGGAGCCGTGGTTGGAATGCAGTATTGCAGGCTAATTATACCAACTGCCAGCAGTTCAATTCTGACCGGTTCAAAGTTGATTCAGCCTTCCATTCTCCCAAGGTCAGTAAAATGAGGACCCAGATTGTTGGGGGCAATGTGCTGACTATGTAAACTGCTTAGAGCGGGCTGTAAAAGCACCATGAAGTCTAAGTGCTATTGTTATTGTTAAGTAATCATGGTGTTGAAAGTGGACATGATGAGTTGGGGCTGCAGTGATTCATAAAATAAGATGCTGGGCCTGCGCACCACTGAGGTCAGCGGCTCAATTCCTGTGAGTGAATAAACTGTGTAGGGACTTACTTGTAAATTTTGACAAGTAATGGGACAAAATGGTTCAAATTTTTGTTTGTTTTAAACACTTTCAGAAACCATAACTTTCCCAACTTAACTCAGAAAAATATATTTACATAAAACATTTTGGTATTCTCTCCAATATCTCATTAGACTCAATTTACATATTCTGTTCTCTTTAAATAGTAGCTTTTGTGAATGATTTCCAGGTTCGTGGCCTTTTCTGTACTTTGCACCTTTGCTTAAACACAGATTAACATTGTATCTTCTTCATCAACCTGCTATATACTCTATTTAATTCAGTAGCCTTTACTCTGAAATATTCCAGCTGTGGGAATACACTTTATCTCTTGGCAGCGTTGGAAGAAAAATCCAGTATGGTTCCAAGACAGGAGAAAGAAGCTGAAATAAAATGGAGGCAGGCTGAAGGAAAGAAGGTCTCTGTTTATTCAGTTGCCAGAAACTTCAGTGATAGCAGCATGTTTCTGGGGTGACTGAAAAAATGGGGTTCAGAGTAAATGGGTTTTTATACATTCTTTGGAGCTTTGTGATTCAGATGGCTGTTCTTGTGCAAGAATATGTCCTTCAATATTTTAATGGCTGTTGCCAGATTCCTATGGGGTCATACAGAGGTCATGGCTGGCTCTAGGGGCAAAAAGGAGAAATGGAAATCCTAGGTGTTTGTCTGAGCTAATCTTGTCAGCTTTGGCTTGTCTATTGTGTCACTTATTTGGAGTCACCTTGCTTATGAATAGATTGGCCCAGAATGGATACAAAATTTCCATTCCCAAAGACCAGCCTCTTCAAGCTTCTGCTTGAGGCTGTTTTCCTATGGCAGGAAGTCAGGGGATGCTTTCTGCCCTTGTTAAGATTTTTCTCCATGTTTTCTTTAGAAGAAATATTCTATCTTGCCTCTTTTTAATATTTAAGAATAAATAATATTTTAATCTGGGGATTAAATCCTACAGCAGCATCTAAAATATTTATGTTTCCACATTGCATACTCAGTAATAAAGCACATAGATTTAATGTTTTGGTGTTAGGTAGCCTATGATATTGTTTTTGTTGCTTGTAGGACCAGAAAAGCAGATAAATAATATAGTGGCTCTTATACCCCACCAACAAAATTGTTAAAGGGTTACAATATGGTACTTTTAAATGTTCCTGGAATAGAGGAGCTATTATTCAGATGTTCCTCCAAAAGCTTGACTTAGTCTATAGATTATTAGAGCAAGAATGAATGAGTTTTTATCATCACATGGGTATATTTTCTAAAGGCAGCTTCTCTATAAAGAACACTCATATACTCAATTAGGGGACACTTATAATTGTTTGAGTGTGCAGTTTGGGCACTGTCTCATCACAGCAAATCAACACACTCCACTTCAATATGACTGTACTCTCTCCTTTTGTTCAGATCAAAATGCCATACAAGGCATCACCTCAAAATAACCTTCCAAGGCCTCATTATTTAATAATTCAAAAACAATTATAATCCAAGAGCTACAATTATGCTCATAAGCAGAAAAATGGAAGAATGCTGAGCTGATTACACAATCAAAAAAAATCTTGGCTTATTAGAAATACAAACAAGCTTCTGTTAAAGATGGGCAGAGAGTTTCCAGGGTGTAAATGGGCATTACTCCACATCAATCAATAGGACTGGGGTAGATTCCATTAGCTTATTTGTGGCTCTTTGTCTATAAATGATCAGATCAGCCTCATGGTATACATTGTTAAATAAAATTGCTCCCAAACGCAATTTGTATGCATATAAATAATGCATCCCATAATAACATAGCAAATTAAAAGATTGGACTCTTCACCAGTGTGGGATTGTTCAGCCTTTTAATGTTTACATTCATTGTGTTAGCAGCATTGAATCAGAATTGAATATTCTCAGATGTCTGTGTCTTGGAGTGTTGATGGAACTGATCCAGGTTCGGCTGATTTGTTAATTTCTGGCAATGAGTGGGTGTGGCTGTTGGCATTCTTGACATTTGGCAGTGGCTTTAGAAATAGGAAGGAAAGGCATCATTGTTGAGGACAAAGCTGCTTCTTTGCACTTAAGTGCTTGTTGGGGGCTATTCTTTGAAAGTAGTGGCTAGAGGCAGAACAAAAAACAAAATTCATCCTTCTGTCATCTACTTGTACATTTAATTAAAATTAAATATGCTTAATAATGTTACTTAATTCAATTACCCTTATCACAGTCACTGCCCAGTATTAATATTCTTCTTCTCCAGAAATATCTTCAACATTTCCCTGTTTTGTTAGTCTATATCTTAAAATTTAGAAACAGCTTTTGAAAACTTGTGGGTACTATGTGGGGTACAGAAGCATTGCTGTAAATAGAAGTGATGATAAAGACTGGTGTTTTGATGCTTCCTACTTTTTTGTTTTAATTAAAAGAATGCACACAGAAGTTAAACACCTGGTAGATACCAGAAAAACCGACAAACAACAGAACAGAAGCTTTAGAAAGGGAAGAAATATTGCATTGTGTATTAAAAGTAACTACACCTGCTCAGACAGCCAAGTAAATGATACAGTATGGGTTACTGAAGATACATCAAAATAAATAGAGGAATAAATAAAATTAATACAGTAATTCTCGTTTAACAACCACAATTGGAACTAGCAACTAAGCAACAGAATCATTAAGTAAGACATCACATGACCTTGATAGACTTACTACCTCATTCTTGTCATCATCATTAAGTGGTTGCTCATGTGACCATTATTTGCAATTTTACCACCAGCCTCTCAACAAACAAATAATCTTGTTGGAAGCTGGTTAGAAAGAAGGCAAATAATCATCATACGACCATGAGACTCTGCAATGTATGCAACCAAAGAAAACAATTAGGCTACTCAAAAAGTTGAGTCAAAATCTGAAAATGAAAAAGTGCACATTTAAAAAGTGGGAAAATGGACATATCACCGAACACAGATTAGTAGAGATGTTATGAAGATGTTAAAGTTCAGGTTGAGCAGGGCTTAGCAAAGCATGAAAATATATACTCAAAAAGAACTGGAGAGATGTCATTAATAGTAAGTTAATAATTGTCTTTCCTCAATCTAGCATTACTTGGAATAGCAATATCAATGAACCTGACTTTCTTCCTTTATAGCAGCCATAAGATGTACAAGAGGCCTGTTGGTTTGGATCTTAAAACCCCTTAAATTCTTAACCTGCTCATTTTCCAAAACTTGATAGTCCCAGTAGTTTTTTTCTATATTGAAAGCCAAACTTCTGGCAAAGTTTTCAATAATAATTATGGCAACTTGGTAATGAGACTGCATGTAGTCAGTTTATTAAATTTTGTTACAGCCACTGATCAAATGGTCGATTGTTTCATACTTTTTACTACAAAGGTAACAGTGTGCTGTTATTTGTTGTATGTTGAATTTTCATTTTCATGCAATTAGTTGGCGACACTTGTCTTTGAGTCAGTAAAATAAGCCTTCAGTTTCTTTAACACTCTTGATCTTAATGAACTCTATATGGTTTTTGTATCAACTTTTCCTTCTATACCTTCCAGAATTGCCCATGCATTGGCTTGTTCTTCCAATTAACAAAATGGTTTTCAGTTGTTCCTTTCCAATATTTAGTCTTCACCTTTGTCATTTTCAAGAGCTTTCCTGGTTGACTTCCTTCAGCAAGAGTTCTTGGCTTGTTTAAATTTAGTCACCCAGACCATGCTTTTCTTCCTCTAGGTTGTTTTACCTGTAGGAGCCCTCTACCCTCTTCAGCTCTTGACAAACACTGCCAATTAGTATCATCTTTGGGGTGGTATGTATGGCACATTGTCATTCATGAATGAATGAATTCTTTATTGGCCAAGTGTGATTAGACACACAAGGAATTTGTCTTGGTGCATATACTCTCAGTATATAAAAAAATACATTCATCAAGAATCATAAAGTACAACACTTAATGATAGTCATAGGGTACAAATAAGCAATGAAATCATACTAGGAAACAGTCAATATAAATCATAAGGATACAAGCAACGAACTTAGTCATACAGTCACAAGTGGAAGGAGATGAGTGATAGGAACGATGAGAATTCATTTTCTTCTTTTCTTATCAAGTTCCATCTGGGTCTGGTCAACCATTCCTCCTATATATCAAATAACGGGGACTGCCTAAGTCAGGGGTGTCAAACTCACATTGTCACGGTATTGTCATATGACATATCGGGACATTTTTCCCCTTTGTTAAACCGGGTGTGGGCGTAGCCAGCACATGATGAATCCAGCCCATGGGCCTGAAGTTTGACAGCCCTGGCCTAGTATTAATTAGTTTAATGATGTTAAAAATGATGCTTATTATTATGATTCATTATAAAGCCAGATTCATTAGCTGTTGTTGGCCCTCATATGCATCAAGATCTTCCAAAGAACTTAGGATATTGTGATGTATCAGCATATTATAGCTGAGGTCCAAGTAGTGTAAAATTTATTATTATTATTATTATTATTATTATCATCATCATCATCATCATCATCATCATCATTGTCATCATTGTCATTGTTGTTGCTTTTAAAAATGCAAATGCAAACTTGGGCTACATCAATAGAAATATGACTTCCAAATCATGGAAAATAATAGATCTAGTATACTCTGAATTATTCTGACTCTACCTCAATAATTGTTCCCCGTCTGGATAACCCAGTTTAAGAATGAGTCAGAAAATTTGAAACAGATACAGGAGAATGAAAGCTAAATCTTATCAAAAGACAACTGAGAAATCTGAATATGTTTATCTATGAGAAAAGACATTTGAACGATAGTAATTTTCAAGTACCTAAAGGATATGTTGTATTAGAAGTCAGGATCTATTTTTATCATTTCACAATACAGGATATGGAATAATGGGTTTATTTTCAGGAAAACAGATTGCAATAGAAAGTTACAAAAACATTCTAGCATAACAGCAATTTGATTATGGAACCAGTTACTCAGTTCATTGTGTAAATCCTCTATACTGAACGTATTCAAGTGGAGGCTAGTCAGCCATTTATTTGGGTTGCTTAAATTTGTTTTCTTGTACTGAGTAAAGGGGTGGACTCATCCTAAATAATCTCTTCTAGTTCTGTGATGTTATTTACTGTGATGTTCACAAATACCATGATGCTCATCCTGATGCTGTGTTACAGTTGTATTCAAACATTAATGATTCTTTCTCTATGCATGTTGATGCGGCATGTCTCTCTGTGGTCTAAGATGACTTTATCAAACCCAACAAACAAACAAACAAAAGTACACAATGGAAACAGGGACTGGTGTCACCTTGCATAAAATCTGGGAAAAACAAATCCTTCTCACAATTCCATTACACTTTAAGGATACCATCCATGCACTTATGATGGATTCAGCCAACTGAAGATGACTAGCAGAAATCAAGCAGCAGAAGTAGTTCTTGTCTGCTGGAACTAGAAGGAGAAATTAAGCCTTGTTTAATTCTTTATCTAAGTTCAGACAAGAAGCAGAGCTAAAATGTTTTCTTACTACAAACCAGAACTCCAGACTGTAGCCAAGGCTTTGTGCCTTATCTACAAACTAAAGCCAGGCATGCTATCACTGACTTTGGTGTGAATGTCTATGGAGATTCTCAGTCATCCAAGTCAATGGTTGTCCTAAGGATGCTTTTTCAAAATGCAGCTGGATGTTCTTTGTTTTTCTTGAAGACATTTCACTTCTCATCCAAGAAGGAATATAAATTCTTCCATTCTCCACCCTTCAGTCAGAACTGAAGAAGCTTCTTGGACGAGAAGCAAAATGTTTTCAGGAAAAACAAAGAAAATCCAGTTACCTTTTGAAAAAGCACCTTTGGGACTTTGGTGTGATGTAGCATATTATGTACTAATACTACATTCTGGGAAAGAATTCTCTGAAAATTTGTATAGTTTTGGGCATGTAAGCGATTGACAAATCAAATAAGTAAATAATAAATAAATGTTTTTGAGATAGCCTGAAGTGTACAAAGAGGAAATAAATAGCTAGGGTCTTCACGTAGATAACTTCTAAAAATTTAGTCAGAATTTCTAGAAATTCGCAAACCAAAATCCCTCTGATAATCATTAAAGAGTATTAACTACATTTAACTATATTTTGGACAGTAGTCAAAATTTGTAAATGGAAAAAGTCTGGCAGGGTGAGTCAGGGAAAGAAGATGCATAAAAACATAACATTTAAGTCTGCCTCCACAAGGTTACAATTCAGCTTCTGCTGCTGCAGGTGCACTTTTGTGATTACTCTTAAATGCCGGATCACAGGCACAATTATTTGCAGCCGTAATTGTCCCTTTTAATCCTCCATCTGCTGACAGTATATGCAAGCTGGTAACTAGGTACTCTTGCAAATGCAAAGAAGGGAGGGCGTAATATAGCTCTCTCCCACCCCACCCCAATCTAATTACATAGATGATTTTGTGTGTGTCATTCAATGAAGAAAATTACGTTTGAAAATTTGTATTAAAAGGGTTCCCATTTGTTTGCCTGCCTGATAATGTCCTTTTCCGTCCCCCGGTGCTTGAATCCTTGGGATCAGATGTGGAGGGGAGGGAACTCTGAAATAGGAATGCAAGGAACCTCACTCTATTACTCCAGATATAATATCAGGTCCTGTTAGCTTGGGCACTGTGGTATTCAGGCAATTTTTCTTTTGGTATTCAAACAGTGGAAACCTTTATATTTCTCCCAGACTTTTCAAGGATCCAGGAGACTCAGTTTTCTCTACAGTAGTGCTGAATCAATGGTGGGATTCAATTTTTTTACTACAGGTTCTGTAGGTGTGGCTTGGTGGGTGTGGCAGGGGAAGGATACTGTACTCCAGTCAGAGGTGGCATTTGCCGGTTCTCTGAACTACTCAAAATTTCCGCTACCGGTTCTCCAGAACTGGTCAGAACTTGCTGAATACCACCTCTATGCTGAATGCCTTCCACTTTCTCCATAAGTGAGAAGTTCATAGAACACAGAACATGAAACAACAGAGTTAGAAGGAATCTTGGAAGCCAGCACCCTGTATGAAGCCAACCCCCTGCACAAGCAAGAGAGTCTATACCATTTCAGACAAGTGGCTGTCCAGTCTCTTCTTGAAAACTTCCAGTGATGAGGTACCCACAACTTCTGAAGGCAAGGCATTCCACTGGTTGATTGTTCTCACTATTAAGAAATTTCTCCTTAGTTCTAGGTTGTTTCTCTCCTTGATTAGTGTCCATCCATTGCTACTCATCTTGCCTTCTGGTGCTTTGGAAAATAATTTGTCCCCCTCATCTTTGTGACAGCCCCTCAAATACTAGAACATTGCTATCATATCTTCCCTAGTCCATCTTTTCATTAGAGTAGACACACCCATTCCCTGCAACCATTCTTTATATGTCTTGGTCTCCAGCCCCCTAATCATCTTTGAGGCTTTTTTCTGTACTCTTTCCAGAGTCTCAACATCTTTTTTATATTGTGATGACCAAAACTGGATGCAGTATTTCAAGTGTGGCCATCCTAAGGCTTTGTAAACATCATTGTAAACAGCTTCTTCCTCTCCTTGTTTTCAAGATGATCTAATGCAGTGGTTCCCAAAGTGGGCAGTACCACCCCCTGGAGGGCAGTGGGATGCCTTAGGGGGCTGCTAAGAGGCAAGGGGACTGGCAGGAGGACACTAAGAGGCAAGGGGGAGGTGTTCGAGGCACTGGCCCTGCAGGGTCACCCCATTGACTGTTGCACCACTTCGTAGCCGGTGCCTCAAATGCGGCAGCGGTGGCACGTTACGTGCCATTGTGTGTTCAACACACCAGCTCCGCAGGCTCACCCCATTGAGCCCCTTGCACCACTCCGGTGCAACAGTCAATGGGGTGAGCCTGTGGTGCCGGCACCTCAAATGCCCCCCTGTTGCCTCTTAGCCCCCCCAAGGAGACTGGCAGAGGGGCGCTAAGGCGGCAGGGGGGTGTTCGAGGCACTGGAACCACAGGCTCACCCCATTGACTGTTGCACCACTCTGGAACCGCACCTCAAATGCGGCAGCATGTTGGGAAAAGCCGCCACCACTGCATTCGAGGCGCCAGCTCTGGAGTGGTGCAACAATCAATGGGGTGAGACTGTGGGGCCTCGCAGCCTCTTAGTGCTCCTCTGCCGGCCCCCTTGGGGGCGCTTAAAGGCGGCAGAGGGGTGTTCGAGGCACTGGGACCACAGGGTCACCCCATTGACTGTTGCACCGGAGTGGTGCAAGGGGCTCAATGGGGTAAGCCTCTCAGCATCAAACACAGCACATTGGGAAAGTAGCTCTACTTTCCCAAAGTGCCGCCACTGTCGTATACTGTCTGTCTGTCTGTCCAGCCAGCCATCCATCCATCCATCCAAAAGATCTGTCTGCCTGCCTGCCTGCCTGCCTTCCTGCCTACCTACCTACCTATCTATCCATACATACATTCATCCAAAAGGTCTGCCTGTCTGCCTGTCTGCCTGCCTCTCTCTCTCTCTCTCTCTCTCCCTCCTCCCTCCCTCTCTCTCTCTCTCTCTCTCTCTCTCTCTCCATCCATCCATGTTCGAAGCACCAGCCATGCAGGCACATCAGGAAAGTAGAGCAAAGCCAGTCTGGGAGGGAGGGAGGGAGATGAGGAGGAGGAGGAGGAGGAGGAGGAGGAGGAGGAGGAGGAGGAGGAGGAGGAGGAGGAGAGAGAGAGAGGAGAGAGGGAGAGAGAGACTTGATACATCAGATTGAAATGAGGCTTAGTTTAGACTGAGGCCCTTTTCCACACTGAAACATCTTTGCCAGCACATTGAAACCTCTTTGGCTTCTATTAAAGGTTTTGTGGATGAAACATGGTCAAGACTATCAGGAAGCTCTCACATTTTGTTCAGGCTTTAAACAGGATCTATTGGACCAGATCTCCACTCTAAAAAATTACTTTTCCCCAATGTATTACAGTGCCAATTCTGAAGAAGGCAAAACCAAAATGTACTGGTAAATTACAAGGAGAACACACACACACACACACTCCCTTCTAACCCTGCTGGAGCAGGTGATTGGACTAGAATAGATATCTCATTATCTTTCTCCTCCCTCCCTCCTTCTTTATTTCTTTTTCTTTCTGTCCCTTCCTTCCATCCCCCTTTCTTGGTCTGTCCGTTTTTCTTTCTTTCCCTTTTCTCTTTCTTTTCTTCCTTCTCTTTTTCTCTCTCTCTTTCTTTTCTCTCTCTCTCTTTCCCTCTCTCAGGCTCACCCCATTGACTTGGTGCACTGCTCCACTCAGACTTGCTTGGGCAGGTCCCTCCGGTGCAGTGGGCTCAATGGGGTGGACCTGTGGGGCTGGCACCTAGAACGTGGCAGTGGCAGCACGTTTGAAAAGTAGAGCAAAGCCAGAGGTCGGTAAGTTTTGCTGTAAAGAATCACAAAAGCTTCTGGATTGTGCACAAGAAGGGACACACATTTCAATGCAATTCTGCAACATAAAATAAAGAAATACAAATAAAAATCAACAAGAATCGTCAAAGCATCTCTGATTAGATTCTATTCACTACTAGAATCTAATCAGAGATACTTTGCCGATTCTAGTCCAATGACCTGCTCCAGCAGGGTTGGAAGGGAGTGTGTGTGTGTGTATGTGTGTGCATGGCTGTCAAAACTCCAAAAACAGGTCAAGTAGCTCTGGGGAGGCCGGTCATAAATTAGAACACTTGCTAAACAACCGGCCATTAAGGGACGACCACTTGTATTTGGTTTGCCAGTCACCTGGCCACACCCACCCAGTCACATGACCACCAAGCCACACCTACCTGGTCACGTGACCAGCAAGCCATGCCCACCCAGTCACATGACCACCAAGCCACGCCCACCCAGTGATGTGACCAGCAAGCCACACCCTAAAATTAGGCCATGCCCACATAAATTTGAATCCCACCCCTGGGTGGGGGGGCACCAAGGATGAGTTTGTAGCACCAAGGGGGTGGTGGACTGAAAAAGTTTGGGAACCACTGATCTAATGGTTTTCATTGTCTTTGTATCGAGCATGATGAAAAGAAAGCAAAAAATATAAGCATGATCAATTAGTTCTAGTACTGTGGCAAATAAAACCCCTACCATTTTTTAACTTTTCCTTCAGTTGACAGGAAATAATTTGAAGGAACATAACATTTTGGTAAAATATTCATGAGAAAAGCATAGTGTTCTCATACTTACCTTAGTTATGAGATGGCCAAAAGTATGATAGCACATTGGTCTTTCATTGCATAATATCTCTTCAGTGACCTCCCTGATTTTCTTCACTTGAATTAAGTGAAAAAAAAGATACCACAATGTGTAGTTATACAATAGCTAAAGATAAAGACAATTTCTAACAGAGCTTACTTTTTAAAATTATTGATTTCACTGAGTTTCTATCTATTCACAAAACATTTTGAAACATTATCCTGACACTATATAGTGATGAAATCCAACATCATTATAAGCATGTTGCCAAAAAAGGAACAATGGTTGACAAACTCTGAATTATATCAACTGTGCAAAGTAACCCAAACTTTTTATACCGCAAAATTGGTAAGGGTAGGCAGAGTTGAAGTCTGACAAGTTTGCAGAATAGTCCAATACTGTTATCTAGTCTGCTTGAATCTTGAGTCACTCTAGATGTTTTTAAGGGAAGAATTAGCAGCAATGCAATTTAGTAAGGATTTGAGAGGTTTATACTGTATTTACACAGTGTGCAAAAGTAGAAAATTTCCTGGGAAGACTCACTTTTTCAATTACAACATTTGAGGCAAATTGTCATGCAGCTGCTCAAAACTCAGTGTTTCCTCACACATTGTCAAGCACCTGCTTTGAAGACAGTCTTTGTTTTTTACTTATGAAGCAGAATGTTAACAATGTATTTATAGTAGATCACGTTTGCACTGCATGGTTGAAGAAAGCTACCAGGAGGCAGTATGTGCTGGTAAGTTAAATACAGTAAGTTAAATACGACCTAGGATATTACATTATGTAAAAATAGAGAAATCCCTTCCACCTTGAGGGAGATGGAAATCATGTAAAATCTTGCACATGAGCACATGTTATAATGCAACATTTCATTGTCTCCCTACTCTGACCTTAAGGGATGGTGGCTTGTGAGAGCAGTAGTAGCACAGTGATTAGAATGCAGTACTGCATGCTAATTCTTCTGACTGCTGACTGCCAGCGGTTCAGCAGTTTGATTCTTAATCAGCTCAAGATTGACTCAGCCTTCCATCCTTCCGAGGTTGGTAAAATGAGGACCCAGATTGTTGAGGGCAATATGCTGACTCTGTAAACCACTTAGAGACGGCAGTAAACAGTAGTGGTATTCTACCGGTTCCGGCCAGTCCCGGGCAAACTGGTAATAAAAAATGCTACCATTTGGCCAAACCAGTATTTCTTTTTATTTTCCTCCTGACGATCAGCTGTTCTGACGACCAGCTGTTCTGACGATCAGCTGTTCTGATGATCAGCTGTGCCGGGATTCCCCTTGCTGTCTTACTGCTTCACCCAGGAAGCTTCCCTGAGGCCCAGGAGGCAAAAAAAATGGAACAGGGGGGGTATGCTGCAAAAAAAAGAATCCACGCCCACCCAGTCACATGGCCACACCCACCTGGCCCTGCCCACAGAACTGGTAGTAAAAATATTTGCATCCCACCCCTGGCTGTAAAGCGCTGTGAAGTGGTATATAAGTCTAAGTGCTATTGCTATTGCATACACCACTGTAAATATTGAAGAATGTTAAAGAAGACTAATGGTGTATGCGATTTACATACTCCTCTTTATTCCAGAATGATAATTTCTCCTCTGGATTATCCATTTATTTATTTCCTGTCTCCAGTCATATTCAGATGAGACCCTGTTTTAGGATGAACCCTTTCCTTGGATTTCAACTTTTTGAACTTTTTGAGACAGAGGTGGAAAGATACCATTAGATTCACTGCTTTACCCAATAAAAAAAGAAGGTAGGTGTGCCATTTAGCCTGCCTAGTCACCAAAGTTATTAAAAGCGATATTCTCTTTCACGCTTAGTGGGCATTGTCTAAAATGGCCAGTCAAGACAACAGTTTCATTTCTAGGAATAAAACACAGATCCAAGAGTATAAACCTCAAGCAATGAAAAAAAGCTGAAAAATGTGGTTGATCAACAGATAAGAAGTGACCCACAAATATTATCCACATAAATCCATGTTCTCCATCTCTGCTATGAAAGACACCCCCATGGATGTCACCACTATTCTGCAGAAGGTTCATGATGAAGGAAAGGACTGCAGCTTAGTCATGGTCTCTGCTTTACAAGCAGAAAGTTCTAACATTAATACAGTACCTGGTCTTTCCAGGTCAGGCAGGGAAAGACTCCCATATGAAGTACTAAAGAGTTAATCAATCAGGTCAGTCAGGATAGTGTAATGCTAGGCTAGCTAGCTAGTTTTTTATACACTTATTTTAGAAAAGAAGAGGGTTTTTCCTGATAAATCAAGGGAAGTTGTCAAGTGAATGAAAAAGATGCCACTTCTCATACATATTCTCTGCCACCTTAAGTTAGGTGTAAGGAGTTTTGTCATAGAATATGACACTGACCAATGAAGCACACATGAGAAAGAATGGGCAGGTATGTTATGGCTATTTGTCAATGCTCACAAATTATAATCATATTTTTCATTGCTACTTTGTCCCTAGAAAGGTTATAGTAAATATCCAAATTTCAAGGCAGGTGATTACAATTCTACCTTTTTTCCCATCCAACCAAGTGTTGAAAAAAAATTATGTGATGAGTATATCAAGCAAAAACCGAAGAGAACAGGATCAAAATTGGCCAGAAGACATAAAGGTAGGATGGGTAAGAAGATCACACACACACACACGTGCCCCATTTTTAAGTAAATTGAGCACTACAATTAGGAGGAAGAGAAACAAGGGCTGTAGAAAATAGACCACGAGACTTTATTTCAAGACATGCAGGTGAGTGCTCCCTTTTCAGTGATGATACAAACAGGGAACTAGACTGTTGTTTCTCCATGTCATTATCATATATGTGGGTATATGCATAATGTTGTATTTATTTATTTTGTCGTGTTTATGTAGTGGAGGTGGAGGTGGAGACCCTTTGAGAGCTGTATGCAACAAAATTTCATTTTAATGTAAGGCGATTAGTGTACATTCAAAGAGACAATAAAGTTATTCTAAGTCTAAGTCTGGCTGAAAAGGTCAATGCAGACAATGTATGTCTGAACTTGCATTTGAAAATTGCAGGGTTTAATGTTATCCAGGGGTTTCGGATTTTTTTTTCCAGTTCTGGGATCCAGTCTCAAATACTTGACTCTCTGAGCATAAAGCAAAGTGCTTTTCTCATCTAAGTATTTAAGCCAGTCTCATGCATCTCTAACTAGGATATAGATTGTGGTGGCTGGATATAATTTCTAAAATGCATGAATTATTTGCATTAGACCTTATTTTGTTTTATTTATAATTCATTTCAGAAATGTATTTAGAGAATGGAAACAGTATAGTCTGATACCTTAATTACCTTAATTACCTTAATTAAAAAGAACTGCACCTGAAGATTATGTTCTTCAATGACCCCAAAGAATCACAGCCTTTTACTGCCATTTTCCTACTACAAGACAGCAATATTCACGCTTAAGTCACTGTTTGCAGAAATAAATTTCCAGCTCTCTCAAGACAGTCAACACTTTCAACTCTGCCAAACAGAGCTGATGTATCAAGAACCACAGCCTCTACAGTTAAATCTGTAAACATCAGAAAAAGGATTTTGTTTTTAAAATAAAAGTTTAAAAGCAATCAGCAATTGCAGGCAACGCAAATTAAAATCCAACTGCATCATTCCGGTGAAACCATTCTAAACGATCTTGGGTGGATGGGATAAATTTGAGACGTGGAAGCATTCTGTCATTAAAGATTGAAATTGTAACCATTTCTGATATTAAATGAAAACTATGAACTTAGATGCAACAGCCTTTGGATAGAAGTAAAGAAAAGAGGTTTGGGTGCCAGGTTTGGTCCATTTATACCACTAACCCCATAATACGGTGAACGTAGGAGCTAGAGTTGTACAATGGTGAGAATGCACTATTGCAAACTGACTGCTCATAGCCAGGAGTTCAATCCTGACTTGCTCAAGATTGACTCAGTCTTGCATCTTTCCGAGGTCAGTAAAATGAGGGCCCAGATTGTTGGGGGCAATATTCTGACATTATAAACTGCTGAGTGTGCTGTAAAGCATTATGAAGCAGTATATAAGTTTAGCTGCTATTGCTATCCTATAATTTTTCCCATTTTTCCCTAGTTTTAAAACCACCAAGAGTTAGGGAAAAACAGGTGAGCACCTTGCAAAGTTCATCTCGTAATGACTTAATAGATATTTCCAAATAGTTTTCTTGACAACAGTATGGAAGAAATTTGCTACTTCATTTTAGAATATCCCCCACACACACACTTCTGGGGATCTCATCAAAATGGTAGGCAGATCTGATCCTACTTAATTTTTACAATCAACCAAGAGAAGCCAATTAGGTAATAATAAAAACAGTAAATCAGTAACAAACATTCACATGGATTTTTGAGGGTTCAGAGAAGTATCATAACAGAAATGGGCAATGTGTGAGCCTCTCGATGATGCTACATTTGAGCTTGCATATGGTTAATAGTAGGAAGTGGTATAAATTGCATTCAAGCAACAGCTGGCAAGCCACAGGTTGCCCATCCTGCCTTACAACTATCCTTCCTTTAAAATAGCCCTGGGAGATAGGTTAGAAATACATAACATGGATCTGGAATAAACAGCATCATCACATACTGTTAAGTTTGCATGAAGAGTCAGACGTGGAGTGCTTCAATGAAGAGTTTATTAGTGACTACAGCTCATAACAGACCCGATTTGGATGGGCTGTGGCTGCTACTTATAGCCAGCAGCCGCAGTTGACAGCCAATCAGAGTGCAGGATTTTCCTGCATTTTAAACCAATCATTTCTGACATTTTACAAGAACAGTTCAAACTAAACCAATGACATTCAAACCTGCATACATAACACCCCTCCCCACTAGGTTCAGTCCATACTCAAACCCCAACCTATCTAATGTATTCCTTTAAATAGGCGGGGCTCTTACGTAATGCTTGAGACCTTCATGGTTCAGAAGTTTTAATGTTCTCACCCAGTGAGAGAGGAAATGTGTCTGTTGACATTTCCCTACTAGGGCTTCCAGTGAAAGAAGACCCTGTTTGATTGTTAGAATCTGGTCTCTCCTCCCAACCCATCTCCAACCCAATGTCAGCACCCAAGTCAGGTAGTGGTGTGCAATCTTCCACTTGTAAGGATGGATTTTGGCATTGTGACAGGTTTTGGGATGGTTCCTGTCATAATGGCTCGTTACACATGGGGTTGATTCTTGCTTGCCGATTATCCTCATGCTCCTCCCCTCCCCTAGAAAAGGCATTAGGTATGGGAACTAGAGAGGAACAATTGCGATGTTCCTGAGGTAATCTGGATCTAAGTTGATCAATGTGCCTGTTCCAGAGGACTCCATCCTCTGTTTGTACCCTGTAAGAACGAGGGCCTGTGATTTGAGTTATTTCAGCAGGAATCCATGAAGGTTCACCCATAAGGTTCTTAGCATAAACAGAATCACCTACACTGAACGTGCGAACTTTGCTAGTGGAATCTAGTGGTACGTTGAGTTAGGAGTGATGTGCTGAACACTAAGAAGTTTTTCAATTTTCTCAGTGATGTCCCCAGGACCCAATTGCTGGAGCTTTTCCTTGGTAAAACGTACCATGCGTTCAGTCTGGCCATTAGCCGAAGGGTGCCCAGGGGCAGTCAGGGCATGTCTGATACCCTGTTGTGCTAGATAGGATTCAAAGAGGTTGGATGTAAATTGAGGGCCATCAGGTAACCCGTGGGTTACAAAAAGCTTTTTAAGCTGCTTGATAACAGCATCAGTTGTGGTGGATGCCATAGGGATGACCTCTAGCCATTTGGAATATGCTTCTACTATAATAAGGAAGGTGTGCCCTCTGGTAGGGCCAGCGAAATCAATGTGAATCCTAGACCATGGGCCCCTAGGACATTCCCATTCCTGTGTGGGGGCGCGAGGTGGGGCAGGCCTGACTACCTGACAGTTGGGACAAGATGCAACCCAGTTTTCAACCATTTTGTCAATACCTGGCCACTATACATAACTCCTGGCCAAACCCTTCATCCTTACAATACCTGGATGACCCTCATGTAACATTTCCAAAACCTCTCTTTGCAGTTTTGCAGGAATAACCACCCTGTTACCCCACAAAATACATCCTCTTAATACAGATAATTCAGTTTGCCTGGATTTAAAAGGTTGGGCGAGTTGAGGTAGATCTTGAAAAGGCCAACCTTTCTTAATCCAGCCTATAACAGGAGCCAATAAAGTGTCTTCGGCAGTCTCTCTGGCAATTTCAGCAGAGTGTACTGGAAGCTTGGTAACAGTTTCTAGGAAAAAGGTGTGCGCCTCAAGTTCAACATCCTCAGTGTGAAACGGAAGTGGGCAGCGACTCAAGGCATCAGCATGGCCAATGTCTTTGCCAGGCTTGTGGATGAGCTTGTATGAATAAGCAGCAAGAAATTCAGTCCACCTCAGCATTCTTGGTGACAGGATAGTGGGTGTAGGTTTGTCTCCTGCCACAATGCCTAACAAAGGTTTGTGATCTGTGATAATGGTAAATGTTCTCCCATATAGATACTCATGGAATTTCTTGACAGCTGCAACAATTGCCAATGCTTCCTTGTCCAATTGGCTGTAATTCCTCTCTGCTTTGGTCAAAGTGCGAGTAAAATGCAATAGGGGCTTCCCTCCGCTGGGAAGCCTGTGGCTCAACCCCCCACTCCAGAAGGGGATGCATCACAAGTCAGTACAACAGGCAAATTCTCAGAGAACTGTATCAGTACAGCATCAGACGTGATTAGTCTTTTAATATTGTTAAATGCTGATTGTTCCTTCCTGCCCCAGACCCAAACAGATTTTTGTCCAGTAGTCTGTGTAATGGTTCTGCAATGGTTGCCTTCTGAGGTAGGAACATGTGATAAAAGTTAATAAGTCCAAGGAAGGCTTGCAAATCTGTTTTGCATTTTGGTCTAGGGGCTTCTTTGATTGCTTGAACCTTGGCATCTGCAGGGTGGATGCCATGCTTGTCAATCATGTAGCCCAAGAACTCAACCTTGTCAGTTCTAAGAGTGCATTTTTCTTCCTTGACTTTTAACCCTGCTTTCTTGAATCTGGTAAGGACTTCTCTGAGTCTCTCTTGTAATTGAGTGTCATTTTCAGCAGAGATTAACACATCATCAAAGTAAAGCACTACCCTGGCAGTCCTTGGAGCATCCTTTCCATAAGGCTTTGGAAGATGCCTGGTGCCACGCTTACTCCAAACTGTAACCTTTTACATTTGAAGGCACCTCTATGAGTCACAATGGTTTGGGCCTCTGCAGTGGCATCATCAACTGTTAGTTGTTGATATGCCTGGGCCAGATCCAATTTGGCAAAGACTGTACCCCTGCCAAGTGAATGTAATAAATGATGCACCACTGGAACTGGATATGTGCTCTGTTGAAGCGCATGGTTCAATGTCCCCTTATAGTCTCCACAGATTCTTACTGACCCATCAGTCTTGACTGGTGTGACTATGGGTGTCTCCCATCTGGAGTGGTCAGTGGGCTCTAAAACTCCTTGAGCTATTAGTTTATCTAATTGTGCATCAATTTTTTCCTTTAAGGCAAATGGGACCCTTCTGGGCTTTAAACGAATTGGGGGCACCTTGGGATCTAGGTTGAAAGTGATAGGGGTCCCCATATACTTGCCCAATCCTTCGCTGAAGACCTCTGGAAACTCAGACTTCAAGGCCTCCTCCCATTCAGTGCTGCTCACGTGATTGATGCCAGTCACCTCGATGCCTAGTGGATTGAACCACTCAAGTCCCAGCAAGCTTGGGCGATCCTTGTCCATGATGGTCAGGGGCAAATGTTTGGTGTGGCCTTTGAACTTCACGTTGAATTCTCTTGTTCCAACTACTGGAATCTTGTTCCCTTGGTAGTCTTTAAGAGTCAGTGCTTGCTTCTGGAAATGCTTCTTCTGAATGTTTGGGAGTAGTCTGTGAATAGTGTCCCATGACACCATAGATAAATAGGAGCCTGAGTCCACTTCCATTTGGCAAGGCCTTCCTTCAATTAGTACCTTCACATGTACTTTTCTGCTTCTTAAGGGTGAAGAATGACCAATGGTGACTGTTTGATGAGTTTCATTCTTCCCATTTGCTTCTGTGTTGTGCCCCATTTTCTCACTGAAGTTGTTAGGCTTGAATTCTTTGTCAGGAAACTTTCTTCTGTGGGGTGGAGTTCTGGATGATTTGCAGACTCTTGCTAGGTGACTTCCTTTTTCACAACAGAGGCAGATGGTATCAAGAAACTTGCATTCAGTGCGGGGTGGCTTCCCCACAACTTCTGCAGTAAAAATCTTGCCTCTTTCTTCCCAGGTCTTTCTTTTTCCTCTCCATTCTGAGTCTATAAATTCCTTCTTCCACCTCACTACAGTCTGACTCAGAATCTATTTGCTCGCAATGAGTTGTTGTGGACTTTTCCACATCAGGATGGCTTGAGGCCTTGTTAATTTTCTTCATGGCTGCTGCTGAGGACTTGGTGGCTTCTGCTGAGGAGGCCTCTTCTATGGCTTTCTTCAACGTGATCTTAGGTTTTAATAATAATTTGCTCTGAAGCACCTTGTCTTTGAGGCCTAGAACAAATCGATCGCGCATGGCCTCTTCCAAGTTTTAAACTCACATGCACCCCCAATGTCTCTTAAACTTGCCACGAAGTTGTTAACATTTTCGCTTTCCCCTTGATCCCACCGGTAAAACTCGTGTCTCTTAATGAGGCACGATACTTGTGGGGCATAATGGGCTCTTAAAAGCTTTTCTAAATCAGGCCATTCCATTACCTTCACGTCTGCAGCTCCCGCCAATGCCTTCGCCATCTTGAAAACTGCTGGACCGCAGTGCGTGAGAAAGACCGCCCTCTTCTGCTTCTCGGAAATGTCTGTGAGATCGTTTCCCTCCAAATACATTTGGAAACGATCCGCGTACGAGTCCCAGTCTTCTGCCGTCGGATCGAACAGGGCTGGGGCGGAGGTGTTCAGCGCAGCCATCTCTCTCAGCTTGTTTTCCACGTCGTCTTCTCTTCAGGAAGAATCCCACCTTCATCGCCAGTGGTAAGTTTGCATGAAGAGTCAGACGTGGAGTGCTTCAGTGAAGAGTTTATTAGTGACTACAGCTCATAACAGACCCGATTTGGCTGGGCTGCGGCTGCTACTTATAGCCAGCAGCTGTAGTTGCCAGCCAATCAGAGTGCAGGATTTTCCCGCACTTTTTAAACCAATCATTTCTGACATTTTACAAGAACAGTTCAAACTAAACCAATGACATTCAAACCTGCATACATAACACATACATTTGCCATTTCTTTTGCAAGCTGGAAACCATTTAGGAATACTGTTGAAGGAGGGGTACAAATTGTGTAGAGCATACTAACGTATTAGACAATGGAAATGTAATCTGAAGAATGCCTAAGCCAGTCTGCTTTGTGCAATGGGCACCTCTAGCCAATAAGCCTCTTGAGATCCCCAATCAATCAGAAGGTACACTCAAATGACTGTAATCTCAGAGCTTTACTTCTTGTAAGTAAATCCAGGAGGGATATTTGGCTGAATTGCTATGCCCTTCCTACTCTTGCAGACAATAATCTCAGAATCTTTTGAGCTTTCCTGGGAATAGGATAGCTGGGAGGCAGAGAAGCCAGTCCCTGCTTCAGGGTGTATAGAATGAAAAGTTTCTAAGATTCAGCAGGAGGAGGAGGGGGAATAAATCCTTGCAAATTTCTACTAATAGTAAATAATCAGTTACACTTCATGACAGTTTTGATTTTATTGTAGATGTGCCCATAATCCTGCCACATTTATTTCATGACTATTTCCCACTTTGGATATTACCTATTGTTCTTTTTATTACATTTATCCTTTGAAGCTATAACAATCTTTTTCTAAGCTTAACATCTATCCATAGTTCTCTTTGCTATGGTGTACTTTCTAAGTTTTAAAAATAAATACTACTTTTAAACAGGCATTTTTGGTGCCAGCTGTTTCTTGGGGTATTGTAATCTGGCAACATACCTAAATCTTACAAATCAATTGCCAGTTGGTCTGCTTAAACTACCCCGTAATCTTTTTTTAAAAAAATACAAATAAGGGAAAGAATTTCCCATCTTTTAGCCTTGCTCCAATCCTTACTTGTAAAAGGAGAAGGAGATGGATGGCAGCACAGATAATTAACCTGCAGAAATGGCCCCCGACCTTCGCTCCTTTCGCCGCGGCCTAAAGACCTGGTTATTCGAACAGGCCGGCCTGGACTGAGGGGGGATTGTTTTAATATTTTAAATGTTTGTTAGTGGGTTTTAATGATTATTTGGTCGAATTTGGTTTAATTCTTTTTAACTTTTGTAATTTGTATGGTTGTTTTTATGTGAGCCGCCCTGAGTCCCTCGGGAGAGAGGGCGGCATATAAGACCAAATAATAAATAAATAATAAAATAAATAAACATTCATTTTGAAGCCTTGGAATGTTAGCCTGTTTTCATAAAATTAAATTATTTGCATCTTTCAATACAGGAATAGAACAGATATCCATTATTTACAAAAAAAATATTGCTATTAAAGGAGTTGCCCTGGAATCAGGATGAGTAGTAGACCCATCTGGACTATAGTTGAAATTTGCCCTCTCCTTCAATTGCCAGATACTGTACTGCATTCTACAATATTAGTGTTACCAACTGGAAAAGGGGATTATGTCAATCACTGACATTCTGATCATAGACAAACTAAATCTAGGAAAAACTACCTTTCCTGCTCTGCTGACCTCAAACTCCAAGTAGCTGAATGTCAAGCTATCAATCACCCCATTCTCCAGATGTAAACTTGAGATTTGGCTCTTTTCCACCCCTATTGAGAATGAGTAAAACAGTGGTGGGATTCAAAAAAAAATTACTACTGGTTCTGTGGGCACCTTCCGCCATGACCTGAAGACCTGGTTATTTGACCAATCCGGGCTGTGACCCATGGGTGGGGTGGTTTTTAGATTTTGGTGGATTTTAAGTTTTGTATTAATTGGGACCATTAGTTTAATTTTTTTAAAATATTTATTGTGCTTGTTTTATTGTAAGCTGCCCCGAGTCTTCGGAGATGGGGCGGCATATAAGTCCCATTAATAAATAAATAAATAAATAAATGGTTTGGTGTACGTGGCTTGGTGGGCTGGCAGGGGAAGATTACTGCAAAATGCCATTCCCTCCCGACCCCACTAGCCTGCTTTCCAGCTCCATTCTCCTGTGCAGGGCAACAAAAGAAGACCCAGCCGATCAGCTGGGACATAGGAGGCAGAGAATAGATGGGGGCGGGGCCAGCCAGAGGTAATATTTGCCAGTTCTCTGAACTACTCAAAATTTCCACTACCGGTTTCCAGAACTGGTCAGAACCTGCTGAATACCACCTCTGGAGTGAACGCTATCTTCAGCCTTCTTGCTTATTTAGAATGTATGCACCAAGGAAGACCAATGAAACTTGTAGAATCAGATCTCTACACTGCAAAATCAGATCTCTGCTCTTTATTTTATTAGCCTGATAAAACCTGCAAAAATAAGATCTCTATCTCTATTTTACCACCGGGGTGTAGAAAATCAGTTTTGCTTATGTTCATATGGAAATACCTGGCTTATTTTCTGACATGTGAAAAAAAAATGTTATATCAACTTACCACTCCAAACTATCATTCACTCATATAGCAGGGAAAATAAAAACAACTTCAGATGTATGTCCTTCTCTCAAACAATTCATTGGCAACTCCACAATTATTAGTAGAGCAGAAAAAGAGCCACATAGAAACCTGCTGGTATTTACCAAAGGTTGTTTTTCCACAGACAAGTCAATGCTCAATTATATGCAAAGACAGTGGTAAAGTGGAACATTAAATGGAAAAAATTTAGATAGATCTACAGCATTCTGCGGCAGATTTCAAAAGAAGTCCTACACAGGTCTTATATTCAGCTTATAAAAAGAGTGCTAAAAGAAAGATGGGATCAGGGAAGCACACAACCCTATTCTTTATAGATTTCTTGCCATTTACTCCATGCCCAACTTTTCCAAATCAACCCTACATGCAGAAATTATGTTGACAGGGACTGAGCCAGAAGTGGTATTCAGCAGGTTCTGACCAATTCTGGAGAACCAGTAGCAGAAATTTTGACTACTTTGGAAAATTGGCAAATACCACGTCTGATTAGAGATTTTACAATATCCTTCCCCTACCACGCCTACCAAGCCAAGCCCACAGAACCAGTAGTAAAAATTTTGAATCCCAACACTGGATTGAGCCCTTTTTCCTTTAACTGGGCTGAGTGAAACAGTAGCTAAGAGCTGAAAGAGAAGGACATGGCAATCACTCTCCCTAGCGTGAAAACAAATGGAAATAAGCAACGAATGCAATCAATGGAACACAAGTTTGTCTGCCTCTGAAGTGAGAACTAGAATAGGATTTGGGCGGGTGGCAAAGAGCCCTATCATTTGGAAAGGTGTGTTGTGCGAGACCTGTCTTCCAGTCCTCTTTGTCTGTTGCCTGATTGATAGGAGGCATGGAGCTCTAGAAGCAAGGAATGACCAACATCTGGAGGTACTTAATGTTTGTAAGATGAACTGCTAGACGTACAACTAAACTGCTGAATGTTCTTGGTAGGTGGCAGCTTCATAAATGAATAAATACAGTAAAGTTTGCAAAAACATTAAAACTTTTCCTATATTCATATTAGTATCTGTTAAGCACAAAAATAAGCAGGAAAGTCTACATGTATATGTTACAGCTATTTCTATATCATTTAATAAGTGGACTAAATAGGTTTTCTGAGGAATTTGCTGATTTGTTCTCTGTGGCTGGATGAAGAACTCCTCTCCTTTTTGCAGCCCAATTAGCCTGACCAATACAAAGGGATCACACGGATTGTAGTTATGCAACCTCTGGAGGCCCACCTTTGTAATAATCTCACCGAAGCCACTATTTCAGAGATCACAGTAAAAAAGTCTGAGCTATGTAAGATGGTACCATTCTTAGCCAACCCTGGATCCTTTACCTTGGCTTTGTTAAAGCAAATTGCCAATCTTGAATTTTTCTCTCCTACAAATCAGTTTCCTTCCAGTACTAGTCTACAGCCTTCTCGGGTCAACTGCTGCTAACAGGATTCTCATAAAACCTTTTTCTCCACCCACAAGTTTAAAGTCAAGCCATTTTGGATGATATGTACACTTTGTCGCCATATCAGACACTTGGATATCTCAAGAAATAGAGAGAAAAGGACAGCATCTGGGCTTGAGTGCTGGCATGTGTCTGCTTATATCAAAAACTACGTACTACAATGGGATACAAGTAGTCCTCAGCTTATGTTCATTTGTTTAGTGACCATTCAAAATTATGGCACTGCTGAAAGAAATGGGTGTGTGACCTGTCCTCAGAATTCTGGCCACCATAGCATCCCCATGGACATGTGATTATGATTACTACATTGCATGGTCATGTAATCATCATTTATGATCTTCCCTGTTGGCTTCCCACAAGCAAAGTCAATGAGAAAGCCAGCAAGGAAGATCAGAAGTTGCTCCAATAGGTCATTTCTTCTTTAACTATCACTCACAGCACCCCTCACTTAGCCAACTCATACATGGCCTATGCCAACCTGCCTTTGATCTCCCCTGGCTTACACCTGGCCTATGCTGGCCCTCCTAGGGACTTTCCCAGCCCCCCCCCACATTCCACCTGTGGTCCCCTCCCCACAGCACTCCTATGTTCCTTACCAAAACTCCTGCCTTTTCCTGCTTAATGAGATGCATGTCTTTGTATTACCATATCCACTGGGGCTGCCAGGATTGTCATCATTAAGCAATACAGTCATGTGACATTGCTCTTTACAATTGCGTTGCTTAATGCCAATCCTAGTCCCGATTGCCATTCTAAACTGAGGACTAACTGCGGTTGTTCTTCAAGACTCATTCAGCTATGAGCTTGGCTCCGTCACAGATCTTCATTTTATGCACAGGATATATTTCTTGCATTTCTCAGTCCAAAGCTTTTTAATCTTTATATCCAAAACAACAAGAGAGTCCTTTAAAGTGCTGTTTTCACTTAGGCAATTGTACCTTTTATAAATACAATAACCCTTCCTTTCTTCCTCTTCCTTGTGCATGTAATGTGCGGGGAAGCGCTACTTTGGAGCCCCATGAAAATAACTTTACTCTTCTGCATGCAGCCAAGAAATCCCATTATTCTGATTCCCTTCCTGAATACCTTCTGAAAGGCAGCTGAATCAATGTTTGACTTGTATGAAAAGCTGCCTGGCTGCTATTTGGAAGGGATTCAGGCAGGGATTACAGCGAGGCAGTGGATAAAAATCTATTACATAGTGGTATTTATTCTAGGTCCCCAGGCACTTGAAGTGAACTCAAGCAACACACTCCATCATCATTTAGTGAAACACTTAACAAACAGGGGTCATAGAAATTGTATTCTGGAGGGAAGGAAGAAGCAGCAGCAACAGCAACAGCAGGCACGAACAGGTGTTCTTCAGCTACTGGCCTAGTGCTTAAAGTATAACTTTTTAAGACCAAGAATGTACACATGCATTCATAAAATCAAAGATCATCTAGTCCACGTGCCTGTTGATGGAAGAACATTATATTACAGCATCTCTAATTATAGCTATTTAAAGGTAAAGGTTCCCCTCACACATACATGCTAGTTGTTTCCAGCTCTAGGGGGCAGTGCTCATCTCCGTTACAAAGCCAAAGAGCCAGTGCTGTCCGAAGTCGTCTCCGGGTCATGTGACCAGCATGACTAAACACTGAAGGTGCATGTAATACTGTTACCTTCCCACCAAAGTGGCCCCTATTTTTCTACTTGCATTTGTACATGCTTTTGAACTGCTAGGTTGGCAGAATCTGGGACAAGTAACAGGAGCTCATTCTGTTACACGGTGCTAGGGATTCGAACCGCCAAACTGTTGACCTTTCTGATTGATAAGCTCAGCGTCTTAGCCACTGAGCCACCGCGTCCCTTCCTATTTACTTTTGTTTAAAAAAATGTCTTAGGAAAAGAAAGTCCACCAAGCTAAATGTAACAAGCACTTTCCCACAAAACTGGGAAGGGTATAGCCTGGGAAGGACTTAGACTTATAAAGGAAGTCCTCGACATATGACCACAGTTGAGCCCACCATTTATGTTGCTGAGTGAGACATTTGTTAAGTGACCTTTGGCCCATTTTATGACCTTTCTTGCCACCATTGTTAAGTGAATCATTGTAGTTGTTAAGTTACTAACATGGTTGTTAAGTGAATCTGGTTAAGTGACTCTAGTTTATCCATTGGCTTTACTTGCCAGAAGGTCACAAAAGGTGACCACATGATCCCAGGACACTGCAACCATCATAAATGTGAGACAGTTGCCAACAGTTTGAATTTTCATTGCGTGACCATGGGGTGTAAGTGTGGAAAATGGTCATGTCACTTTTTTCAGTGATGTTGTAACTTCGAACGATCATTAAATGAACTGTTGTAAGTCGAGGACTACCTGTATAGCACTTCCTAGTGTTTTACAGCCCTTTCTAAATGGTTTACAGAGTCAGCCTACTGCCCCCAATAATCTGGGTCCTCATTTTACCCACCTCAAAAGGACGGAAGGCTGAGTCAACCTTGACCTGGTCAGGAATGAACTGCTAGCAGTTGGCAGAATTAGCCTGCAGTGCTGCATTCTAACCATTGCACCACCATATTATCCTGAGAAGAAACAATTTAAGATTAAGCAAATGGAGAGGGGATTAGCACTCTAAATGGAAAATTTTGGATTATTTTGGTGTTTTCAACAAAAAGCTTTGCTAAATATGTTCAGATCGCAACTGAGTCTAGTCTTGAAAATGTTCAGGAGTCAATTAAACCACAATGCAGCAAACTAAAATCTTTTATATCACATTTGTAAGACTGCTGACATCACCACCGTTGATTGTTAGCAGTCATTCCTTGGTGAAGGAAAACATACTGATTTCTAAACAAAAAAAAAACTCCAAAGTAATTGCAGCAAGTGGTTTCACTCATTGGGAATAGTGTGTCCTCTCCTGAATATCCCTTTCCTCATGCTTCAGATCTGCTACCTACATGTTCATATGTATATTTAATTATTTAAGTATTCAATCTTTACTTTAAAAATAAGTGCATCAGAAATTGAACAGTATATTGCTAATGGCCAGAGAGACTAGCAATTTTGTGCAGCTACAGAAAGCTACTTTTTCTCGCTGAGTCATATGTATCTTGCTTGTTTATAAATCGTGTAATTTCAATAATGAAGTATTGAAAGAAATAGTAACAAAATATCCATACCCAGCTAGTAGCACATAAAAAGCTAAAAATAAAAACAGCAAAGCATTACAAACAGCAGGCAGAAATAATACCCCCCAAAAAATCTGTTTTAAAAACAGTTTTAAAAATTCCTCTAATGACAAGGAGAGATTTTGCTGGATCCCAATAAAGAAGAAACTGCACATTGTGCCATCACTACTCAGAAAGTGCTGTTCCTGATTTCTGTCAACCAAAGAACAGTCCCTCCTAAGCCATTCTTGGGTTTCAGTGTATGTGAAGCCACTTCTTAAGCACAGTGGTCTGAGGCAATTCAGGGCTTCAAAATTGCCTTATTTGAAAGGCAATTTAAAATAAGGCAATTTGCAAAGGAGTGAACACCACAAATGTTTCCGCCTATTCGTCTCCAGAAGGGAAATGAGACAAAATCAAATCTAGGGCCCCACTGGAGCCTTGTTCACAAACAAATTGAGGAAGACTCTCATCGCCTGCTACAGGTAATCAATGCATTCCTCAAAATTAAACCAAACTGGGAAGTGAAATTCATTTTTACTTTTCTTAATTTGTTTTTCATTACTTCCAGAGTGTGAAACAAGGAGACAAAGCAGAGGAATCCTTTTTCTACCATTTGTGTCAGCCTAATAGCTACCGTTTCACAAAGGGTTTGGAGCAGGTCTGGCTATGGCTATAAATCAGACAGTAAAGGCTTGTGGGTTTCATGCAGAGCCTCACCACCCCATGCAACCCTCCCCACCCCCAATTTAAGCACAATTTCCTTAACAGAGATCACAGCTACAGTCCATTGGCAAATGAAAACTATCAAAATCCAGTTTTGCTTCCGCTATGAATGGCAAGCAGCTCCAAAGTACAGGACTGTCTGGCAACAAGCAAGTGTCCACTTCTAAGATTCTTCCCAGGATTGCTTCAACCTCTTGCTGGCCATAAGCAGTTGCAGGTGAATGCTGTGCCCTACCAAACATCCAGCACCTGTAGGTTTTGATCGCTGTACTGGTAGCCACAGTATGCATAGGTTTTTACCTATTGCCACTTCTGCATGGGAGAGAACGAAGTAGGAGACCACCGTGTAACTTCGAAGACCCTCTGTGCCTCCCTGCTTTATGTTACAGGCAATGGAGGGTTAAGAGAGTGGCCAAACCATAGTTTAAGACATGGCTGACTTAAACAATTGTGACAACTCTCTCCAATGGTGAAAAGTGTTAGAGTCAGCTGAAGGAAGAAACTTCTCTTTCACAGACATCAGAATTCCTAATTATCAGACTTATATTTGTCCCACATAGTATCTATGGGGTTGAGGTTTCCTTTTTCTTCAAAGAAAATTAGCTATGGCAAATCCAGGAGATAGGCCATCAATGTCAGTGAAGAATTATGCAGGGACATAAATTGTAATTTCAGATTTTTGTATATTTCATCACAACAACTGGATGCTTGGCTTATTTTTCTTTACTTTGCAGGACTACAGGAAGCTGTCATAAGCAAAGCCAGCCCCGTGGTTGAAGAATTCTGCTATTTTCCCCTTACAGATTTCTGCTTTTATTGGATGGAAGTCCCCTTCAGCTTCATTTAGAAACATAGTTGGAAAAGACCTTTGAGTGCAAACCTTGCTCAGTGCTGAACTTTAAAAAATGAAGCATTCCTAAGAGATGACTATCTATCCTCTAGTGAAATACATGTGGAGTCTGCATTTCTCTGGGAACTGGAGTTCTGCTATTGAATAGCTACAGCTATTAGGAAGTTTCCTTAAACCCTTCATGGATTTTAACATTCAGGCTTGTTGGAAGCTAGAAAATGCCCTATTGTATTTCATATCCTCCCTCTGCGCTCATCTTCCTTCCTTCCTTCCTTCCTCCCTCCCTCCCCTCCTTCCTTCTGTCAAGATCCTGATGTCTCTGAGGGAATTATACTTGCCTCTTACCAAATATGCTTTTTCATAGGGCTGTTTATCATCTCTCACTAGCCAACCCCTGTCCTGATGTGAATGCTAGACTCACAGAAAAGCATTGCCATCACCGGTCTGGATGCATCAAATTGTTTCTGCAGTTTTTGCTGCTATAAAATGCCCCATCAGTTCAAAGGCAACTGGGAGACATTCAGGCATTCTCACATTAGTGGGTGTGCAAAAAAGAATTCTTTTTCTCCTAAGTCCAGATGCAAAACTTAGCACAAAAAGTGCAAACTAATGACAAAGGAAATACAGGGGCTCTGTTCTTCTGCCTTTTACTATAGCTTCAGTAAAAAAAAGGTTGACATTTTATACACACAATCTTGAGAGCTCAGGACTGAATAAAGATTTGACCACAAACATGCCAATTCTCCTCATTTCTTTAGGAGCAAGTAAGACATACTGAACCCAGTGGAATGTATTTCTGAACTGAAGATATACACGACTAAACTGTAACCCAATTATATCAGGCAGCAAAGCACCTAGAGCAAATTTATCACAATTTGAGAGAGAAACTAATAAGGGCATTAGTTCCTCTTTCCAGTTTGTAAATATCAAATTTCTCACTTTATGTGAAAATGTAAAGATAGTAGCCATATTTTCAATAGCAACTTTGCATCCCTGTATTCACATGATTACATTGATGTGCAGCCTAGCCAAACCCATTTTTGCCTAATATATTGTGTGAACCCAGCTTCACTTCTAACTTGGATGCATTTATGAGGAATTGCTTGGGGAAGACTGTTCCTGCAGTAGCAAACAATACTAATATCTTATTCTATTAAATATGTGTATTTGAGGGTTTAAAGAGATTAAATACATGCGGTATGAAGCAAGAGAGAGATGGCCCCATATCTGATAGAATCTTGAATAAAATAACTTCCTGTTTTAAAATGGAAAACTTCAATTTTATTCAGTTAAGGTACAATTAGATTTGGAGTGAAAGACTCAATATGATATTGCAATATGATTCTGAATTAATCACAAAAAAAATAGTCCCCACTCACTTTATCAAAATCTTATAGTCATAAGATTGCTCCATTTTCTCCACAGAAACATGAGAGACAGATAACAGACTATCAGAGTTGGAAGGGACCTTATGGGTCATCTAGTCCAACCCACTGCCCAAGCAGGACACCCTACACCATTTCTGACAAATGGCAGTCCAATCTCTTCTTGAAAGTCTCAAGTGATGGCGCTCCCACAACTTCTGAGGCCAAGCTGTTCCATTGGTTGATTGCTTTCCCTGTCAGAAAGTTTCTCCTTATTTCCAGGTTAAATCTCTCCTTGTTCAGTTTCCAAGAGACCTTTTTGTAATAGGATTGAAGAGGGGTTTAAAGATTGGGGTTGCTTTAATTAATAGTTTCTGAAATTTGTCGCACTTACTTTCTAAAAATACCTAAAAGCACTAATAATTTTAATGTAAGGCAGAAAAATCAGTATTTGGGACTTTTATCATCTGATTGTCCTGGTGATGAGAAAAGCAGAAAATTGCAATGTAAGATTCGAGTGGCATGGTGGCCTAGCAGTAAAACAAAACGCCTTGTGCAGGGGAGGCTCTCAGTTCGATCCTAGGTAGCGGCAGACGTTTCTCTCCCTTGGGCGCAATGTAAGATTCCTTGACAATTCCCTGAAAAGTGTTAAACTGTTAAGTTTCTGCATTTGTTGAATTGGTTTTTTAAAAATATTTTAAAAGAGTCTAGCAATCAGATGGGTTAAAACAGTGCAAAGCAAAGTGCCCTTCCTCACAATTAAAAAGGCAGCCAAGCAGGCAAACATAGATGAGCCTCAGGAAGATCACATTCACTGATTAGCAAATTAATCGAAATATTTGAATATCTGATTTAGTTTACTGTCTATTTTCAACTGCTTCTGGGGAAATACATTCAAAGTCCTATGAGACATGGGTCTGGGCTATCTACGGGAACGTCTACTGCCGGCATCGAATACCAACCGCCCTGTACGAGCTCATAGGCAGGGGCTCCTTGGTGTGCCGTCTGCGACTCAGTGTTGTTTGACGGTAACACGAGGGAGGGCCTACTCTGTGGCGGCTCCCGCTCTGTGGAACCAACTACCTCTGGGGCTCCGCCTGGCCCCTGACCTCCGCACTTTCCACTATGACTTGAAAACCTGGTTGTTTGAGCAGGCTGCGCTGTGCTGACTCCTCGGGGGGGAGGGGTTTGTTTTTTATAATCATAAATGGGTTTTAGTTTCATTAGGCTTGGTTAGTTTAATTCTATTTTAGATAATTAATTTATTGTGCTGGTTTTAATTGTGAGCCTCCCCGAGTCCTTTTCGGGAGAGGGGGCGGCATACCAGTCAAATAAATAAATAAATAAACTGTCTCCCAACTCAATCCTGTGGGATATGCGCTGATGCATCCATGGTTTCATTTTTTAAATTATTTTAATGTTTTTTAAATTGTTTTAATTGTTTTAGAATTTTAGTGACCTATGCCAGAGAAAACAACACGTGGCCACCAGGACTGGAAACACTCAGTGTTCATTCCACCACCAAGAAAGAGTGACTCTAAAGATTGCTACAGTTATTGTACAATTGTTCTTATCCCTCACCTCAGCAAAATTCTGCTTAGAATTACACAACATCTAGCACCAATCATTGAAAAGGGATTACCAGATGCCCAAGCCAGTTTCTGAAGGGATCATGGCACCTGTCACCATATTGAAAATCTGTGCAGAGTCATGGAAAAAACTTGTGAATATCAAAAGGTCATTTACATTCATACAGGAAAGCCTTCCATTGTGTTGATCATGAGAAGCTATAGAATTGCTAAGAGTTGGACACGATTGAATGGATAACATCAACATCAGAATTTTAGAACTGTAAGCTGCCCAGAGTCACTTTATTGAGTTGGGTGGCTATAGAATTTGAAAGGAAGGAAGGAAGGAAGGAAGGAAGGAAGGAAGGAAGGAAGGAAGGAAGGAAGGAAGGAAATTTTATAGTGCTACCTCCAAAAGGGCCACAAGAGTCCAGATCCCTCTGTCTCTTTTTCCCAGGCAATTAGGTGTCTTCCTGCTCTCAGTCACTTGCCTGACTTCTCAGGGTATCTCCCTGGCTGTTAGCCTGCTCTGGTCACTTGCCCTGGTATCTCCACTCACCCACCTCAGTTTGCTTCTGCTGTCCTCTGGTGGATCAACTGCCCTTCACTTTTTTCTGGTCCATATGCTGCTCCCCTCTGATCACTGGCTCACCCACTCACCTGGATCAGCCCATTTCTGCAGCCACTTGGTATGGTTGACAATATACATTTAATAGTTAAGGCAACAAGTAACAAAATGTATATCATTTTCTGCTTGTGCTTGCCCCAAAAAACTGTTGAGTCTTTAGTTATATTGGCAAAACAGTAGCATTTTAAGAAAATGAGAAGGGAAAAATAAAGGGGTTTTCATGGAAAATGAAGAAGAATGAAATACAATGGGGCTACATTTGTTCCCAAATATGATTCTCAAACTCCCAATAAATAAGTCATTTAGGTCAATCAAAATCAATGTGATATAATACATCTTTGAACTGTTTTTCAGATCAATGATTTATTTAAACCCCAAACTATTTTCACAAAAAGTTCTAATCCAGTCTTCTCCAACCAAGTGTCACCTAAATGTGTTTGATAACCATACCTATAATTCTTAGTACCCATCAGTTAACTGCCGAAGGCAGCTTTGTTGAAAGGTTTACATCCTACGGCAATGCTTTTAACATCATCAAACAACATCTGCCTATCCTAGAACTTTGGGAAAGTTTTGATAAGTTGATAAAAATGCCAAATCCAGTCTAAACATCTGGCTGGTTGTGTGACCAACCATAATAAATAGGCAATAAAAGGACTGACTTGTAGTTCAGGGAAGTGGTTGCCACTTATTTTAAAGGATTGGTTATTTGCCTTCAAAGGGCCAAATAGAATTGGACAATTTCAGTCTCCAACCTTCTCTTTCTAAGGAAGGTTATTGAGAAGTGGATGGCCTTCTGGAAGATGTAGGTTGTCTGGATACTTTTCTTTTGTCTATCCGACTGACTAACTTTAGGCTGATTGGGTAAGTTAAAACCTGTGCATGAGTCTGGGTTTTTTTGGAGGGGGGGTGTTAAATTTACCTTTGCTGAGATAGTATAGGTAGGGTCTGTTAACTTGGTCCCATACTAAATACTCTTGCCCAGTTAAATATATTGTGGGAGCATGATTTTCAGCTGAAAAGACCATGATGCTGAAGTTTTTTCACAATTAGTTACAAATGCAAATAGAAAGGGAAAGTATATACAGTAATACAAAGACACCAGTAAAAAATGATCAGTGAATGAAGATCCATGCAATAATTCTCTAAAAGGACAATTTTACACATACATCTGAAACTGTCTTCACTTCTCCTTCCCAGGGTATTGTAGCCTGTAGAATAAAACCTTTAACAGCCTTGGTGGTGCAGGCTGTTAAATGCCTAGCACTTAAGTTCCAGCTGCCTGCAATTACTGCAGGCTTGAGTCCCAAGGTTGACTCAGCCTTCCATCCTCTCGGGGTAGGTAAATTGAGGACCCAAGATTGTTGGGGGCAATAAGCTGACTTTGTAAAATTGCCGCTTAGTAATAAGCAGGCATATACAATGGAATGAAGGCTATTGCTGAGCGCATTGGGTTGTATCCCAAAAACTGTAAGCCACCCTGAGTCTTCGGAGACTACCTGGGAGACTACATTTTACAACTATGTAAGAGTCAAGCTCTGATACACATCTTCAAATGCCACAATTTCTTGGTCTGGTTCTTAAAAACAAAACACAGGGGAAAGGATGTTAAAATGAGCTGTGCACATTAAGCTGCATGTGTGTCCTGCTACATACTTGTTGCTCAATTCTGAAGGTAAAGTATAGTCAGGCACAAACAATCAAATGCACATGTGAAGTTTCAAAATTACTGATTTATTGCTCAAGCAATATGTGTAGGAAATTTCTCAGACTAATGGTTTGCACCTGGGTAAAACTAGATAAGGGTCAATGGCCTTCATGGGGGAGGGTGTGTGTGAACTTTGTCCTCTTGCAGAGATTCTAAACTGATGCCCCATTTGACTCCTCCCCCTGGCTCTGCCAGTCTCTCAGCTACAATTATTGTAGTCCTGTGGGTTTATTACTTTGTTCATGGAGTTTGTTTTATTGTTTGCTTTTATCAAATTGTTTTCATAAAAGTTTGTTTGTTACACTATCTTAGGTTCCTTTGTGAAGAAAAGTAGGATTAAAAAAATAAATGAATAAAATAACAGCAGCACCAATCTCACCAATGCATATATGTCATATTAAAAGTAAACCTTTGAATTCTACTATTTTACCTATTTTGTTTAAGTGTTTGTTAAAAGAAAAAAAACCATAAAGGTGGGATCCTGTGCATATTTACCTGGAATTCATTTGTATATAGATTAGACTCTCAATCTTGTGATTTTTTATTTAAGAATAAAAATTAATACTGCTACTGTTAAATTGAGAAGAGGAGATGTAAAGTTGCCCAGTTTTGTTTGCAATTAAACCTACAAACTTCCACAGATAGCAGTAGCACTTAAACTTGCATGCCACCCAATACTGCTTTAGAGCATTCTGTGGGCGGTTAACAATGCCAGCATATGGCCACCAACAATCTGGCTCCTCATTTTATTGACCTTGGAAGGATAGAAGGCTGAGTCAACCTTGAGCCCCATCAGGATCGAACTCTAGGCTGTGGGCAGAGTTTGCCTGCAATACTGTATTGTAAGCATTGTACCACAAGGGATCATGGACATCTAACTATCTCCCACCAGGACCAGCACGAGATTCTAAGCTGAATGTGGTCATGAATGGTTCAACGTAAAGCTGAAACTTTAGCACTTTCAATATGTGAATGTATATTTTGCTGCTATCCACAGCAGGTTGAAGGCTAGATGAAGCTATTTAAGCACACCTTCTTCTGAGGTCTTAAACAAAACTGAAAAGAGAACAAAAGAGCAACACTTCCCTTACTTGCCATCCCTCTCTTACCCACCCCACTCCAACAAAAAGACATAACCCCTGAACATGGGAGGCTCATATTGGCACTCTCTAGCTACCTAAACACCTAAAGTAGTGGGGCTTGTTCTGATCAATTAATTTAATAAATGTTGTGCACAAAACAGGCAGGGAAGTTCTTGTGTGCACATCAGTCCTCTGCCCATAGGAGCTAAGCCATCCAATCTGACTCTTCGTGGAAGACTAGTTAGGTGAAAGAGGGTTGCAGGATTGTGGACAGGCCTATATACCCCTGCCAGAATTAGCTTCTCAGTCCCCGACCCATCCTAGCTTTCTTTCAACAGTGACTGCTTCTTTGCCAACTCCGGCGGTGCTCCTGCTGCTCCAGTTAATTACAGTAATTATACCTGCTTGCTCCTCAGCTCCAGCTCCCTTTTGTTGCTGTTTTCCTGCCTGCTTATTTGCAAATCTAATAGCTTAGTGACATTTTTTTTTAAAAAAAAGAGAAGAGCACAGAGTGGGAATGGCGAAAAAAAATCAGAGAAAAGAGGATCAAAATGGCCCATTTTCAATGCAACAAAACCCCCATAATCAGGAACCTTTTAAGCAGGCACAGGTGCCTTCACTTTGGCACCCTTCTCGTTCTCCTGCCATTTAAGCATTAATGGGGAGGGAGACTTAAAATAGCCCCCTTCCCCCCATTGCATGAGCTAACAAACAAAGGGAAGGCTTTCGTGCTCTGAGCTCCCAGAAAACGGAACTGGACACACAAAACACACAGAAGTTGGAGGAAGAAGAAATCATTTATTCTTTTGCTTCAGAGCCATTCTTCTTGGTGATCTTTTGAATTGTATATTTTGGCACTGGATCCATTTCCATCCCAGTCTGCTGTGTAAATTCAGCAGTTTAAGTGATCCAGACCCCTCTGGGAAAGTGCCTGTCACACCCATAAAAACCAAGTCTGCCTGCATGCTTATTGGTTTTTTTAAAATTAAAATGTTATGCTCAGATTATTCAGGTCCTAATTAAGGAAAGACCTAGTTTGTGTCCTTTATGCAAAAGGACATGGTTGCATATTTGTTGGTTTAATTCTAGTTTTGTTCATATTATTCAATAAATGCCCTGAGAGGGCTGTGCAACACTCTAGATTCAAAGGGAAAGGAGAATGGGGGCTTCCATAAACAGCTGCAACTATTTCCCTGGATCGCAGCGCTGTCCTTCCCTATGCAGTGCAATCACAGGAAAGTGCACATTTGAGTCTAGGAGTTTCCAACAGGCACTACATGAGTGCCCCCATGTGTTCTATTCCCCCTCTAGATTTCAATGATATTACATCCACAAAACCAAGCTTCAAAGAAGCCAAGTTTCCATGCGAGTCCAAAGTTATGCAGTGTTACTGCTAGGCAGGTTTCTCTGCAAAGGAGATTCTCTAAGGTTGGTGTCATCACTACAGTGTTTAAAAGGATTGATATGAAAGAGAAAAATTCAGACAGGTTTTCCATCAGGAACCTGGGAGAGCTACTGTCGGGTCCAGGAAATAATAGTATAAGTGTGGCTACCTATATTCCCAATGCCTCACTCTGATTACTGACATGTTTATTCAGCTTCTATTTTGACTTATGACTTTTCGCTATACATTGCTCACATGCTTCCATCTTTACTGCCTTAAAGATTTAAATGGAAGATTTAAAAAAAAGTTGCTCAGGAAAGCAAACGTGCTGCTGGTGGTTTTTTAAATTTTGTTTCAGGGTTTATTTGGGTTTTTCTTTTTCTGTTTTCTTTTTTTGTGGCTCATTTGTGCTTCAGTATGCATACCAAATTTTTAATTTGATTTTAATTCTCATTTCAGACTATGTTTATTTTAAAGCTGAGTCAGGCATTCCTCTGCATTCAGTGTCAACCAAATTTGAGAGCAACAATTTTTTTTAATTACATTTATATGCCGCCCTTCTCCGAAGACTCAGGGTGGCTTACAATTTTTGGGATACAACCCAATGCGCTCAGCAATAGCCTTCATTCCATTGTATATGCCTGCTTATTACTAAGCAGCATTATTACAAAGTCAGCTTATTGCCCCCAACAATCTTGGGTCCTCAATTTACCTACCCCGAGAGGATGGAAGGCTGAGTCAACCTTGGGACTCAAGCCTGCAGTAATTGCAGGCAGCTGGAACTTAAGTGCTAGGCATTTAACAGCCTGCACCACCAAGCAAATTGACATTTGCTGAAATAAAGGACTGTTTTCTCCACACTCTTCTGGGGTATATTAAAGAAATAATGCTACATTTTATGTGAGAAATAACAAATATAGTGTGCATTTTTGGTATTGCTATCATATATGGTGACAGCAAAGAAAAAGGCATATAAAACCAATTGCTATTACTAATTGTGTTATTCCTTTCACATTCCTCTTTCATCCATCCAAATGCCTAAAAAAAGATAAACAAATTCACTAACTTTGATTGTAAACACACTTTTAAAAGCCATTTGTTTTCAATTTATATCTTAAAGTAACACAGGAGTTTGTGTAATATATATGCTTAAAACTCTGCAAGCATCTATTCTTTTGTTCTTATCTAGTAATTCCCTAATTTGTGTAGAAAAATACATATTTGCCAATTTGGTTTATCCAAATGTACACAGATGATTTCACTCTGGAGGGAAGAGGCCAAATCTATGCTGCTAATTTTTTAAATTCAAAGTATAGATAAGTGGATCAAAGTACCACAAGAAAAATGCATCAATATTGAATGGAATATAATTGTGTAAGAGGACTAGGGCCTGGAGACAGTCCTACGTCAGAAAAAAAGAACCTAGAAAAATATAGATACCCTTGGGGTATTTTAGAATTTAATTCTTCATCTTCAGGTTGAAGGGAACTAGAGAAATAAAAGCATACTGGAGAAATATTCATATAATAATTGATTTTTCATATTTGCTTCCTCAGCCTGTTTGCAAAGCAGTCAAAATTGTAACCAGTGAATAAAATTGGATGCTGTTATTCTCTGTTATAAGCAACACAATTTACTGTATTGTTAGGTGAAAAATTGTTACACTTGTAGTTCCTATCATAGTTGATAGTTTTCTCAGCTTCATTGTAAATTCTGCAGTTGTCCAAGAGGATCAAAACTGTGTTACCAAAACTGAAACTACTATGTTGCACAAATCTCTATATCTCTCTAGCTCTCAGAGCATTTGTCATAAAATTCAAGAAAAAATTGCAGTACCTCCTAATTCCCATATTAATTGATGTCATGGGTTTATAGCGCAGCATCAGTCTTAATGGCCTGACCCATGATCTTTCAATCTGTGATCCACATAGGGAATATCTCTGGCTAACCAGTCTATTATATTACCCTGGACTCTAAACTATATGAAGAACAACTAGTGAGGGGATATTATGGGCCAGTTTTCCCTCTATCAACCCATGGAGGGAGCTCATAAAAAGTGCTACAGTTTTTAATATTCATGGTGAATTTTACTGTAGTTCCAGAAATAAATAAAGCAAAACAAAAATGCTATCAAAATGCATTTAGATCTTTGATAGGGCACTGAAAGAAATAAGATATTATATGCACCCAAATTCTGGCTTAGAAGAAACACAGTTCAGGAACCAAATCAAAATGTTATACTAATAATTAACATTGGAAATGTGGCTCCATTCAGATGCAGTGGGTTCAATTCAGTCTCGTGTCTCTAATGACAGTATCCGTTCAACAAAACTTTTGAGAGATGTCAATTATCTTTTGAAGGCCTACTGTCAAATTTCTAGATCATTACAACTGGAAAAGTAAATTGAACAAAAGTAGAAATAAACTGTAACATTAAAATGTACTTGGTTTTGTTTTCAAAGAGCAATAGTGCTTCAATATAAGGGAAAAGATGCTTAAATAATCTTTTTTTCCTCCTCAGTCATATCCAGTTTTAAGCAAATCATACTCTACATGACCATAAAAAATAATTTGATAGACAAATACGCCTTTAACTCAGTAAAGCATCACACAAGATAGAAAAAAAATTTTATTTTATTTTATTGGACTTATATGCCGCCCCATCTCCGAAGACTCGGGGCGGCTCACAGTTAAAACATACAAATACAATAAATAATTAAAAAGAGATTAAATCACTATAAGGTCCAATAAAACCGAATTAAAAATTAAAACTGTCCCATGCCCCCGGTAAGGTAATCACAGCCCGACTTGGTCAAATAGCCAGGTCTTCAAATCGCGGCGGAAGGTGCGGAGGTCAGGGGCCAGGCGGAGGTCCAGAGGCAGTTGATTCCATAAGTCGGGGACCACGACAGAATAGGCTCGCTGTCGGGGGACCGCCAGCCGACATTGGCTTGCCAACGGGACCCCGAGGAGCCCCTGAAATGATATCAGGATGCTGATAAATTATCTACCTTAGAATCCGAGCAAATAATGAGACTCCATAGGATACATTTTGCTCCTACAAAACCAAGGCTAGCTTATGTTTCTCCATTAATTCAGTCTGAATATTTAGAAACAAGTAGCATTAGAGCTAAGAAAACCATGTTAAGACATTATCAGAAGAAACCCTTTCTGTATTCAACTTTTTGTATCTGAAATGTGAACATAATACTAGTATCATACATATACATTTTCTTTATAATACACTAAAGAAATTATATTAAAAACAAACATCATTTTTTCATTGTGGTCACAGTCTAATAAATTTCTAATGTTTAGACAGCTTAGTTGGCATCACCACCTTTGCAGAAGAGAGAGATTACAATGATCCAGTCCAAGAACTACAAGGATCTGTTGTGTTTTGAAAGGATAACTGGGGAAACTCCAGGAAATTTAGTCAGCAGTGTTACCATTCATCTAGCTGACCTGTGGAAAACAAACACTGCAAAAGAGCAAGACTTGATTGTCTCTTGTTTATCAAGCCAGATATATTGAACAAATGAAACAAGAGAATATCAATAGCACTTAGAGTTATATACCGCTTCACAATGCTTTCCAGCCCTCTCTAAGCGGTTTTACAGAGTCAGCATATTGTCCCCAACAATCTGGTTCCTCATTCTACCAACCTCGGAAGGATGGAAGGGTGAGTCAACCTTGAAGAGATTCGTTTATTCTGGCAGCTGGTGATCAGCAAAAGTAGTCTGCAGTATTGCACTCTAACCACTGCACCACTGCAGCTCTTACAGGAGAGTTACACAGAGGAATATTGGTAGAAACCAAAGCCAAATTGTAGTACAAGTCTAGATTTAGATCTACACTATGGTTGTAAGGAAGGGCAAGCATTGTTTGCACTCAGAGGTACTAGTAATAAACCCTCCAGAGTCCAGCAAGTTATTTGTTTGTTTGTTTTTGTTGGTTTATTTATTTATTATGTGTTCATTTATTTTAAGTAAAATAGTTATGATAATCAGAAACACTTTACTTTTTTTCTCATTCAACTGGTCTTTGCTGATAATAACATAACCTAGGTGGATATTTTAACTGGAAAAATAACTGCTCTGTGAAACAGAAAATAAACGTAGTAGTTTCCATTTCTGTGGTTCTTAAAGCCACCCATTTTGCGGCTCCATACATTTGCCAACCACTTCTGTCACATGTAGAATACAGACACCCCCTAGTGGCTTTATGGGATAATTTATTTCTCTTAATCCTCTCGTTCCTAAACTGAATTGATTTTTGATCATCTTTGCCACTAGGATAGCAAAGATTTTATACTCCAGAATGACAGTAGTGATGTTTCCTTGACATGGGACATAACCTGAGGTTGTAGGTTTCAGCTTCTAAATGAATACATCATGTCTGACTGCTGACAAAGCAGAGTGGGGTAAGATGGAACTAAAGAGTAGACTATGGCAAGACATGAATCAAGGGTTTAATCCTTTTGAAAAATATTGCCCTCATCTTTCACTTATGGGATGCCACTCCACATCTTAAAAATACTTCATAATTTCCTAAAGAAGTGATAGAAAGGACAGCACTGGCTTTTCCAATTCATGAGGACCCAGATTGTTGGGACACAATATGCTGACTCTATAAACCACTTAGAGACGGCTGTAAAGCACCGTGAAGTGGTACAAAGTCTAAGTGCTAAGTGCTATTCCCTTCCTAGTCTTATCACTGTTACCTGTGAGCCCTTTCATGTATGGAAGTTGAAACACACTCAACAGGGGAAAGAAATAATACCACTTTCATTGTATCAGAAGAGTTAAAGGTAAGTTCAAGAAACCAGAAGAGAATTGCAATATCTATTTTTTAAAAGTACAGTAGGTATGTATAGGTAGGTATGTATACAGTAGGTATGTATATACATAAAAAATTAAGAATAGAATAGAATAGAATAGAATACAATAGAATACGGTAGAATAGAATAGAATACAGTAGAATAGAATAGAATAGAATACGGTAGAATAGAATAGAATAGAATAGAATAGAATAGAATAGAATAGAATAGAATAGAATAGAATAGAACAGAACAGAACAACCCTCTGCTCAGGCAGGAAACCCTATACCATTTCAGACAAATGATTGTCCAATCTCTTCTTAAAAACTTCCGGTGTTGGAGCATTTACAACGTCTGGAGGCAAATTGTTCCACTGATTAATTGTTCTAACTGTCAGGAAATTTCTCCTTAGTTCTAAGTTGCTTCCCTCCTTCATTAGTTTTCACCCATTGCTTGTTGTCCTGCCCTCAGGTGCTTTGGAGAATAGCTTGACTCCCTCATCCTTGTGGCAACCCCTGAGATATTGGAACACTGCTATCATGTCACCCCTAGTGTATCCCATTTTATCCCAAAGAATTCAGTGAGACAGACCTAATTCTCTAATTTACATTTCAACTTCATAAATCTCCAATATATGAATTAGGACAACTTTCCCCATCAAGGCGACTTCCAGATACATTGCAATCAGTGGTGGGATTCAATTTTTTTTTACTACCGGTTCTGTGGGCGTGGCTTGGTGAGCATAGCTGGGGAAGGATACTGCAAAATCCCATTCCCTCCCCACCCCACTAACCTGCTTTCCAGCTCCATTCTCCTGTGTAGGGTGACCACAGAAGACCCAGCCAATCAGCTGGGACTCGGGAGGCAGAGAATAGATGGGGGCGGGGCCAGTCAGAGGTGGTATTTGCTGGTTCTCTGAACCACTCACAATTTCCACTACCGGTTCTCCAGAACTGGTCAGAACCTGCTGAATACCACCTCTGGTTGCAATTGCAAGTGTCACCATTAACAGAAAATTCTAGGAGTTGCAATCTCAACACATTGGTAAGGCATATTTTCCTCTCTAGAAGAGATACATGATTCAGTGGGGAAGAACATGGTTTCATCCAAACAATCACAACTAGATTTGCAGGAGCAGTGGGCACGCATGCCCAATACTGATGAAAATGGAGCCTGCAGACATGCACTCACCCACTGCTCGTGCCCATGCGCACATGCCTGCCACTTCCATGGCCAGGTTCCAAATGACTCATGGCCCATTCAGTTCTTTAAGCCACAATGTTAATGAATGAGACTGTTTAGTAAAGTGGTGGATACAACCCTGCAGCAAATAAAAAATAAATCTGGGTTCGAATCCTCAGTAAAGCAGATGTGAAATAGCAGATACATTTGCACATATTCAATCTATTATATAAAATGACCATCTTGATTGTCTACAATGTAACAAAAGGAGTCCAGAAGTGTAAAATGGTGGGATTCTCTTGTGCCTACCATCCCTGTCCTATTGTTTTTTTTCTTATTCGTATCCATTTCATGTATTCATAACCATGTTTATACTTATACCTGTTATCTAATCCAATAAAATAAAATAAAATAAAATAAAATAAAATAAAATAAAATAAAATAAAATAAAATAAAATAAAATAAAATAAAAAAAATAAAATAAAACTTGGTTTGGCCTAAAACTAGTCTGACTTTTAATATAGAAAAACAAAATGAAAATCAGCCTTCAACCGTGGCATACGGTGGAGTGCACAGATACTTCTAATTTTTGGCCAGTAGATGGCAGTGGAATTTGTTTTCAGTTATCAAGAAGACTAATAAGCAATTCAGGTGGCCGGTTTGATCATAAAGCCTAGAGCTACGTACAGTCGATGAGGCCATATTAATATTAGGAAATTAGCTTCTCTTGTCCTCCTTCTTCTATTACCTTATGCTAATTTAGTAGTTTTCCATTATGCTGGTTTATTCTGATCCTGCAACAAAATCAGAAGTAATGTGTTTACATGCAAAAGGTAAATTCTGATTTAATTATGTAATACCTTAGACATATTTGTAAATACTACTTTATACACTTTGTCAGTGTTTTATCTGCATCTATCTTGTATTGGACCTGTGACAAAGAAGCCTGTGATATAACCGGCAAAGCTGGCATGGAGTCAAGATCTTTGTTTTCAACCCAGAATCTGTGACATAAAGCAGTTGTCAGTCTGGTTTGAATTAAATCCCCCACCTGGGCATTCTGGAGACAAGAAAGCAGTTGACACATAGAACGCATAGCTACAAAACAAGAAGCAGGGTGAAAGAAAAGCTAAAGGAAGAATGAAGTGGGGATCATGGATTGTCAAAGTACAGTACTTACTATTACATGTTATTGAAGTAAGAAAGCCATGTTGGAGGGGACTGGAAAATGTTTTTGTTAGAGTACTTAGAAGACTCTATCCATACTCTATGGGAGAGAATTATAGGTAATTAGTTGGACTGCAACTCCTCATCTCCATCATTCCCCCACTTCCACTAGCTGGCTAAAACTCACAGTGTTGGGGAAGAGGAAGAAAAATATTGAAAGATTTAATAGAGAGAAAAGAAAGCAGCAATCTAAAAGGAAGGACTGGAGGAACTGAATGATGAAGAGACTCTAGAAAGACAAGGAAAAAAGAAGAAGAAGAAGAGGGAAGTCAAGAGAGGCTCAGAGGGAATGAGGCCAAAGGTTCAAATATTGGCTAGGTTTCTTGTCTAAACTATAGCAGTTAATTTCTACTATGCCAAAGAAGTATGGACTAAAGCAGTATTTGTAGACACTGGTCATTGGGTTGATTTGAACAAATCCAGTTCTTTGGCTTAAATTAATTGGCTTAATTTGCATTCAGCAAAAGGGTTGTTTATATAAAATGGAACTGGATTTAATTTCCTCCCCGCGTTCTTAGAAGATTAACGTGTCTTCCTAGCATGGATGTTAAGTTGAATAATGGCCATTGGAAAACAACCATCACTTTCATCATTCATACATTTCTACTATGTATACCTTCAAATGGCAGGAGAGCCATGAGTAGACAAATAAGCATAGTCATTGCTAGCTATATTGCAATCTGAACTCTAGTGAAGACCAGTGCAGTATGATTTCTGTAAACAATGTTTGTACATTAAACAACCCATGGTGAAAGTTGTTGCTATCTGGGTTCAAAAGAATTACAGAGTTGGAAGGACCATGGAGGTCTTCTAGTCCAGGCCCCTGCTCAAGCAGGAAACCTATACCATTCTAGATAAGTGGCTGTTCAGTCTCTTCTTAAAAGCCTCCAGTGATGGAGCACCCACAACTTCTGAAGGCACATTGTTCCACTGGTTAATTGTTCTCACTGTTAGGAAATTTCTCCTTAGTTCTATGTTTCTGCTCTCCTTGATTAGTTTCCATCCACTGTTTCTTGTCTTGCCACCTAGTGCTTTGGAAAATAGGTTGACCCTCTCTTCTTTGTGGCAGTCCCTTAAATATTGGAACACTGCTATCATGTTATTCCTAATCCTTCTTTTCACTAGACTAGACAAACCCAATTCCTGCAACCATTCTTCATATGGTTTAGTCTCCAGTCCCCTAATCATCTTTGTTGCTTTTTTTTCTTCACTCTTTGCAGAATCTCAACATCTTTTTATAACATGGCATCCAAAACTGGATACAGTATTCCATGTATGGTTTTATTAAGGCTTTATAAAGCGGTACTAATAGTTCACATGATCTTGAGTCCATCCCTCTGTTAATGCAATCTAGGATTGTATTAGCTTTTTGGGCTGCCGCTGCACATTCCTGGCTCATATTTAATGTCCACTAGGTCTCCAAGATCCCTCTCACAGTTACTGCTATTGAGCCAGGTTTCATCTAATGATCTGTACTGTACATCTGATTTTTCTTGCCCAAGTGTAAAAACCTTACTTTTCTCTACATTGAATTTCATTTTGGTCGATACAAAATAATCTAGTAAAAGCTTTCAAGGCTACACATTATCTTTTTACCAGAAGAAAAGGCCAAAAGACACAGAATTGTGATTTGATTTGGGTTTGAAATAAGCTGCCCAACTGAAATTTGTAATGAGTTGCTGATTACTGTAGAAAGAAGCCAGTCACTGGCTGTCTCCTATTTTTACCTCTCTGTCATGATGTAATGATTCCTGTATCTCTTCCTTATTGTTTTCCTTATTGTTTTATTTTTGCCATAGGTCTGTTTCACTGTTTGCACATCTTTACACTCCTGGGTTAAACAGGTTGATCTGTAAGAGGCAGAGAGAGAGAGAGAGAAAATGAATAAGAATGGTCATGAATAATTTATTACTGATGTAGTTTGATATTTGCAACATATATTTTTGTTTCAAGAAAATCTGGTATAGGCAGGGAAAGCCTAATACCTAGCAGAATATATCTATGGGAGAGGGTGGAGTCAAAGAGCAAAAGCTTTCAGTGTGTTTGCTTGGAAACAAAGCCAATAGGAAGTGACCAGTGGTGGGATTCAGCCAGTTCGCATCACTTCAGGAGAACCGGTTGTTAACTTTCTGAGCAGGTTGGTGAACTGGTTGTTGGAAGAAATCATTAGGGCAGAGAACCGGTTGTTAAATTATTTGAATCCCGCCACTGGAAGTGACCCTGAAATTAGTAATCTTGACAAAGAAGGGACAAACAAAAGCCCATTTAAAATTTATCGCTCCTTTGGGTGAGTCAATTATGAGGCACTGAGAATCAGTGCTACTGAAGTCACATTTTGAATAATTTCCCTTTCCCATCTTTCATGTCTCTGATATATTCCTCTTGTTCAAGAATCCTTTTAAAATGCAACTGAGGACTTGCAAATAGAATATCTCCTCCCTCCCCACTTTATTTTCTCTTTATTGCAAAAAGTCATTGGGATTTGTGAGACAGCTATAAATGATTTCTCTTCCATGGCTGCTCTTTTGAATTAATACTGAATGTTCATGTTGCACTCCATAAACCAGGTATTTAACGTCTGAGGCTGTTCTTTGTTGGACTTTGCACCAGTTACATCTCAAAGAAAAGGGCAAAATAATTATGGTTTCAATTCATTCTACATGCGCTTGAAAACATCACACAGTAAAGAAAAATGCCATTCTCAACTTTTGAAACCGGGAAATAAAAAGGGAACTAAAGAGAGCATGAGTCACTGTCCAGTTGAAATTACAATATGAATTGTTTAAAAAATAAATCCCACCATCACAATTTATTTGTAAAATGAGCTAATGGGCTTTTTTGTCAGGTGGACGGAAAACCCTATAATAAAATGCACCATCACAATTGCTTTAAAAAATGCCCTTTTTTGCTGGCTGAATTGGAGCCATGAACAAGTACAAAACAGGCACAGAGGAGTCAAAGCAAGTTTTGAAAGAAGCAATGTTGTGGCATTGGAATAGGGCTTTTTTTAAAAAAAGACTTTTGCTTTAATGGAAAGCAAAGGACATGCTTATGTAGTATCCTATATAAATCAAGATATCTTTCTGTAGATCTCATTGTCCCTAGAAATGAAAGCCTTCAGCAATATTTTGCAGTTCACAGGTACTCTCTGATTCACTTTCCTGGCAAAGAACCATGTGCTGAATGCTACTTCATATCATGATCAAAATGTAGTAATTTTAATAAAAGGCAAACTATTGTAGCCTTAAAGAGATATTTTTGATCATTTTTTTCAAATGGAGGTTTGGAAAAGCATAAGCAATTTGCAAAGTGGGAAAGATCTCTTTCATAGACAGCCAACAAAACTTAATGTTTTCCAGATGATATTATTCGTTTAGTTTCTCCTCCTCATCTTTTCCCCAAATCCTTTAACATTGCTGATTATGGTTAAAAGCAATTAGCCCAATGGACACCCTTTGTCTGTTCCTATAAAAATGGTAATTTCACACAATTTACAAGTAATTCTATCAATAAGTTGAAGCAACCGGATGAATTAAAAACCGATTCTCTCACATAAGCAACTCAGTGTTTTTTCAAATGTTCGGGTTTCATGTACTATAATCCCCAACACCAAGGATTGTGATAAATACAGTTTAATATGTTTAGAGAATTCTAAGTTGCCTTACAACTGTACAAACTTTAAGATCTGTTTCTGATTATTACCATTCAACTGGCTGAAGAAATAGATGGATAAAATTATGATAATGTTAGTGATGTTGAATTTTAATGAATAGACTTCAGTAGAGATTGATACATAAAATGCATACAGATTAAATGCCAACAAGGTATCTCAAGTGAAGGTGTGAATCATTGGCTTCTGCTGTCCATGAAATATTATATTATCTCCAAATTTCAAGGGAGGCTCCAAATAGGATAAAAATACTAGTGTCAATCTACAATGCTAATTTTATAATTATGACTTTCCTTTACTCTGTTGATTTAGCACACCAATTTCAAAAAGTTGTTCAGATTCTTGAATTTACCATAGAGCATTTTATTATGAAACAGTGACCCTGAGAACCAAACTCTATGAAAGACAATTATAAATGTTGAAATCCAGTGTTCCCTGGACATAATATACCATGTGTTTCTGTATGACTGACGCTCAGGAAAAAAAATGGATATCTTCACCTACTTTTATCTTGCATGCAGTCCACCCAGGGGTGGGATTCAAATTTTTTTACTACCGGTTCTGTGGGCGTGGCTTGGTGGGCGTGGCAGGGGAAGGATACTGTAAAATCTCCAGTCAGAGGTGGTATTTGCCGGTTCTCCAAACTACTCAAAATCTCCACTATCGGTTCTTCAGAACTGGACAGAACCTGCTTGAATACCACCTCTGAGTCCACCCATGACTGACATAAATTAACTGTGTATTAGGCCCAGCGGAAATGCTCTTTTAAAAAATATTGAGTGTCAAGAGAGGTCAGATGGTGTTTCCAGCAAAGAAAGCCCAATTCAGAGCTGTTTCTTAAATAAGCCTACAACCAGCTGTCACTAATCATAGGGTATACAACTTTGCTTGGCGAGGAGCCTTATAGAACTTCACTGCTGTCTCTTCTCTGCTCATCAGGTGTAGGGACCTGGAGGTCTCACATTCCTCACCTGACTTTTCTAGCTGATCAGATGGTGCCTATGTTTGATCAGCCTGATCTGATTTTTGGGTTTGTTTTTCCTGAGCTTAAAATTCCACAGGCTCAGCTACAGCAGCTTCTTCAGGGTCAGTTTCAGACTTGGAATTTGAGTCCTTGGGCCTGGGCTATGACACATTGCACTCAATATGTCCAAAATTTGAGGTCCAGCAATGCTAGGTACAGTTGAATGAAAATTTTCCATCTGTAATATTAGAAACCCTTATTGCAAAAAATACTAAGCTACCTGTACTGATGATTTTATTAATTGTAGAGCAGATTCATATTCAGTCTGGTACAGTTTCCTGTGATTTTAAAAACCTGCAAAGACTAGCCTATTTACAAACACAGGAAGAAATGATACCTCTTGATCATTTTCAGCAGTCTTAAAAAATATTGTCTGTCTCCAACCATACTTTTAGAAGTGCCATTACTCCAAATAATCATCTGCTACTGTAACAGGGTGCAAGTTGCTATTTGAGGAGAAAAAAAACCTACACATGTTCCTAATATTGCAGCATAGAGACCTATTGTCACTACCACTATAACTACCACAGTAGCAAATCTGAACTGAACTATGGAGTTGTTTAGTCTTTCATATCACTGGATCTGCATTTATTATAGAGATGAATAACAGAGAATATTTGTCAAAAGGCTCATAAAACCAATTGCAACTTATGAAAGAGGACAAGAAAGAAGGATTTCTATTTCCATTCTGGAGATAACAACCAAGCTCCACCAGCTTGGTTTCTCAAAATACTCACCTGAGGAAAGCAACTTCTATACTATTACAGACAGGCGGAATTTGACTTCTAGATACAATCTCTCTGAGACAACCATAATGGATAATTTCCTCCAACTGCCAGCTTCATGTATAGGTCTAACTCACCTGAACTGTAGAAATATGAGTTTACTGCAACCCAATTCACATTATGCATAACAGTCCAGGAGGAGAAATAGGGGCATGTTTCTTCATGGTGCCACACTATAAATAAGTAAATATTTAATTGTATTTGCTCTTCCCTTCTTCTCCCTCAGCCCTCAGCAAATATTATTTTTGTCTCTCAAAATAGATAATGGGGACTAACGTAGGAATGGCCTTCCCTTGAGTTTAAATAAGATGCTGGTCAAAACTGCCAGCTATGGTCAGTGAAAACTGATCCATTTTAGTCTCCAGGTGATATTTGCAGTGGATAAAACAACCAGCTCTAGTATTTCTGCATGCATACTTCTTAGCTATTTTTCTGTTTGGAAACATTCTGTGTGCAAGTGTATAAGTATACTGAGAATATTACCAATATGAAAAAGCAAGTTGTGTTATTAGCAGTTCTGCATTCATTGCTGTCATTGGGTCCTAAAGATTGGATCAAGAGCGTTTTCTTTTTCTGATGGCTTCATAAATCATCTCTTTTCAGAACAAGAGGAATAGAACAGTTTCATAATGTTTTTTCTTGAATTCTGATTCATCTTAAGTTTTTGAAACTAAAATACCATTCCAGATTGCAAATCTGTGCCTAGAAAGAAGAAGATGGGACATCTGTTTTAAATAAGGAAAGAGCTTAATTATGGTCCTTAAAATACTATGACAAAGGCCCTTGACCTAGTAGCATTCAAATCTTTTCATTTATTAGCTATTTGTAACAATAATAAAGGCAGGATATAAATAAAATAATATAAAATAATAATATAAAATAAAATATGCCTGTGTATATCTTACATAGCCAAGGACCAAGCGATATTAAAGCTGAGATAAGGAAGATGTATTCATTGTACCACTATAATGCCAGTGGCAGCATTAAAGTGGGTTTCCCACCTCACTTGCCTGGGTCCTCTTTATTTCATGTGCTCTTGAAAATTCAAGTGAGCATAGAAAATCACTTTTCCTACACTTTTTAGTACTTCTTTTCTTTCTTTTTTAAAACGTATTTTTGTACTGGGTTTTTGATCAGTTTTATCTGCTTAATAAAATTAACCCATTCTTCATAAAATTATTAATAAAAAAATCAAGTAAGCATCATGGAATGTAAATGTTTCTTATTTTGCTTAATTCCAATTCCACCAATTCCAGCTTCCCTGTTTAGAACATTTGGGATAAGGGAAACATATGAACACTGGCTCCAGTGTAAGCATTTTCAATAAGAGCTAATTAGACGTATCAGTATTAATTTCTGCTGTATTTTGGCAAACCAAAACAAATTTCAACAACGTAAAATGTAATAAAGTGCAGTATAAGCAATTGTGTGCCCAGACTGCCAGATCTGTCCTCCCAAAACTTTAATATGCCTAATAATGTTCAGGTAGCCCTCACTTAACAAGGGCAATTTGAACCAAAATTTTCATTGAGGACACAACCATATTGTACAATCTCATGTGACTATACTGCTTAGCAAAGGCAGTTCCAATAGTCCCCAGTTGCCATCATTAAGTGAGTCACTGAGAGTTATTAAACAAGGACCTCACGTGATTGTGACTTCCAACTTCCTGATGCAAAGAATACTGAACTAGATGGCCAGGAGGTGACATATACAATTTGCTCTTTCCCTTGCCTTCCCTTCCCATCCCATTTACCAGAAAGGTACAGGAGTTCTATCTTTCTTGCATATCAGTGAAGTACTCAGCCTTATGAGTTAGTTCAGACAAGGAGCACCCTCAGAAATTCCAGTTCTAACTTTATTATAAGATTATTTCAGAATCTCAAGTCCGAAAGTATATCTTTAGCCTCTCATCATTACAGTCCAAGAATCTAGGGAGGGTTCCAACTAAGATATTTGCCATCCTTACATTGTTTGACTGTTGTCCAATCTGCAGCTCTTCAGAGGTGGTATTCAGCAGGTTCTGACCCGTTCTGGAGAACCGGTAGCAGAAATTTTGAGTAGTTCAGAGAACTGGCAAATATCACCTCTGACTGGCCCTGCCCCCATCTATTCCCTGCCTCCTAAATCCCAGCTGATTTGCTGGTTAGTGGGGTGGGGAGGGGATGGGATTTTGCAGTATTCTTCCCCTGCCACTCCCACCAATCCACACCCACAGAACTGGTAGTAAAAAATTTTGAATCCCACCACTGCAGCTCTTCCATCTATCTCCCAAGCTCATTCCAACATACCATTACAAATAGTTTGTGAAATACAAGCGTTACAACAATAACTATGAAGCCACTATATCAGTGGAGGAGATGGAGCTCGGATATGTAGGCACCAAAGAGGAGAAAGAAGAAGAGGTTTGAGATCTCAACCTTTCATCCTGTGGACTCAGCTGTGCCACCATGTCCTTTGTATAGCTGAGCTCTAAAGATTAACCAGTTTATATAACAATATGTAGATTCTGAGGTAGTCCTTTTAAGGTATTAGTGTTTTACATAATTTCTCTAACATGAGGACAATCAGTCACAAGCACATTTGGTCTGGACTTTCCTGTCATTGTTCTCATTGCCTTCCATAATAAGCATTCTGTACCTGGGATTCAGAACAAACTACTTGTAATAATAACACCCAGCAATAACTCTGAAGTCAGTTCTCTGACAATTTGCTTTATCTCTTTTCAGTCTGATTAATGTTCCCTTCCTTTGTGTATTAAATCACTTAGCATTCTTCTAATGTGAAATTTGCAAGAATTTAACCCATGAATATGGGCAAATATATAGCATGCTAGACTTAATCATACTGTTCCAACTCCAGTACTCACTCAACTTCTGCCTAAATCTCCTGACTTAATTCTACCATCCATAATTGCTGAACATTTCCTGTTGCATTTCAGAAATATTGGTCATTTCAACAGGCAGAGAAATAATTAAAAGTACTTTCATAAAAATCTAAGTAGCCTTTAGTGAGTGGATTACCTGGTTGTAAAAAGCATTTTTTGCTCTTAGGTGACAATTCTAGGCAGCACTACATTAGGTTGATTTTAGGTTCAACCATTTCAAACTGTGTGTCAGCTTTGGAAGCCATATCCCACGCTGCCACATAGCTTAAGAAAGTGGGAGGGAAGTGATTTTAATTAGGTAACTCTAAGTAGACAAAATAAAATTATTTTGTTAGTTCAAGGTCATTTAGTATGGTGCAGGTGAAATAAGGATCTTACTTTCGAATGGATCATGATTGGGCCATGTGATGTGATGATGGCCAAGGGGGCATGGACTTGTAGTTTGGGGAATTGTGAGAAGCCTGAAAAATTTAGATTCGGGATTCCATAGATGTGCCAGTTGCTATTCTAATAAAGGTACATTTGAGATAAGGTTGTCTTGGAGTTACTGATTGGAATGGAGGTTTGCTGGAATGCTGACACTATGGTAACAAAAGTGTACATGATTAAATATCCCCCCATACAAATTTATTTTATCCATATAGAAAATTGGTATGCTGGTAAGAAGTTTAATTTAGAGCCCTTCTTTCTAACATCTGGTTCTCTGTGTGCAAGGTAGTTTTTGGGTGAAGGAGCATTCAGTTGCTTGATCCCAACCTTACAAAACAAAATAATGGAATCCAAAAATAGATGTACCATCTCTATCATTGCATGAGGACTAAACCTTACAGAATAATATTTTCTGTCAGTAACTAGAAAGGGCAAGTGAGGCTTATTCTAAAAATAAATTATATGATAGTTCACATTGGAACAAGACAGTTGACATTTTTCAGGGCTGGACTACTTTCTCTTTCCTTGTTGTGGTTTTTATCAACAGAGATGCATTTTACATCTCTGTTAAGCATGTTTCTCTGAGCCCAGAGATGGGATTCAGCAGGTTCTGACCAGTTCTGGAGAACCAGTAGTGGAAATTTTGAGTAGTTCACCGAACCGGGAAATACCACCTCTGACTGGCCCTGCCCCCATCTCTTCTCTGCCTCTTGAGTCCTAGCTGATTGGCTGGGTCTTCTTTTGTTGCCCTGCAGAGGAGAACAGAGTTGGAAAGCAGGTTAGTGGGATGGGGAGGGAATGGGATTTTGCAATAATCTCCCCCCAGGAGTGGGGAGGGAATTGAAATTTTGCAGTATCCTTCCCCTGCCATGCCCACCAAGCCACGCCCACAGAACCGGTAGTAAAAAAAATTGAATCCCACCACTGTCCTAGCCCAAAGCTAAGAAGAGTGGGTCTGAAGATACCTTGAAGATGCATGGTCTGTGCCCAAATTTCACTTAGTTTGAAGAGATTTGCTTAGACTGGCAAGAAAAGGAGAAGTTAAATCATTACCAGTTTCCACGTTGTGGAAACATTGCCTCTTGTATGCTAGTCTTCCTAATAAAGCAACCAAAATGATCAGGGTGAGCTGGGGGCGAACCTGAATGGTTTTTAAAAGTTAGAGCATTTGGGACTTTTGAGCTTAGAAAGAAGGCAACTGAAAGAGGGAGATGATCAAGGCATTTTAAATGATTCATGACATGGAGGAACTGAACAGGAAGAGGCTTTTCTCCTTTTCAAAAAAAAAACCCACTAGGAACAGTGGCTATCCAAAGAAACAGAACAGAAGGAGATTTAAAATAGATGGAATAAAGTATTCATACACATCATAAATAATCTTTGGGATTCACTGCCATAAGACATAGTGATAGTCCCTAATTTAGATGACTTTAAAAGGAGATTGAATAAATTCATGGAGGACAGCTTTGCAATCTTGAAAACTCAGTGTTGCCTCTGGGTAATATCTAAATATCAGTTTTTAGGGGATCGATTCAAATACCAGTTGCAGGGAAACAATGATGGGAGAAGAGTGTAGCTTCATTTCCTCCTTATGAACACCCCAGAGTTATCCAGTCAACCAATGTAAGAAACAAATCAGTGGTGGGATTCAATTATTTTTACTACCGGTTCTGTGGGCGTGGCTTGGTAGGCATTTATTTATTTATTATTTAGACTTGTATGCCGCCCCATCTCCGAGGACTCGGGGCAGGCTCACAATTAAAACCAAAACACAACAATAAATTAATTTAAAACAATATTAAATAGTCACAAGTCTAATTTAAGTTAAAACCCCAGTATACCGTTTAAAATTTAACCACCACTCCCAGGAGATCAGCCCAGCCCAGACTGTTCGAATAGCCAGGTTTTCAGGTCGTGGCGGAAGGTGTGAAGGTCAGGGGAAGGATACATTCCCACCCCACTCCAGGGGGAAGGATACTACAAAATCCCCATTCCCTCCCCACCCCACTAACCTGCTTTCCAGCTCCGTTCTCCTGTGCAGGGCAACAAAAGAAGACCCAGCCGATCAGCTGGGACTTGGGAGGCAGAGAATAGATGAGGGAGGGGCCAATCAGAGGTGGTATTTTCCGATTCTCTGAACTACTCAAAACTTCCGCTACCGGATCTCCAGAATTGGTCAGAACCTGCTGAATACCACCTCTGAAACATATGCTGTACTAAGATGGGCCTTGGTTTCTTTCAGCCAGATTACTCATTTGCCCTTAAGTTTTAACACTTTGCCCACATCTTCCTTGCAACTTCTCAAAATATTTCTTTCCTGTCTTTCATTTTAAAGCTTGAGAATGTCATAAGTTCTCTTGGTGATGTTTTAAGCTTTTTATTATTGGAAATAGTGAAAGATACTATTGATGGATTTTCTTTCTCTTACACGTCTTTTCATCTCATTGAAACCTCTCTGGTTGCACCCATTTCCCAATCTGAAACACTCAGTCAGTGGAGCTCATTCATTATATTGTCACTTGAGATTTAATTGAAGCAGAGGAAATGAAGACTGATAGAGATATGAAAGACAGGATGTTCATCTTTATTGCATTCTAACTTTGCACCCATGAACATATTTTGACCATTATGATATATCAAGAGACAGACAAGAAGGACATTCAACATTGGATTGTGTCTGTTTCTCAAATCTCTGTTTCTCAAATCTTTGTAAATGTACAAAGATATAAAGAACCTCTCTCCCTCCCCCTCCCTCTTCCTCTCTCTCTTCTGCTTCCCTGTAATCAAGTTGTAGTTTAGACCAAAGTGAGGATTTTCTAACTTCATGTATTTCTTAATGAAACTAGCTTTTACTTCAAATACATTCATTGATAGCTTATCTAAACCTGTGTTCTGCATCTGAAACAGCTACATTATGACCATTTTATTATTTTTAATGAGATGTTCTGCAATTTAATTATTCAGCATTCTTTTAGCATTCTGCTTTTGTTCAGCAAAACATACTATTGGAAGATTTGAATTCAAATGTTTATCAGTGAATCTCCTGGGCAAATTGTAAATAAATAAGTTTCCACTTCAAAGAAAACATAGAATTTACTATGTTTTCTCTATCTTTTATGATAGGTAGAACAAGAGCTATAGAAAATGTAGAAGAATTTTCATGCAGAGCACTAATTGTTCAGTAGCTTCCCTATTATAGTTTTGACTGTGCCAGTTCAGGACATAGGGAAATGATAAATCATTCAGTAGCACAAGATGGGTAGATACGTTCCTAGGAGCTAGCAATGGTAAACGAACTCATTATATCTGTAAACTAAGTGTTTATAATTCATGTTTTCCAGGGATATTCCAGTAACCTAATGAAATCTTAGTTTACCTGGCCTCCATAGCAGTGGTTGGATTCAATTTTTTTTACTACCAGCTCTGTGTGCGTGGCTTGGTGGGCGTGGCAGGGGAAGGATACTGTAAAATCTCTAGTCAGAGGTGGGATTTGCCAGTTCTCTGAACTACTCAAAATTTCTGCTACCAGGTCTCCAGAACTGATCAGAACCTGCTGAATACCACCTTTGCTCCATAGCTTTTCTTCTTCTGATATATAATATAACAGGAATGGTATTAAATACTTACTCAAGCAAGTATTTTAATAGTTATCACATGGCACTAGGGAAAAATATACCTCCCAGGCCTGGCTGCTCTGTTTGATGGGGATTGGCAAGGAGCTAGTTAACATTAAAGATGCCTGAATCAGCATTCATTGTTAACCCAGAAAACTGTGTTTACATGCTTTTCGGGATGTACAAGATGTTAGTTACAGTTTACAAACACCAGTTAAATATCATTACTTTGCTACAACCAATACATAAAGTGACTAAGAAAAATGTGCAGAATTTTCCCCCAAAAAATTAAATCCCAGAAATTCAGACCACACAAAAATAATAGATGCCAGGAAATCACAAAGCAGAGTGTGAAGTGATGGAAAACCTAGGGATGGGGAGTCTGTATACTGATATTTGAAACAAGCTCTAAAAAATGGAAGATAATAACTGAAAATTATTCTGAGCTTTTCAAAGACATAAATGACCAAACAGCCTCCTGACTCCTGAATTACATTATGCAGAAAGAACTTAATAGCCTGCTATTATCCCTTCTCCTCACTGACAGATTTTCAGCAGTGAAAAGACAAACAAGGAGTGCATTTATAATCTAAACTGGGTTCACCTTTACAAAACGCCAACCACAGCTAATTTCAGGTAAGTGCTCTGGTGAGAGTGAAGAACCAATTTAACTTGGTGATAAGGTAATTTTTCTCTTCATCATGTACCATTGTTGTTTGAGAGAACCAGGCAGGGTTGGTCCTATGATCCATGCAGAGAATGAGGAGTCAACTGAGCTGAGTATCTTAGCTGAATGGACACTCAGTTGCTGGGATACCAATTACAGTATTATCTTTATTAAACCTAGACAAGAACTCATAGTTCTGGTCAACAAGAAGAATACTAGTGACTATCAACTCCCGAAGATGTTTTCAAACACTGGGTGTTTGAAATCATGCTAAAACACAAATTTTCGAAGGGGCTCTAAAGATTCTCAAGATGAAAGAGCTGTTTTCAAGAAAGCTGAACTGATCATTGAGGGGGACAAAAAACAAACTTGACTTTTATGTGTGTGTTTTTCTCCCTTTTGCATTTGCTCACAAACTATAGCCATTACATCCCTCCTTGCTGCTGCTTTAGCACTTTTTTATGAGAAGGAGACAAGGAGTTTTGTCTTTAATGAGATATGCTGGATCAAATAATCTAGATTATGATATATTGGCTAGACATCACAGATGAATATACAAATATTTCAATGTTGGCTATTTTATTTTCAGTGAATTGCCTGATAATTTCCAGTATGAAATTTAGCCTTGTCACTGGTTACATACCAAATCAGAAGATTCTTATAAAAGAGATGCATAGTTTATTTATATTTATCAGACACATTTACATGGAATTCTTTTTTTTAAACAAGTTTTATTCAATTTTCCACATTTTAATGTCTCTTTTCAGTAAACAGCATGATTACAGGTTTGACATATACATACAAATATGACCATAACTGCACATTCAGTTTTTATATTCAATTTCTTATCTTAACAATGTTTTTATATATTTTCTATTTTATCATATTGTTCCAAATGTTTATCTTATTATTTAATTCACATATATTAACTTCATAATTATTATATTTTAATACTTTTGGCTGTCACATTTGTATATTCCTCTTAAATTCTAATTTATAACATTCCTTCTATAAATTGGTTTCCCCTGAAATAATTTAAGTGCACCACCTTTGAGTTACATATTCTTCCATTAAATATTAACATTTTATTACCTAGCACATTAAAATTACTAATCCCATTTAAGATTATATAACACATATAAGTCAGGTTCTTCATGGTTTCCCCTTTCTAATCTTAATTTCATAAAGTTTATCTAGTTTCAGGAAAAAAAAGAACATGTTGATCTGCTCATTTAATAGGCCCTGATGTTAACTCCATTTCATCTCTCCTCCTATATCATTTTATTTATTTTAATATATTTAAGATATTTAAGATATTTCAATGTGTTCAATAAACATATTTCATTATTTATTGCAATTATCTTTATAGGTAATAAAGAGCATAAAATTATCAATGAAATAACAATTAGTCAACTCTCATGCCGATTTCACCTTCAAATCTCCTCCTACACTATTACATTTATTATTTATTCCATTCATACTTAAATCAAGAGAAATGAAAAAGAAAGTCAGCATTCCAATCCTCAGAAATGAAAGATTCAATATATTTAATAATCATGTTCCATATGTTCATTATATTTATTTCTTATACATAAAGGAGGAGAGCTTTACCAAAAAATAACACTTCTATTATCCATCTTCTATGTCCCCTTTTCACAACTAAAAATTTATCTATATTATTCCCCTACACCTTGCAGAACCCCCTCTCCCAAGGTTATTCAACCATTATCTCTGTGTAAGTTTACTCCCATTTTTTCAAATTTCCCATATTCCTTTATTCCCAGATCCTGTTTCTTCTGCCTTCCATCCCCTAACATTTCCCCTTTTATTATTTCACTCCAATTTTTAACCCCTTCTCTCTTTTTGACTATCTTCCAGCCTTCAAGTTTCTGCTGATTCTTTTCCCCTTTTTTTTTCCAGATATTTCCTCTTTACTCAATTTCTCAACCCTCCGGTATTTTTTCCCAATTCTTTTCCTCTTTCCCTCTGGGTTCCTTTGTTCTCGACGATAATAGTTAAAGATGGCCCCTTCTGAATTTGCTCCACCTCTTCTTCGATACTTTGTTGTTCATACTCTGCGACTGCCTCTTCAAGAAATTTAAAACGGGCCAAAAGTTTCACCTTTTTCCTGCAAGGTTTTCTTAATTTTACCCAGTTCCAGTTTTAGTGCCTGAAAGGATATTTCCATTTTACAATTTTTATTTAATCCAATTGATGTCTTTAAAGTTAATTCCCAAAAACCCTGGCTTCTGTTTCTTTCTTCTCAGCTTTTAGTCCTCAATTAGTCCAATACCAAGTCCATAACGAGATCAGCAAAATCCAAAAGCAAAGTCTTCATATATCTTTCTTTACTTCAATATTTCAATTTTCGAAACTCTTATTTTATTATGTCAGTTTTCTTTGTATTTTAGGAGACAGGTTCTTTAAAGAAAAAGTCAAGTTAAGTTTGACTCAGGTGGCTCTCTTTGTTCTACAAATCCACAGCTCCTCTTTTCTTTTCCTTCCCAGTTATTCAGAGCTTTTCAAGCCACACAATCCACAAAAGGATCCAGTTGGTAAACATTTCCTCCTTAACAGTCTTTAGCAGTCTATAAATCAGCTTAAATTAATGCTTAAATGAAATCAAAATATACTCATCCGGAGTGGCTGTGTAATTTCTTTATGGCTTCTACCTCTCTCGCTCAAGCTCCATCCTTTCACAAAGAATTCACACCTTTTTTTTAAAACCTCTTTCAGCTCGCAGCTGAATTCTTTCTTAAGAATGCTTTGTAGTGTTAATCCAGAGGGTAATTTTCAGTTGATTATTTAGTCCCGTATTTCATGCTGTCTGCTTCTTTAACTCTCTCCTGCCCAATGCTTCTTCTAGTCTTATTCTCCCCTTCGGGGTGGCCATTAGACCACCGCTTCTGGCGTCTTCGGGAGGGAGCTGTGCCAGTCCAGGGAGGGGATTTGCGACTCCCCTCCACCTGTCTCCCCTTCCTCCGCCGCCCCTACGAGGCAACTTCTGCCCCAGATCTAAAAGATGGGGCTCTCCAACGCCGAAGAACAAACCAAGCCGCGAAGAACAATCACGGAAAGGTCTGTCCTCAGGGAGGCTCAAAACCGGAAGTCCCCATTTACATGGAATTCTCAGTAAATCTGTCTCAATCTATATCACCTTACCTTAATGTAATATATGTTTCAGGTCATTTCTTGCGCTTTCAGTTGAAATATGCAGTAAATAGGTCCATTCAGAAGACTAAGGGGATAGCAGAAATGTGGTTTCCAGTAGTTTCAGCATAAGCCTAATTGGTTCCCTCCAAATATGTTAGCATCTCTAAATGAGACTAGATTAAGAAAATTATTGTTTAAGAAATGAAACAGAGCATGACAACTTCATTGCCTATCAGACTAACAATGCTGGAACTTCCATGAAGTGATGTGGTGGATTTCTTAAGCCCTGTTTAAGCCTCTTCTTTCTATGTGAAATGAGACAGTTTGAACAAAAGTAGAAGTGGCAGCAGAAATAACCTATGTATCAAGTCAAACCTTAACCTATTGGATTAATGAGGAAAATATGTATGATCCTCAAAAGGCTACCATGGTTGTTTTAAAATTGAGAATTAATGAAATTATCTGAACCAAGATCTGAAGAATTCAATGTTGATTATATTTCTTATTTAACTGTATCATCTCAGAATTATGATGCATCCAGAAAAAAAAGTGGAGTCAGAAGATGGGGATGGGGAGGAATGCAGCCAACAGCAACAGCAACAGATTCATTACTTGTGAGAAAGGCACATAAAGTTGGCTTTACCACTTCTGCATTAAAGTAACATTTCAAAACATTTCGGCAAGTTTGATGCGTGTCATATACTCAGCAAGGATCTCCTTGACTCAAGACATAATAAAGGGGCTTGGGGATCTATATAACTGCCCATTGTACGTGTGAGTCAGGACTATGGAGCAGAGAAGAGATGCTACTACTCTTAAGTAATAGCAATACAATCCTTAAGCTAATACTATCCTTGGTTGTATAACAGAGGCACAGAATCAAAAACACTTTATAAAACCTTAATAAGACCTGGAATACTGCATCCAGTTTTGGTCACCGCATTGCAAAAAAGATGATAAAACTTTGGAAAAAGTGTAAAGAAGCAAAGCAAGATGATTCACAGTCTGGAGACTAAAATATATGAAGAATTGCTGCAGGATTTAGATATGGCCAGTCTAGAGAAAAAAAGGAGTAAGAGTATTCCAATATTTGAGGGGCTGCCACAAAGAAGAGGGGGATCAACTTATTTTCCAGAGCCCCAGAGGGCAGGACAAGGAAAAATGGATGGAAATTAATCGATCTGGAATTAAGGAGAAACTTCCTAATACTGAGAACAATTAACCAGTGGAACAGCTTGCCTTCAGAAGTTGTAGATGCTTCATCACTGGAGGTTTTTAAGAAAAGACTGGACAGCCACTTGTCTGAAATGACATAGGGTCTCCTCAGAGAGTTGGACTAGTACACCACAAAGTTCCCTTCCAATTCTATTCTGAATTGAAAATTCATGTTCACAGCATGACTCTTCCTTTCTCACATGCATATCAGCCAACAGCTCATTTATTCCTCCTGACCTTGCTTCTCTATAAATATATTCTTAGGCGAGAATCTCTGTCATTGCTTAGGACAAGGCTGTCAAACTCCTGGCCTGTGGGCTGGATGCGTCAGACACTGGCCACACTCACACCCGATTTAACAAGGGGGGGAGTCCCAATACATCATGTGATGACGACACAATGACTCCAGTTTGACACCCCTGGCTTAGGAAGTACCCAGAATATTACTGTATTTGTGTGACTTCTCAGCTTGCATCCAGTCTCTTAGTCATTAGCCTAATAGATCCTCTATTGCTGAGTGCCACAACCCTAGAACAGAGGCAAAGTTCATCTGCCCTCTAAATTATTAAGCAGCATTATCTTCTTTTTCATCTACTGCTCCTCCAAATAAGATAGATGATCTTCTCTTCTGTCTCAATGGATAGGGGCTGATAGGCATTTAGTAATAGGCCTATTTAGTGATTCTCTTGTTTTAGTTCTCATTTACTGAAAATGTCTGTTAAAGAAACAACTAATTCCTTCTTAGTGAGAGTACATAGCTGTTTTATTGAACATTTGCATCTTGCTCACAGCTAGCAAGTATTCAAAGCTTTTTCCACTGACTTTTACTATCCAAGGCTAAGTTAAAACTGGCTACCACCTCCTACAGGCCCATCTGGCTCATTAAGATGCAATGGTGCACCAAAATAAAACCAGCTACAAAGCTTGGTTTCTCCTGCCCTCGCAATGTATTTTGTGCAATGGATAAATGCTTTTCTCCATGGAGGTGTAGTTGTGGGACCCTTCTAATTTTGTCTTATGGGAGATGGAGGGTGAGGGTTAGGGATCAAGAAAGATCTGGATCGAGAGGGCAGAGCTGGCGTTGAGGTGATACGACGTGCAATCTTAATCCTCTAAGATTGCCGTCGATATCTCTGTTGTTGGACGGTCCCAATGGACCTAAACCATCCCGTAGAGATGGTGACTGATAAGGGCATGTCCTGCTGATCCCAGGGAAACTGCAAGGTCCCTGATAGATCCAGGAGAAGCCCTTTGCCGGCAGAGAGGCTGCCATTAAAGCTGCTGAAGCTGGGACAGCTCCGGAATGGAAAAGATTGAAAGGAAATGTGACAGCTTGGTGAGATGATTTTTTATTATTTTTTGGAGAGAACACCCTAAAAGACTTAAAGTGAATTTAAAAGTGAAGATAAAAGAGGTCAAGCGGAAAAATTAAGCTAAGTTTAAACTGAAGGGTTTTTTTTCCTTTTTATTGGAATTTGGAATTTGGCAAAGGCTTCTGAAATTTAAACTGGACTGGTCTTTTCTAATTTTTATTATTTTTTGACCAATTCTTTTTTTTAGAGTCTGTTTTGATTAAGGCTTTTCTTTTTTATTTGAGGTTTACTTCTTTCCCTTTCTTTTTAAAAGACTTTACTTTTTTTCTGTTCCTGGCTTTGGATACATGAGGGGAAGTGAAAGTGAAGAGAAATAAGTAGCACTGCCATCTAGAAGCTTGGACATTTTGTTTTCTTTTCTTTCTTACTTGTTTATGCATGGGAGCTACATTCAAGGACTCTGAGCTTTTTACTGAAAAGATAGTGGGATGAGCATGGCAGATTGTTTATACAGGTGCTCTTCTGTGTAACTATTGATAACCAGAGTCTGGAGTTGAAATTGAAAGAAAGAAAGAAGATTGAAGTGACCTTGAAAAGATTGGAACTGGAAAGTTTGAACTGATTTATTTTAGAGCCTTGGACATTTAGTGGCAGTGACTCGTTTTTTGGAACAATTTGCTATTTTTTTCTTTCACTTCCCCACTAGCTGAATTTTTATGTTGGGATTTTAGCTCTTCAGACCAGGAACTAGATTATATTTTTTTCTTTCTCCATTCCTCTTTATTTTATCTTTGGTTTTTTTTTTATTAAGGGAACTACATAGACTATTATTGTTTTTTATATTATTTTTCTTTTTTCTCCCTTTACTTCCTTTAAAAAAATTTTCATACTTTTTCATCTTTTTCTCCTTTTGTTTTTGTTTTTACTTTTTTCTTTTTCCTTGCACATTATTGGAACAAATTGGATTAAGGTGTACAAGAGCCTGAAGATTTCCCTTTTTTTTTTTCCTTTTTTATTTTTCTCTTCTATGTTTCTCTTTTTTTTCTCATATTTTTTATTGGCTTAGTAATTGTCTACTCCTGTCTCTTTTCCCTTTTTTCTTTTTCACTTTTTTTCTCCTTTTTTCTTTTTTCTTTGTTAACAACTACAAAATGAGTAAAAAGACAACAGTTTCAGCTTCTCAAATACCAACTGCTTCCTCCTCACCATCTGGAGGACAACGATCAATACAGATGATATTGCAACAGAAGAAGGAGAAGGAGAAGGAAGTGACACTACAGATGATTATGCAAGGAATCCAAAAAATACAAGCAAAAACAGATAATATTGAAAAGAGAACGGAGAATATTGAGAAAAGAACTGAAAAGACAGATGAGAAAGTTGAGAATATTCAACAGATGATGATGAAATATGAGGAAAGACTTAAGAAAATTGAAGGACAAGATGAACAAAGAGATAAGAAAATTGGAGATATCAACACCAGATTGAGTGAAGTTGAAAAAGGCAGGAGTGAACCATTGGGGAGATTGACATTGGGGAGATTGACAGGTCAGAATTCTACCTGAGATTACAAAATGTGGAGGAAGAAAAGGGTGAAAACCTTGCTGGAAAAATGACAGAAATACTGGCACAGGCACTAGAGATAACTGAAGAGAAAATGATGGATGGAATGGATGAAGTGTTCCGTGTCTATACAAGATATGCAATGAGGAACAAGCTACCAAGAGAAGTTCATATTAGATTTACTAAAAAAATTATTGAAACACAGATACTACAAGTGGCAAGAAAAAAGACCTTAGCTACAGATGGCTGATACCAGAAGGTCTTTTGTTCACTTGGCAGGAACAAAGACACAGAATTGACACGGTTGAAAAAGTGGAGTTATTTTACTTAGAATATCTCAGAGGAAAGGAGGAAGATACAAGAAAAGAAGAGTCTTTGATTGAATTTCAAGAGGAGTGTATAGCAGCAGTTGAAAAAGAAAAAGAAGAAGGTGCAGTAGGTGGTGCACCCAGAGAGCAATGAGAAGTAAGATCTACTAGAGCAATAAAACCCTCTTATAAAGTCTAAAATGGATGAGAGAAAATTAATTACGATGGACTTAATTTAGCTACTAAAAGAAGGAAAGTATTCCATAAATTAGAGAAATTAAAGTCTGATATAATCTGTCTGCAAGAAGTACATATTAAAAAACAACATGAATACATATTGAAACAAAAAAAGTTAGGGAAATTATTCACATCATTGGCACAGTGTAAAAAAGAGGTGTGGTCTTATATATATTAGAGATATAATTCCGGCAGAATCAATTTATACAGATGATGATGGAAGGTTTTTGATGGTGGAAATAATGGACAATAATGTAAAGAGACTTCTAATAGCAATTTATGCTCCAAATGATAATCAAGAAGAATTTTACAGGAAATTGCATATGAAAATAATTGAACTGGACTATGTTAATGTTTGTATGATGGGAGATTTCAATGGAATAATTAACGAGCAGTTGGATTATAAAACACAGAAATCAACAGAAAACAAAAAGACACTACTAAAATCCTTTTTTCAAATGATAGAGGAAATAAACTTAAAAGATGCATGGAGAGAGAGAAATGTGGAAAATAAGCAATATACTTTCTATTCAAACAGGCATGCATCATGGTCCAGAATAGATATGATATGGATATCAGCAGATTTATTTTCTAATATACAAGAAATTGAAATAGAAGCAAGTACTTGGGCAGACCACAATCCAATGACAGTTACTTGGAAAGGACAAAAGAGGAGATCTAGATGGACTTTAAACAATACGATATTAAAGGAAAAAGACTTCAAACAAAAAATTGATAGAGAATTGGTTTTCTTTTTTAAAGAAAACAAAAAAGAGGATACATTGTTACAGAACATCTGGGACACAATGAAGGCCTACACAAGAGGTTTGATAATAGAATATACAAAGAAAAGAAATATAAAACAGAAAAAGACTTTTAAAACACTGGAAGATGACTACAAGAAACTGGAAAAAGAATTACAGAAATCTCTGCAAAAAAGACATTAAAATTAAAATGGACATAATTAAACATAAAATGGGATTAATGGAAAAAGAGGAGCTAGCACAAAAGATTAAAAGTGCTAAACTGAATTATTTTGAAGATGCAAATAAACCAGGAAGATGGTTAGCTTATAAACTGAGAAAGGAAAGAGAATCAAGAAGGATTAGCCACTTAATAGACGAAGGAAGACATGTCTGCTTTGGAAGTGAAGAGAAGAAAAGAATCATACAAGACTATTATGGAAAATTGTACTATCAAGAGAATATTCAAGAAGAAAAAATTAAACAATATTTACAGAAAGCAAAATTACCACAGATACCCATAGACATTGAAATAATGTTAGAAGGGAACATAACAATGATGGAATTAACAGAAACTTTAAAGAAACAAAATACAGGGAAAGCACCAGGTCCAGATGGATTGCCAGTGGAATTTTATAAGACCTTTCAGGAAGTGTTGAAACTTCAATTATTAGAAGTCATGAATGAAGTTATGTTAAAGAAGAGAATACCCAAGACATGGTTAGAAGCATATATCACACGTATACCGAAGGAAGATACAGATCCACAGCAAGTTAAAAACTATAGACCTATTTCCCTATTAAATTCAGACTATAAAATCTTTGCTTCAATTTTGGCAGAAAGATTGAAAAGATATTTAAATAATTTTATCCACGTTGATCAAAATGGATTTCTGCCAAAGAGACAAATTAAAGATAATATGAGAATATCCTTGGAATATTATGAGGCACATCCTGAAAATCAAATGGCTTTGATGTTTCTAGATGCTCAAAAAGCCTTTGATAATGTGAATTGGCGTTTTATGTTATTGCAACTGGCACAAATGGGCTTTGGTAAAAATTTTATTCAAGCCATTGAAACAATATATTATAAACAAACCGCAAAGGTCATGATAAATGGAGAATTGACAGAGTCTATAGATATAAGAAAAGGGACTAGACAAGGTTGCCTCTGCTGTTTGTGTTAACACTGGAAGTGTTGAATAGGAATATTAGAGAAGACAAAGAAATAAAAGGAATGAAAATTAAAAAGGAAGAGTATAAATTGCAAGCTTTTGCAGATGACTTGGTATTTATATTAGAGGATCCATTGGAAACAGCACCCAAATTAATAGAAAGGATAGAAGAATATGGAAAGGTAGCAGGCTTGAAAATTTATTTATTTATTTATTTATTTATTTATTAATGGGACTTCTATGCCGCCCCATCTCCGAAGACTCAGGGCGGCGGCTCACAAATAAAAACAACAACAACAATAAATAATTAAAAACAGATTAAACTAAATAAGCCCCAATACAATTACAAATTCATCCAATAAAACCATCCCACCCCAAAAAATCGCAACCCGGATTGGTTAAACAACCAGGTCTTCAGATCATGGCAGAAGGTGCGGAGGTCAGGGGCCAGACGGAGCTCCAGGGGAAGTTGGTTCCAGAGGTCTGGGGCCGCGATAGAATAGGCTCGTCGTCTATTAATAAGGATGAAACAAAGATATTAACAAAGAATATGTTAGCAAGACGAAAGAAAGAGTTGGAAGAAGTCTTAGAAATTCAGGTCACGAATAAGTACTTAAGGATCCTTAAGTACTTAAGGATATATGTTACATCAAGATGTAGTACACTAAAAGAGGATAATTATCTTAAACTCAAACAGCAGATTGCGACAGACTTGGCAAAATGGGAAAATTTACAATTATCATTGATTGGGAGAATATCAACAATTAAGATGAATGTATTGCCTAGAATTTTATATTTATTCCAGACAATTCCAATTAGATTAGGGAAAGAGCTTTCTGAAGATCTAAATAAAATTGTGTTGAAATATATTTGGCAGAGCAAGAAAGCGAGAATAAAACTTAAACTTTTACAAGATGCAAGAATAAGAGAAGGGTTCGCTTTGCCCAACTGGGAACTATATTATCACGTGGCAAATTTGATGTGGGTAAAGGAATGGATAACATTAAGGAACAGTAGACTATTGACTCTAGAAAGACATGACCTGCTGTTGGGATGGCGTGCTTTTCTTTGGTATAAAGGAACCAAAACACAAGGGTACTTCAGAAGACACTATATTCGAGAGGCTTTGTTTTTAAACTGGGAGAAGATAAAAAAGCAATATTACTTAAAAATTCCATTATGGATATCTACTATTGAAGCTTTTTCCTATCCAATAATATATAAAAAGGAACAGTTAGATATGGTGAGATACTAAATGAAAAGGGTGAACTTAAATCTATGCAAGCGCTGGAGGAACAAGGTATAAAAATGAATTGGTTTTCAAATTTGCAAATACAATCTAGATTTGATGAAGATATTAAATTAGAAGGTGTTTATGATAAGTTGACTGACTTAGATAAAATTTTGATAGGTACTGATGAAAATGTAATTAAAAACTTTATGGATATTTATTAGAATTTAAATTGGAGGAGGAGCAAGTTAAAGAAACGATGATTGCTTGGGGGTAATTTTTGGATATGGGACTGATTTAGAGAAATGGCAAAAATTATGGTCTCAAAATTATAAAATGACAATGTCAACTTCTTATAAAGAAAATCTGTATAAGATGTTTTACAGGTGGCACTTACGCCCAACGAGAAATGTGAGAATGTTTAAGAATAAATCGGATAAATGTTGGAAATGTCATCAGATACCTGGCTCGTATTACCATATGTGGTGGACGTGTTCGGATGCAAAAAGATATTGGACTAAAATCCACACGTGGTTGGAGAAAATGATAAAACAACATATAGACTTTAAACCAGAGATATTTTTATTGGGAATTATACTGGAAATGTACAATAAAGAATTGAAATATTTGATTGTAAATGTGTTGACAGCGGCTAGGATTGTATTTGCTAAGAACTGGAAAAATGAAAAAAATACCTATGGAGGAGGAAGTTATTAAGAAAATTATAGACTGTGCTGAAATGAGTAAATTGACATTTGAAATTAGAGAACAAGAAGATAAACAATTTTACATGATATGGGATTTGTTTTATCAGTGGTTGGATAAAAAGACATGGTAATATAATACATTAGGAAATCTTATAATAGAAGTATAATAGATTGAGATAAAATACAATATAAATATATATAACCATTGGATCAAAGTGTAATATAAACTTTATAACAAAATTGAGAATATCTCACATAAATGATGGAATAAATAGTTTAGTGATGAATGATTAATAACTGATAAATATATAAGCATATGTTAGATTGACAATGTGTGAATCTATATAAACTGTGAGTGATGACTACAAAAGGATAGCACAAAAGATTTATAACCAACTGACACACTGTATGTATATAAAATGGAAGATGGTTTCTTGTTTTTTATGTTTTGTCTGTACTTGTTTGTCTTAAAAAATAAAAATCTTTTTTAAAAAAAGAAAGAAAGATCTGGATCAATTGCAATTGCTTGTTATGCTTTGAAACCAAAAGTCTTAGGAAAGCAGCCCATGTTTACTATGTGTCAGGATTTACTTTCAGTGTGATAGATGTTTTAAGCCAAACTGAACAGCTAATTAGTACAAATACTATTTACCATACATTCTTTAACAGCAGCAATATAGTCTTGTGCTCCTGTAGGAGAAGGAATGGCAGAACCTGCGGGTGGAGTTAGAAGAGGGATAAACCTAGAATCTCTACGTACATACAAGCAAACTAAATTCCACCTCCCTTGAATTCCATTGACTCTTATCTAACCCCAAGCATATGTTAACCATTAGTTGAGAAGAGTCTTGTGCATAGTAATGATTAGAATAAATCAGTTTAATTGATTCTTCATCTGTGAACCTGATCTTACATGTCTGACAGTTCCTGGCATTTAGCTTTGTCTTTCAAAAGCCACTATTTTAGTCCTACTTTTTATAAGTTAGAAGCACCATAGGACATCAGCCATTGTCCCAAAGGTGCTTTTTCAAAGGCAATTGGACTTTGTTTGTTCCTCCTTGAAGACAAAGTTCAGTTGCCTTTTGAAAAAGCACCTTTGGGATAACCATGACCTGGATGATGGAGAATCTCCATAGACACTCCCCATACCAAGATGCTTCTAAATGTTGTCAGTGGAGTGAATTTAGAATCTCATTTTAGAGATTTATGCTGAATTCATAAGGGTCAAGGTGGAGGTAAGGCATACATGGAAACATGGAGGGTAGAGTCAGTATGCATTAATACATGTATTGTAAATCTACCTCTGTTTGATATTTTATTCCAAAGCACAGTTCTACTCGTCTGGTCTCCTTCCCAGGTGACTTTTTCACTTCTCCAATGGGAGTACTATTATCAGTTATAGCAGTGACCCTTGTGAATGCTTTGTTGCTGCTTAGGTAGATTTCTTTTCATATAAACAAAGTTATTATTACTATTAGACAAGGCTGGATTGCAGCAAATCAGTTAAAGTTCACCATGAACCCAAGCAGAAATGCCCTTCAATTCTGAACAGAACCACAAGTGCTCAACACAGAAGAATCAGAGATTAGAAGAGGTAAATGCATATTTAGCCCTTTCAGATTTATTTTGCTGTTCATGTATATTATTATTATTATATTGGTATGGGTGGAACAGAACAGAAAATGTACAGTGCAATAAAATAGAATTATATAAGCTGTATTAGTTGGATCTCTTTAAATAAGCTTGAAATTTGAAGCAGTGCGGGCATATCATTGTAGCTTAAGATGCCATCTTAAAAGAACTGCACATGCCTTGCTGTGAAATGATCTGCTACACTTTTCAGGGTTCCCATTCATTTTAATGGGCCTTGCACTAAAGGTTACTGTGGGATGGAATCCAATTTTTATGATAGTTAATATGAAAAGCGTGGATATATGAAAAAGAAGACTGGAATAAGTTGAATGGGGAAAGACTTGGAATACTGTTAGGTCATACTCAGCAAAAGTCAGTAAAGTGTTTTAAAAAATGTCAGAAGATTGTTTGCCTATCTAGCCAAGTGAGTAGGCTGGGGTCAGACTGGAGTGGGGTCAGCCTTATATTCCATTGCATTTCTTGCAGATTTCAATTTAACTCTAGTTAAATTCAATTACTTAGCACAGATTGCTGAATTTGTGATACCAAGATTGCAAGACAAGTCAATTGCATTTTAAATTTTAGGGGCTCCTGGCATCACATTAAGAATCCCTGTCTATTAATGTTGTGATTTGCCTTGCTTTTATCTTAATAAACCTTGAAATAATATAGGTTTTTTAAAAAGTTTAGAAAATTGGTGTGTCCAGATTATTACCTACTTTTCCATTTCTCATTTTATAGGGCTAATATGATTAATGTTTGTCAGAATCAGTTGTTCTCCAATTTAGGTATTATTCTTGACTTTGCTAAGTATGAGCCTAATAAACAACCAGATTATATCTATTAAAATTGGAATATATCTGAAAATAAATCGTAGATTATTAAAGACATTAAAGAATTCTACCGCAGATTGTAAGAGACACTAAATGTAGCATCTATGATTAGAATCCAAAAATTGGACAAATTGAAGAACTAGAATCGTAGGAACATCTGCTTCTGTGAAGACTTATGTGTACCAACAAGGAACCTGCAAATATATAGTAACAATAAACCTTGGTTCACAGCTAAACTTAAGCAGCTACATCGTTCCAAAGAGGAAGCCTTCACAGCTAAACTTCAAGCAGCTACATCAGTTCTCAATGACCTGAATGTGTCCTTTCATTGACCTGAATGTGTTTGCAGGTTTGAAAGGAAACTACAGCCACCTATCTCCACAACCCCCATCTCAAACACACCAACAACAGCCAAGCCTCCTACAACTGGCCTCAACCCATTGGGTTCACAACCTCTGGTGATCACAGAAAAAGAAGTGCAAGATCTATTTCGGAGAGAAAAGCCAGGAAAAGCACCAGGGCCAGACAAGATAACTCCTTCTTGCTTAAAAGTCTGTGCTGACCAATTGGCCCCCATCTTCACCCGAATCTTCAATAGATCACTAGAGATGTGCTATGTTCCTTCCTGCTTCAAACACTCTACAATCATCCCAGTGCCAAAGAAGCCCTCCATCAAGGAACTGAATGACTACAGACCACTTGCTCTAACATCTGTAGTTATGAAAATCTTTGAAAGGCTTGTGCTGTCCCATCTGAAAACCATCACGGATCCGCTGTTAGAACCCATGCAGTTTGCATACTGAGCAAATAGATCGACAGATGATGCTGTTAATATGGCTCTGCATTACATCCTACAACACCTTGAATCTCCAAATACCTATGCAAGGGTCCTCTTTGTAGACTTCAGTTCAGCATTCAATACCATCATTCCAGACATTTCTCTAAGTAAATTAAACCAACTAGCGGTACCTGAACACACTTGTAAGTGGATCATAACCTTCCTAACAGACAGGAAGCAGCAGGTGAAGCTAGGCAGAATCACATCTGATACCTGTACAATTAGCACAGCCCCCCTCCCAAGGCTGTGTGCTTTCTCCACTTCTCTTCTCCCTATATACCAATGACTGCATCTCAAATGATCCATCTGTTAAAATACTGAAGTTTGCTGACGACACAACAATGATTGGTCTCATTCAAGACAATGATGAATCTGCATACAGACAGGAGGTTATACAAACTTGCCTTGTGGTGTAACCAGAACAATCTAGAACTGAACACACTCAAAACCATAGAAATGGTGGTAGACTTTAGAAGAAACACTCCCATACTACCACCTCTTACAATACTAGACAACACAGTATCAACAGTAAGACCTTCAAATTTCTAGGTTCTACTATATCACATGACCTAAAATGGACACCTAACATCAAAAACGTCATCAAAAAAGCACAACAAAGAATGTTCTTTCTGCGCCAACTCAGAAAGCTCAAATTGCTCAAGGAGCTGCTGATACAGTTCTACAGAGGAATTATTGAGTCTTATCATCTGCACCTCTATAACTGTATGGTTTGGTTCTGCAACCCAACAGGACAGACACAGACTTCAGAGGATAATTAGGACTGCAGAAAAAACAACCTGCCTTCCATCAAGGACCTGTATACTGCACGAGTCAAAAAGAGGACTGTGAAAATATTTACAGACCTCTCACATCCTGGACATAAACTGTTTCAACTCCTTCCCTCAAAACGACGCTATACAGCACTGCACACCAGAACAACTAGACACAAGAACAGTTTTTCCCTGAAAGCCATCACTCTGCTAAACAAATAATTCCCTCAACACTGTCCAACTATTACAAAGTCTGCACTACTATTACTATTAATCTTCTCATCACTCTTTATCACCCATCCCCTCCCACTTGTGACTGTATGACTGTAACTTTGTCGCTTGTATCCTTACGATTTTTATTGACTGTTTCCTAGTATGATTTGATTGCTTACTGTATCCTATGACATAAGGTGTTGTACCTTATGATTCTTGATGAATGTATCTTTTCTTTTATGTACACTGAGAGCATATGCATCAAGACAAATTCCTTGTGTGTCCAACCACACTTGGCCAGTAAAGAATTCTATTCTATTATGGAAATACAACATTGCAGGATAAGAGAATTAATTTTAATAGACAACATTGGAACCAAAAAGTCTATGTAATTCATAGACAGAGATATGCAATCCAATCAACTAACATAGTGCAGTTTATAGAACATGAATTACTGGTTAAAATCTATGTGCTAAACTTAGAATTTTAAAGATGTTTGCAGAATGCGACCTGGGAAACATATCATTGAAATATATAGTCAGATTAAGCAACTCATTTGTTTTGCTTGTCTTATGCCCAATTTGGGAAACTATGGGAAAAGATATGTCCTAAAAAATAAAGCGGGGGGGGGATTCTTAAAATTTCAAAGAAGAAAAGATTCAAATGGTTTTGAAATCAAAGTTTCATAATATCCAGAGAAAGGCAGAGGACAAAAAACATGAACAATGAAGAGGACATAGGATGACTGAATGTAAACATTAAGCAAACATGCAATCTGTCTAAAATGCATTTAAGAAGGAAGGGGAAATGAAAATCAGAGAAATCATAGACATTTGTAGCTAAGGTAGGAATACTGAAAAATAAACATGGAAGAAAGCTGGGAGAAGCAATTGAGATCAATTGAAAACAATAGTTAACTGAAATGCTTTGTAAACAAGTTAATAGAAAGGCAGAAACATTTTTAGAGAATGTTTCTGACTTCATTATAAAGTGAGGAATGACACACAATATGTAACCCAATCAATCAGCAAAGCAGCAGACACACCAGTCAATCAGCAAAGCAGCAGAGACAAATAAATACCCACTGAAGTGCTCAAACCTTCAGGAAATGAGCCAATTAAAGTGCTAACTGTACCATGTTTACAAATATGGAAGAAAACTGCATGTACTGTATTTGAAAAGATCAGAATATGTACTGGAAAAAATAGATATAGGAGAATTCACAAATTACAACAACGCTCTATGGCATAAAGATTGGGGAAACATTGGTAATTATATCAGTATCAAAGAAAGGAGATGCAAAGGAATAAACAATTTATTGAATTATTGTAATAATTCCTGACACAAATGACATTTTGCTTAAAACACACAAAAGCATAAATAAAGCCATAAACCAGATGAAGAGGCAGGATTTAGGAAAGTCAGGGGGATATAAGATTGGATAGCTAATGTAAGATGTAGAGAGAAAAAGATTACCAGAAATCTTTTGACCATGTAGGTCATATTGGATTGTGGAATACATTAAGACCGTGGTGGGATTCAGCCGGTTTGTGAGAGAAGGAGAAAGCCACTTTCCCTCTTTTTTCTTCCTGCTCCTCCTCCTTCCCTTGTGCCGGCTGCTCTGTTGCCTGTTTCTCCATTGTAGCACAGCTCTCAGCACCCAGGATCCACTTTGATAATGGGAGGGGGGAGTAATTTAACAACCGGTTTGCCCAGGGTCAGGTTGGGCCATGCCTCCCACAACAGCCAACCTGACCCTGGGTGAATCAGTTGTTAAGTTATTTGAATCCCACCAATGATTAAGGCTAATAGATATCTAAATTATTTTTCTGATGAAATTTTACAGTGAGCAAGAAACTACCATAAGGACTGAATTGGGGGAAATAAAGTGTTTTAGAATAAAGGAAGGAAGCAGATAAGGATTCATATGGTTTCCATGTCATTTAATATATCCAGTAGATATAAGAATAAAAGGAATAGAAGGAATGACAGCTGGAATCAAAATAGGAGATTTGACATAACCACTTTATCAGCTGAAAATAAATACTCTTTAAGAATTTGACAAAAAAACATTGATATATAATCATTATAAAAAAAATAAAAAACAGAGTCAGTGATAAATATTAATAAAATGTAACATCAACTTGTATCTTACAGAATTTACAGTTGATTTTGAGGAAATTAAAATAGTAGATAAATTGAAAACTCATTGGGAAGTATAAAAAGAAATCTATCTTCGAGAGGAAGGCAATGACAAACTTAAAGAGGATCATGAAAATAAGGACATTTCAGTGTTAATAATGATCAAAATACTTAAAGCAATGGTTGTTCCATTAGTATCTTATAAATACTCAGAAAGGGTGAGAAAATTTAGACGAATACCTTGAAGTTATGGATTTGGTAGATGGTTACTAAGTGTATCCTAAAATGCAGTAAGAACCAATCCATATACTTTGGGCATCTGATACAATTAGATAATGAATTTGAAATATACAGTATACAATGCTTGGCAAAGTTAAGGATGGCAGAAAAAGAAAAAAGGCAACAGAGAGGTTGAATGGCAGGAGAAAATAGATTACTTTAACATCCTTGGAAGAATTCCAAGATTGTCAACAGAATCAGGAGAAAATGGTGTTCATATATTCACCAGGAGTTAAATCCAATTTTATGGCACCTGACTAAGTAATAATGTATTTCTAATGTCAAGTCTTAAAACAATTGTCTGCTTTTTCTATTGAAACATGTTCTATTTTTTTCAGATTTCTCTAAATACCCGTTCTATTATGATCCTATATTTTCCATTGATTGCACAGGAAATGAATATACTTCTGGGTTTCCCTTACTTTTGTACTGCTTTGTTCTTGCTCAGACAGTGCAGCAAAAGCAAAAATATCCCCTTGCTGTTCTAATACCCTACTTGTTGATGCCAGTGGATTGCTGTAGATTATTCTCTTGGGGCATAAGAGTAAGAAGAAGCAAGGAACAAATGTGTCTGAAAATAGTCTGGAGATGAGAGAATGAAAGGGTTCAGAGAGACCACAAAAAAGCCAATAAATCAGTCTTTTTCAACCTCCTGCCAGGTGTAACAGACTAAAACATCCATAGTTCAACATATCTAGGGGTCAAGTAGAAGACAGCAGCAATAAAATCAGTGTCTTTTCACAGAATATTAATACTGTACCATAGAATCCATTTTTTCTGTACAAAATGTATCATATATTAAGATGGGATGGAATGGAATGGAATGAATCGTCTAAAATATATTTTAGCCTTTTTTAATAAATTAATGAGCATATTGATGCCTACACACGCATGCACACACACATACACCCCACATGTCCTCATGTAGAATGCTGTGCATAGACTTTTCTTTAAACAGTTCTTAGTACAGACTGGTTTTTTTTTAAATTACATTTCTGCCAAATCATCTACTGGTAGTTCAAATGCCTGCTTTTAAACAATCTGAAAATAACATTTCAAAATAAAACAACAAATCTAACAGTAAAATAAAATTCCAACTTAAATTCTATAAATTTTTATTCTTAAAACTGACCCAGAGTTTAAAGAGAAGACACCAGTTTTGCTAAAAAAATGTTAAAGAAATTCTGAAGTACTCCATTACAGAAGAACAGTTTCTGCACTTAATGGTAAGCATCTCCAATTCAGAAGGCAGTTAGCCCACAGTCACAGACTAAATAAACAGATTTATGAGGTCATAAGAACTAAACTAAAATGTTATCTGTTCTCCACATAAGTTCTAAAGCTAGATAAGAGTTTTACCTAATATGTAGCTTTGGACCATTTGGGATCAATAAATGAACAAGTATAATATTTTGACTCATTTATTTCATTGAGTTGTCTTTATCTAGTTTTAGGCCATGTGTTGTCAACAGAACATATTTTAGGTAATATTGATGCAGAAATATTACAAATTTAAAAGGGTTCATAAACCTTTAAGCAATACTGTAGGGCTAATCAAATTTGCAATCACCCACAGCTACATTTTACCAAACAACTAACTTTTTGGGTGATTTGGGAGGAGATTATACATCTCCTATGATTCATCCACTTTGGGCCAGAAGATATAATAAATGTTAATTAAAATTACTAATTATAAGAGGAGGAGGATTTAGGGCTTAATGCTTTGAGTCATTCAATGAAACTTTCTAACTGAGAATGCAGGATAAACAAAAAGGAGTACTTCATATAAGTTATGGAATACATTGGTACATGTAGTAGTTAAGGTCAGGTATTAGATTAGTTTGAACATTGGGCCGACAGAAGAACAAAAGTTGTGTTTTGTTTGAACTGTTTATTATTTGACCCACAAATGCTTTACACATTTCAAGGAACTGAAGTGGAAATTGCTACTGCAACAAAAATTGCCTTATGCTAAACTTTGATGCCAGTTTATTTAACATTCTTGTCTAAACTGATTTATAGCAGGGGTCACCAACCTTTTGGACTCAGGGGCCACCAAACTCATAATTTTAAATCCCGGGGACCACTAATATGAATTTTGACTGACACACACACACAAACACACAGAGGCAGGGGTGAGATTCAACTTTCTTAACAACTGTTCTTGGGCTTGGCCTAATTTGTGGGTGTGGCCTGGTGGTCATGTGACTGGCTGGGCATGGCTTGTATGTAAATATTATAAATATTTATGTAAATATTGATTTTTTTTTAAATAAAAAAAGAACAACTTTTACCCAAAATCAGGCAAACCAGGCAGGCAGATTGAGTTGCTCACAGAATCACAGATTCACTTAGAGATCTGTGTTTCTGCCCTCAGTATCTGAGTCTGCACTGCTTCAGTCCTAAGGGAGGTTCGGCTCTGCTTAAAAGCAGAGCTGAAGATCTAAAGATTAGCTAGAAAGCAAGAAATCCAACTATTTCTTGCTTTCTAGCTAATCTAAATCTCCCGGCACAGCAGAACAGCTGATGGTCAGGGGGAAAAAAGGAAAAATAACAACTTAGCAGGCAAGTTTGCCAGGTAAGGAGTGAGTGGGCAGGGAGGGTTCCCGCAGGCCATGTGGGTCGCACAGCCTTGTGTTCCTGCACAGCCTGGATTAATTGCTTTGAGGGGTGCTCTGGGGGTGACATTTCACTGCGGACCATCAAAATTTTCTTGCAGACCACCAGTGGGCCGTGGCCCACTGGTTGGTGACCACTGATTTATAGGATTTTTTTTAGTTAGTGCATTGTAAGTATTCCCTTCAAAGCATGTATAATGAGAAGTATGATTAAAGATATGTATGCATGTTACAATTTAAGAATAACATAAAAAGTGTCCTTATAACATTTGGCTTTATGAGCTTAATTACATGCTCCAAGCAGGCCAAAAAAAGAAAAAAGACCATGACTCCAGGGTGGAACAGGAAATGTAAGCACTTGGTCCCCTGGTAAAATATAAAAGATTAGCTAGAATTATAAAACAGGATGTTCAGATTACTCTTTTTTTTTAATTCTCAGTTTTCCTAGGGTCGCTCTTGATACAAGTTAACACTTCAGTTCCCTGAAATCCTCTTATAGGGCAGTTTTTTGCCTAATTAGGCAACAAGGCAGAGAAAGGGAGAGGAAAAACCACACACAGTATGGCATCTATTTAATTTTAGATTTACACTAGATTTTAATACTATGTGTTTTTTAGGTTTTGGCTCAACTGAATTCACACATATCAGAGATGAAAGCAATAATTCAACAGGCCACAACAATACCAACTAAGAATTACATGACATGGCTCTATTAAGCATTCCCATCACCATTATTGATATAAATGTGCTCCAGAAATATTAACTTTTTATATATCCAGATAGTTAGTTCTTAGTCCAGAGAGTAAATGAAAGCTATTGTAGGATCCAGAATCATCCAGCTGTTAACCATTCAACTATCAACTATTGATAGTTATGTCTGATCAAAATTGATAGAGAAATTCTATGAGAAACTGGAGGCAAGAATAGAAATTAAAGACTCTCTGACAGATACTTTTTCACCTTTGCTTGAACATAGTCAAGGAAGGAGATTTTGCTGCTTCTCTGGGTAATTGGTTCCACTATCAAATAGTTAGAAAGCTAGAAACAGTTACAGTTGGAAAGGTTTTTCTAATGTTCAGATAGAATCTGCTTTTCTGTAATTTAAATCCCTTATTCCCTGTACTGTACTCTGGAATGATAGTAAATGGGTTGTGACCTTCTTCTATGTGCTAATTTCTCTATACACATCTAGAAATGCAATGTGCAAAACTGGAAATATAGTAATATTTAATAAAGTATATTAAGTCAGGAATACATGAAATCATGGGTTGCAGAGAGTGTTCTGCCATTATATTAATAGAACTCAGGGTCATTCAACAAGGCTGAACAGAGGGAGATTCAGGACAGATTGCTCTTTGCACAGTATATAGTTAATCTGTGGGATTATCTATTTGATGATATTTGATGATGTCCCCAAATTAAACAGTTTTAAGTGGAGATTAGAATTGTTTTTGTAAAACTAATAATGGATATTAGTTATTATGGCTAAATCTTATGTCTAGAATGCCATAGTTACCATAGCCAACTCTTGTTCTTCCATTCCCCTTTGTCAGGTTCCCAAAAGAGAGAAAAACACACAGTAATTCTTCCATGTAAATTTCTTCCACGCCTCCACAGAATCTTGGCAAACTAAACCACACTGCTATCTACACCATCTATACTCACAGAACTACCGGGGCTGTCTTGACCCTCTTTCTCTCACACAAACCATCTGAACTGAGCTGTCTCTTAATCCTCTGGAACAGTGGTTCTTAACCTTTTTCAAAGAATCGCCCCCTTGAGCCATTGAGGAAGTTGTCATCGCCCCCTCCCCCAACATAACCGCCTCCCTGCCAACTCTTAGCATCCCCAAGGGGGCCAGCAGAGGGGCGCTAAGAGGCAGCAGGGGGGCATTCGAGGCGCCGGCCCTGCAGGCTCACCCCATTGACTGTTGTACCGCACCTGAACCGGCGCCTCGAATGCGGCAGCATGTTGGGAAAAGCCACCGCCACCGCTTTCCCAAAGTGCTGCCACTCTTGCATTCTTTCTGTCTGTCCATCCGTCCGTCCAAAAGGTCTGTCTGTTTGCCTGCCTGCCTTCCTGCCTATCTACCTACCTGCCTGTCTTTTTGTCTACCTACCTACCTACCTATCTACCAATATAGATCTCTCTCTCTCTCCCAATATATCTCACTCCATCGCCCCCATATCGCCCCCTTCCATTCCTTCGCCCCCACATCACCCCTTTTAGTTCCATCGCCCCCCTGAAAAACAAAATCGCCCTTTGGGGGGTGATATCACCCAGATTAAGAACCACTGCTCTGGAACACACTCCATCCCTCCTGAAAATACAAGCCTTGCAAGTTCTGAAAATATCTGAAAGACTAGAGTCACCATGCATGGCCTTGCTGCTTTTTTCAGAGTTATGAACATGAATTACTGGTTAAAATCTATGTGCTAAACTTGGGATATTAAAGATGTTTGCAGGATGCGAACTGGGAAACATATAGTTGAAATATATAGTCAGATTAAGCAACTCATTTGTTTTGCTTGTCTTATGCACAATTTGGGAGCTCTGGCACTTTGGGTCAGATGTAGATAGAAACGTGGTGGTGCTTGCATTGCTACCTATAGTAAGAAGCCTAATAGACCCCAAGAAGACAGAGGAGGAAATGAGACTGTTGCCAAAGAGACAGCCCAGCCCAAAAGAGGAGGGAAATGTGAGAAAAAGAGCAATATTGTCTTAATTATGCTAGGTATAAATTGGGTGGAAGAAGTGCTTTCAACATTCTGTTATACTGTCCTACTAGCAATAAAAATCTTTTCAAAAATGCAAGTGGTTCTTGTTTATTGTGAGCCTCACAGGGCTTGACTTTAGTCTTGAAAACCTGTCAAAGCAATTCTCCCACTCAGCTTATACCTGGCATAATTAAGGAAGTGTTTCATTGAGACTCTTTTTGTACACAAGGTGAGAAAAGTTCTGATAAATCTGTCTCTGAGATTTACAATGTGAGGCAGATTTGGGGAATAAAAAGGAAAAGGAGGCATAAATAAGCAAAGGTTGACTGTATGATTATTTTATAGCTTAGTTACAGTTAGAAAATACTGTTAAGAAATGTTCCAAAAGCTCTCTTAAAAATGACTTTTGATGAAAATTTGAATGGCTTACATTTTCTTTAAACTGCACTGTCATCAGAAATATGCTTCAAACAAAACTTGCAAGTCATGTTTATTTTTGACATCAGTTGACATAATGTTCTTTGGCCAGGAGAGGGAGATAATAGAGACACACTCTAAATAAAATATTCCCTTGAATTTTAACCTTGGAATTCAAAGATTTGTGCAAATGACAGGTACCTGGAAAGAAATCCCTTGCAAACACAAAGAAATTATTTGAAGCCATGGAATAGAAAAAAGATAATTTTGACTAGTCTGACCCAAAACCTGAAGTGGACCAAACGTATAGAATCAATCACTTTTTAAATACGTAACTAAAAAATAGAAAATTATTATTATTTTTATTATTATTTTATTAGACTTGTATGCCGCTCTTCTCCCTAAGGACTCAGGGTGGCAAACAATAAAAAACCCAATACAATTACAATAAAAAGACATTAAATCAATACAAGCCTAATCAACCATTAAAATTAAATTAAAACAAATAAAACAACCCACACCCCCGAAGTCAGTCCAGACCGGCCTGTTGAAACAACCAGGTCTCCAGGTCCCAGCGGAAGGAGCGGAGGTCAGGGGCCAAACGGAGATCCACGGGGAGTTGGTTCCATAGGGCAGGCGCTCCCACAGAAAAGGCCCTACCCCTGGGCACCGCCAGTCGACAATGCCTAACCGACAGTATCCCAAGGAGGCCCCGCCTATGGGAGCATACTGGGCAATTGGAATTTGATGCTGGCAGGAGGCATTCCCACATGTACCCTGGCCCCAAGCCATTTAGGACTTTATAAGTTGTTACTAACAACTTGAAACTAACCCGGAAGGCAACCGGCAACCAATGCAGGTTGCGCAGGAGGGGTGTAACATGGGAGTATCAGAGTACCCCCATCACAGCCCGCGCGGCCGCATTCTGCACCAGCTGCAACCTCTGAGTGGTCCACAAGGGCAGTCCCATGTAGAGAGCGTTGCAGTAGTCGATTCGGGAGGTGACGAGCGCATGAGTGACTTTTCATAGGGCATCTCAGCTCAGTAAGGGCAGAGCTGGCGAACCAGCCGAACCTCGGCAAACGCCCCCCTGGCCACAGCTCCCACCTGCTCCTCCAAACTGAGCTGTGAATCCAGGAGGACAGCCAGATTCTGCGCCCTGTGCACGGGGGGCAACACCTCTCCCCCCATGACCAAAGATGGTACATCCTGAGAAAACTGAGATGCTGGTATGCACAGCCACTCAGTCTTGGCCGGGTTGAGTTGGAGCCTGTTACTCCCCATCCAGATCTGCACCGCATCCAGGCACCGGGACATCACAGAGAGAGCATCACTGATCTGGTTTGGGGTGGAGATTTAAAGCTGGGTATCATCCGCATATTGGTGATACCTCACCCCAAAACCATGGATGATCTCACCCAGCGGTGTGAGGGGCACAAGTGAGGGGCCTCAGGGCCGACCTCTGCTCCCCTGCCAACACCAACTGCGAGCGGCCCGAGAGGTAGGAGAACCACCGTAAAATGGTGCCCCCCACTCCCAACCCCCTGGAGCTGCCGCAGAAGGATTAGAGATTAATGATCAAAATTACACTTATTTCCATACAGTGAATTAATTTCATACAAATACAAAGCAGTTGATAGAGGAATTCTAGTTCAAAAAATCTTCCTGACATGAAATAAATGTCTAGGAAATATCTCCCTTAGGAGAAATGAGCAATGGTTGACCATTTTCAACTGGTGCAGAATGCGGCCGCGCGGGTAGTGATGGGAGTGTCCTGATACTCCCATGTTACACCCTCCTGCGTGACCTGCATTGGCTGCCAGTTGCCCTCCGGGTGAGATTCAAGGTATTAGTCATCATATATAAAGTCCTACATGGCTTGGGTCCGGGGTACTTGCGGGAGCGTCTCCTGCCAGCGTCCACCTCCAATCGCCCTGTACGCTCCCACAGGCAGGGCCTCCTGTGGGTGCCATCAGCCAGACATTGTCGGCTGGCGGCGCCCAGGGGTAGGGCCTTCTCTGTGGGAGCACCCACCCTGTGGAATCAACACTCCTTGGAGCTCCAGCTGGCCCCTGACCTCCGTTCCTTTCGCTGCAACCTAAAGACTTGGTTGTTTCAACAGGCCAGCCTGGACTGAATGGGGTGGGGTGGGGTTTTATCGATTTTAGTTTTTTAATTGGGTTTTAATTTTTATTGGGCTAATTTGACTAGTTTAATTGTATTTTAATATTTGTATTCTCATTTTTTATTGTAAGCCACCCTGAGTCCCTTGGGAGAGAGGGCGGCCTATAAGTCCAATAAAATAAATAAATAAATAAATAAATAAATAAATAAATAAATAAATAAATAAATATTTCTGCTGGTTAGGAATTGCCAGGCCATTTTAAGGATATGCTCCCTTCTTCCCATTTAGATCTCATTTTCCCAACAATATTCCAATCTCCAATTTCCTTAAATGGCATTTCAACATTTAACATAAGATAATGTTCACTAAAGGCTAAGTAATAGTTAGAAAAGTGGGATCGTATTCTAGGCTGAAATATGTTCTTCAAAATTTCCCTGGATCAAGCCCTGGTATACATGATAATCCTTCAGGTTTGAAGAAGACATACTGTTGTGCAGTTCATCTGTGGACACAGATGTCTGCTGTCCCAGTCTGGAAGCACTGATTCTAACACAATAGGGGAACTGGAAAGGCCCATGACAATTCACTGCAGCCAACTTGCCACAGCCAACTCGCAGCAGGACAACTCACCACGGTACAATTTGCTGCAGAGCAGGAGTTATCAAGAAATGGTGGACTAGACAATTAAAGAAAGGATGCAAAAGAGGGGACAAAAATGAAATGTGAATGACAAAAACTAAAATATTTTTTTATTTATTTTAAATAATTAAATTGAATTGTTAAATTGTCCTATAGTGAGTTGTCCAGTGGCAAATTGACTGTGGCGAGTTGTCCCACAGCATGTTGGCCATGGTGAACTGGCTGCAGTGAGTTGGCTGAGGCAAGCTGTCCCATTCCGAACTGGAAGCCCATTGTTGCAGTAATGGAGGGTGTTATTCTTGACCTGCTCATCGTGTCTATCAGTTTTTGGCAGCATCTACTTCAAAAATGGTGGATGCTTCATAATCACAGGGCGCATAAAGTGATCAGGTCGCAAGAGATAGGAAAGGTCTCAGCTGGAGATCCTGGAGAACTGGTGAGAGCACACATAGAAGCAAATATGACCTTATGCAAAGCAGCCTCCTAAGCCTTGTATAAGTAATACACTGTATTATACTCATGAGGACAGAAGGAAAATAAATAATAACTGTGACTATACACTGTTCTGTTTGGCAAAACAGTAAGATCAAGCTGAGCCTGGGGCTGTCCCCGTATACCTTTTGTTTGTACAATGAACAAATAAACAAGAGAGATACTTGGCAATGTACACGATGGAACAAAGAAGTATTTTATTGAAATTGACATTATTGAGAAAAAAGTTCCACATTCCAGCAGTTATGAATCAGATATTTTATTCTGGAACTGAGTGAGGCAGGATTCAATGAATGCTCCAATTAAGTTTTAACACATTTTGTTTCACATTTTTGAAAACTAGAATGGTCTGGCAGTTAATTTGTTAATTAATAGGCTCATGGTTTGTCATATAAAATGCTGATATTACAATCAGATATAACTATGCCTAATATTTATATTTAAAGAAATAGTGATTCCAATTTTGTCGTGACTTGTACAATTTTAGTATTTGATACATCACTACTTCTGATCCCGTGGAAGATCTCACCAAGAACCTACTGTACATTTTTTTAAATGTAACAAGAAACACTCTGTCACATACAGCAAAATAATTAAACATAGATTTCTATGCATAAAGTTTTATTTACATTAGTTGGTTGAAAATAATTTAAATGGATGTATCCTTATTAATATAGAAAAAAGGCCACTATTCCCTACAATAAAATAATTCTTACGTTCCCATACCACTTTTATAAAAGTTGAGACTTTGCTAATAATTTATGATATCCCAACCTTGACATAATACATTTGTTATTGTTACCTCTGTTATGCAGAGGTTTTTGAGATAATAACCTCAATGACCATGTTATATTTTATATCATATTTACTATGTTTTTATAAAAAAAATTCTCCATAGGGAAAGTGAAATAAATGGAATTATTTGGGGAGGAGGGATATTACTTGCATTCTGTGTAAGAAATGAGTGGATATTTCCCCTACAAATATATACATAATGAATATTTGACTTGGACATGAATTCTTGAAACAATAAGTTGCTATTTAACATTGCCTTCATTCTCTACATTTCAAACAAGGCTCATATTTCTGTGATTATGACAAAAAGAATACACAAAAAATGACCCAAACTCACAATTTAAAAGTCTGTTATGAAAACAGATCTTCAACCCTAAGCTTTCCTTCTCCCCCCAAAAAAAACTCTATTCAATAATCCTGGCTATATTTCCTTGTCTATTGTTTGCACATCTTTCAGGAGAAATGAGAATATATTAATATGGCTATCATGTAGTACAGAGGTCTCCAAACTTGGCAACTTTAAGACTTGTGGATTTTAATTTCAGCATAGCTGGCTGGAGAATTCCGGGAGTTGAAGTCCACAAGTCTTAAAGCTGCCAAATTTGGGGCCCCTGATGTAGTACAACAGCTCAAGAAACCCAAAGGACTTGATATTTTCAACATGGTTTGAACTTCAGCTAATATTTGCCTACTGGCTAACTGTAGTTATAGTCTAAAACATAGACTATACAGTAAAGTAAAACTTGGAGAAGATGACCATAAAGTACTACTAAAAGCTCACTGTTCATTACAGATTTTAAAATTGCGTTTCATAATTTAATTTCCCCTTTTTCTAAAGAAAAATGGCCCTATAAAAATTAATTTGGGTCATTGAGATTTTACATGGAGGACTTTCAAAGGCCTATCACTTCCCCTCAACTATATTTGGAAATGCAAGTTTCTGGCTTCTTTTAGTTCTAGCTGCCATTTTGTATCTTCTATTTTTACAAAAATGACCCTGCAAAATACAATGAATTTATAGCACCATGTACAGTATACATGAAGAAATACCAAAAACACTACAGGAAAAATAAATAAGAAGTGAATGCTACCATTGGGAAAGGCAAGACAAAATCAAGGCCAGCTTCATCAATTCACATTGTTCAGCTACTTAGAACAGTGCATCCACTTCAAGAAAGCAATGACCCAGTTTCCCAGCCTAGACACTTTCAGCCATAGAAACATTTCATACAGGTTGATCTGCCACAAGCTCAAGGCCTCAGAAAGGGATATCTGGGCCTTTCTGAACAGCGAATTACTCTTGCTCCTTTGATACCTGAGCAAAACACAAAAAGAAATGCATTAACTGCCTTATAAAGTAACAATAAAATACCCAGAAAGGAACCATTTCTAAAATATAAACTATTTTGTAATTTCAGCTGAGTACAACATATGTAGTGTGTACTAACTTACACAGTGGCTCTTCTCATATGGTAGGGATTTCCAACCTTAACAACTTTACAGCTTGTGGACTTCAACTCCCAGAATTCCTCAGACAGCATAGCTGGGTGTTGAAGTCCACAACTCATAAAGTTGATAAGGTTGGAGAACTTTCTCATATAAGACTCGAAGTGTGTCTCTTCATCTACCATTGCATTAAGTTCTCCAATTACTCCATACTTTATAAGAATAATGAGTGCAACAAAGACATCAGTAACAATACAAAGGAGAAGAAAAAAATAAATTACTTAATCTTGTGCAGAAAAAAACCAGTGAGAGGAAGCACAGACTCTTCAGAACTACTTTGAAGGTGGGGATGGAGAGAACAGGTAAGAGTGAACAGGAGAGGAGACAAGACTGATGAAGATGACAGGTAAAACAGAAATACCTCCACAGAAAGAAGCAAACACCCTCAAGCCCCATTTTGTATTCTCTGCAAGTGATGAATGGTATGCTATGTCTACAACTCCATAAGCAATTTTCTCCACTTTAATTGAATTTCCTTACGCTGTTTCAAGACAACAGCAGATAATAAATATCACGAATGGACAAATGCTTTGAAAGAGGCATTTCACAACAATATGAAAGATATACAAATTAACCGTTGGAATCAGTGAAGCAGCTGTACTTTTTTCCAAACTCACACCACTATTTTGTAAGCTGGTCCCAGCTGTTTCCATATGCACAGCATGTCCATTTTGTTTCAATTGGAAAAAATGGAAGTGAAATAGCTACATGTTTGTTTAGATAGCTGGGAATAGCTACTTTAATGATTTGGAGAAGTACTTCATAAATGCCCACTCATGTAGCAAAATATCTCTTTGAACATATTTGCATAAAATGAATAAATATTTTTATGACTATGATTGTTTACTGCATGGAAAAATGCACCAAGCTGACTTTTGTAACTTCTGCATTTTAAAGTCATTGCAAACAGGAATCACACCATCAATTAACAGTTCAGATTTCTACTTATGGAAGACAGATGGGTAACAGAAAAAAACCAGATTGTCTTGTATATAATAACTGAGATTATTACATGCACAAAGATGGAGAGATTTGGTAATGGAGGAAAGGTTGGTGAAGCTTATGGAACTTGCTAAAATGGCTAACTTAACTTGTTGGATTAGAGAAAAAGACAACATCTACATTTATCAATGACAGGAAATCCCTTATGGATTTCTTGTGTAAAAAGGGAAAAAAAGAATCCTACTTATGGGAATGGGGACTTACGTAGCAACAGCTCGTATGCAGCAGCGAGACATGTTGAGGAAGGAGCTGGCATTAGCCCGTGTCTGCAGGGCGGATTCAATCCCCCTTAGCAAATCATTGGTCTTCAGCAGCAGCAGCATCTGACGAGGAACATTGCTGAGAAGCTTAGTGATCTGAGGTAAGTAAGTAGCAGCATTGGTCCGGATTTCTACATCCTGGAATAATCAGATCAGAAATGTAGGGGAGACCAGGAAGGAAGAGATTCACATTCTAAGCACTGTCAACAGAAGATTTCCAAGGTAGTAGACAGGGATGTTTCCTAGAGAACCCAAGGTCTTTTCAAAGGGAAATGCAAAATCTGAAAACTTTTTGATTACACAAAGCATTTGTTTTATCTTTGATTTATGTCCCCTTTTTAAAAAGAACCTTTGAGTTACCCATATGATAATTCTGATGGCATTTATTTATTTAGTTGCATTTAATGAGCAGCTTGTATAGGAGGTCTCCCTTAATTGTATCTGTACAAGACAGGGAGGGAAGTTTGTTCAAAGGGAGCAACTGGTCTAATGCCATGCAATGAGTTTCGGGGCTGAGTTGAGATTTATTTATTTATTTATTTATTTATTCGACTTATATGCTGCCCCCTCTCCCAAAGGACTCGGGGCGGCTCACAACTAAAATACAGTACAACAATAAATTACTTAAAATTATATTAAACAAGTTATAAGCCGAATAAGCAATTGAAACCCCCAAGTTAAAAGCAAAACCCCAAGAGTCAACATAGCCCAGATTGTAAAAACAGCCAGGTTTTTAACTCGTGGCGGAAGTGCGGAGATCGGGAGCCAACCGAAGCTCCAGCGGAAGAAGATTCCATAGAGCGGGGGCCGCCACAGAATAGGCCCTCCATTTAGACTCTAATTTCCTTGGTCCAAGCCTGACACCTTAAATACCTACATTAAAATATTATTTTAGTCAGCCATCAATACCTATCAACAACTAAAAAGCCACACACAACCAGAAACCATATAAATACCACACATAGAATAGTTTGAAGCACACACTCTGCTAGAGAGAACTTCCCTGAAGATGGGCTCCAGCATGACTCTGAAAGGTCGGAAGACTAAACTTCTGGTCCCAGTGACCGACTCAGACTAGATCCTGTAACATTATCCTGGGACATGTATATTCACTTTCATTCATTAAAATATTATATTAAAATATTTTAAATATTTTAAAAATATGTATATACTATATTAAAATATTACATTAAATATACAGCACAAGGCTATATTAAATATTAAATTATTACACTATATATTATACTTTATTAAAAATAGAGCACAAGAGCTAGTTTACACTGGTAACTCAGTGAAAGGCAGTAAGCATTTTATGCAGAAAACCCCAAGTCCAATTTTGGAAATGCTGGTCCTCAGTCTGAAACTGTTATTGGGCAATTAGAAGAGAGCCAATTCAGTGTAATATGTAAGCTGCCAGGCTTATTCTATCTGAGATAGCAGTGAATCTTCAGCATGGCATTTTTGTGTGTTACCCTTTTTTTAATCCCTTATCCCAAGAAAATGTACCTCATTACTTGTGACGGGCAAACGATCAATGCCTCTGTTGACTGATTCCCAGGAACGTGCAGTAAGCATGCAAGCAAACAGGGGGTACAGATCACCTGCTCCCAGGCGCTGGCTGTATTTTTTTATCTGCTTTATATCTGCCTTGATCAGGGCTTGCCAAAGTCGGCAGTAATCCAAGCGGAAGCTGTCTGTCAGGTCCTTAAGAAAAACAATGGCACAAAGTATTGTCAAACAGTCTGTGGACTCACGTACAGATTGTTCTTGGAAGAATTAAATGGCCTGGGACACTTGTTTCATACCAACATGGACTGTTGACTTAAATTCTGGAGCATTGGGTGAGCATGTGTGGCATCTCTTATTTATTTAAAAATGTATTTATTTAAAACATTTATATATATATATGGAGGCTATCCATATATATATGTGTAGCCTCCAATCAACAAATCTCTCAGTAAAGAACATCTCTTATATCCTAAATTTGCCTTCAAATGCCAGGTGAAATGTTAACCCTGCTTTCTTTCCTATGCAGTCTAGAGCTGTGTTTGCCTAACCTTAGTCCAACCCTTCTCTCCAACAGGCTGGTCAGTTACTTTCTGGCTCAGTTGCTCTTGGCATTACTGCAATATCTATCTCCTCCAGGCAGAAAAGGCACCTCATGGAAATAGCTTGCTGTTTTCTGCCATAGTAAAAACATTCCTCCCCACAGCTGGTCAATGTTGCTGCTTAATGACAAAACCAACCTTCATTATCTTTCCATCTGTTTGACAAGCCAGCTACATACCTGATAGAGTCCATGGTCCAAAAGTATAATGTGCGACTTGCCTGTAGTTGGACACTTCCTCACCAAGACATTGCCAGGATGTGGGTCACAGTGCACAAAGCCATTCACAAAGATCATTTCACTGTATATCTTTCCTAGGTTGCGAGAGATCTGGAGAGAGAGAAGAAGGAGATGCAAGGCCTCAAGAAGCAACATTACCAGGGGGAGGGCGGAGCTAGCATCGCAGCAGTACGATGTGCGATCTTAATCCTCTAAGATCGCCATCGATATCTCCGTTGTTGGATAGTCCCAACGGACCTAAACCGTCCCATAGAGATGGTGACTGATAAGGGCATGTCCTGCTGATCCCAGGGACACCACAAATTCCCGGGTAGATCCAGGAGAAGCCCTTTTGCCGGCGGCGGAGATGGCAGCCATAAAAGCTGCTGAAGCTGGGACAGCTCCAGAACAGAAGAGATTGAAAGAAAGTGTGACAGCTTGGTGAGATGATTTTTTATTTATTATTTTTTGGAGAGAACACCCTAAAAGACTTAAAGTGAATTTAAAAGTGAAGATAAAAGAGGTCAAACGGCAAAATTAAGCTAAGTTTAAACTAAAGGTTTTATTTCCTTTTTATTGGAATTTGGAATTTGGCAAAAGCTTCTTAATTTTAGGCTGGACTGGTCTTTTCTAATTTTTATTTATTTTTTAGACCATTTTTTTTAGAGTCTGTTTTGATTAAGGCTTTTCTTTTTTATTTGAGGTTTACTTCTTTCCCTTTCTTTTAAAAAGATTTTACTTTTTTTCTGTTCCTGGCTTTGGATACATGAGGGGAAGTGAAAGTGAAGAGAAAGAAGTAGCACTGCCATCTAGAGGACATTTTGTTGGACATTTTGTTTTCTTTTCTTTCTTACTTGTTTATGTATGGGAGCTATATTCAAGGACTCTGAGCTTTTTACTGAAAAGATAGTGGGATAAGCATGGCAGATTATTTATACAGGTGCTCTTCTGTGTAACTATTGATAGCCAGAGTCTGGAGTTGAAGTTGAAAGAAAGAAAGAAGATTGAAGTGACCTTGAAAAGATTGGAACTGGAAAGTTTGAATTGATTTACTTTAGAGTCTTGGACATTTAGTGGCAGTGACTCATTTTTTGGAACGATCTGCTATTTTTTTCTTTCATTTCCCCACTAGCTGGCTTTTTATGTTGGGATTTTAGCTCTTTAGACCAGGAACTAGATTATATATTTTTTTCTTTATCCATTCCTTTTTATTTTATCTTTGGTTTTTTTTTAATTAAAGGAACTACATAGACTATTATTGGGTTTTTAATTATTTTTCTTTTTTTCACCCTTTACTTCCTTTTAAAAAATTTTCATATTTTTTCATCTTTTTCTACTTTTATTTTTTTTTACTTTTTTCTTTTTCTTTGCACATAATTGGAACCAATTGGATTAAGGTGTACAAGAGCCTGAAGATTTCCCCCTTTTTCTTCTCTTTTTTATTTTTGTTTCTCTTTTTTTCTCATATTTTTATTGGGGTAGTAGTTGTCTACTCCTGTCTTTTTCTTTTTCACTTTTTCTCCTTTTTCTTTTTCTTTGTTAACAACTACAAAATGAGTAGAAAGACAACAGTTTCAGCTTCTCAAATACCAACTGCTTCCTCCTCACCATCTGGAGGACAATGATCAATACAGATGATATTGCAACAGGAGAAGAAGAAGGAGAAGGAAGTGACACTACAGATGATTATGCAAGGAATCCAAAAAATACAAGCAAAAACAGATAATATTGAAAAGAGAACGGAGAATATTGAGAAAAGAACTGAAAAGACAGATGAGAAAGTTGAGAATATTCAACAGATGATGATGAAATATGAGGAAAGACTTAAGAAAATTGAAGAAGATGAACAAAGAGATAAGAAAATTGGAGATATCCACACCAGATTGAGCGAAGTTGAAAAAGGCAGGAGTGAACCATTGGGGTGGGAGATTGACAGGTCAGAATTCTACCTGAGATTCCAAAATGTGGAGGAAGAAAAGGGTGAAAACCTTGCTGGAAAAATGACAGAAATACTGGCAGAGGCACTAGAGATAACTGAAGAGAAAATGATGGATGGAATGGATGAAGTGTTCCGTGTCTATACAAGATATGCAATGAGGAACAAGCTACTAAGAGAAGTTCATATTAGCTTTACTTAAAAAATTATTAAAACACAGATACTACAAGTGGCAAGAGAAAAGACATTAAAGTATAAAGATAAAGAAATTGTGGTACTGAAACAAGTACCAAGAAGAGTAAGAAAGATGAGAAGAGAATACCATTTTTTGACCAAAGAGTTACTTAAAAGAGGAGTAAATTACAGATGGCTGATACCAGGAGGTCTTTTGTTCACTTGGCAGGAACAAAGACACAGAATTGACACGGTTGAAAAAGTGGAGTTATTTTACTTAGAATATCTCAGAGGAAAGGAGGAAGATACAAGAAAAGAAGAGTCTTTGATTGAATTTCAAGAGGAGTGTATAGCAGCAATTGAAAAAGAAAAAGGTGCAGTAGGTGGTGCACCCAGAGAGCAACGAGAAGAAAGATCTACTAGAGCAATAAAACCCTCTTATAAAGTCTAAGATGGATGAGAGAAAATTAATTACGATGAACATAAATTGACTTAATTTAGCTACTAAAAGAAGGAAAGTATTCCATAAATTAGAGAAATTAAAGTCTTATATAATCTGTCTGCAAGAAGTACATTTTATTTATTTATTTATTTATTTATTTATTTATTTATTTAATTATTTATTCAACTTGTATGCCGCCCTACTCCCTAAGGACTCAGGGCGGCGAACATTAAAACAGAGCAAATTTACAATAAAAAAGAATTAAATAAAACAAGCCGAATACATTAAAACATTAAGAAAATTAAAACCCTCACCCCGCCCCCGGGTCATTCCAGGCCGGCCTGTTGAAACAACCAGGTCTTCAGGTCTCGGCGGAAGGAGCGGAGGTCAGGGGCCAAACGGAGATCCACGGGGAGCTGATTCCAGAGGGCAGGCGCTCCCACGGAGAAGGCCCTAGCCCTGGGAACCGCCCACCGACAATGCCTGACTGACGGTATCCCAAGGAGGCCCCTCCTATGAGAGCGAACAGGGCGATCGGTAAGTGATGCTGGCAGGAGGTGTTCCCGCAAGTACCCTGGACCCAAGCCATTTAGGGCTTTATAAGTTACTAGCACCTTGAAGGCGACCCAGGAGACAACCGGCAACCAATGCAAGCTGTGCAGGAGGGGTGTAACATGGGAGTATCGGAATACTCCCATCACAGCCCGCGTGGTCGCATTCTGCACCAGCTGTAACCTCCGGGTCATCCGCAAGGGCAGCCCCATGTAAAGAGCATTGCAGTAGTCGATTCTGGAGGTGACAAGCACATGAGTAACCGTTCAAAGGGCATCTCGGTCCAAATAAGGGTGGAGCTGGTGAACCAGCCGAACCTGGGCAAAAGCCCCCCTGGCCACAGCTCCCACATGCTCCTCCAAACTGAGCTGTGAATCCAGGAGGATGCCCAGATTCCTCGCCCTATCCACAGGGGGCAACACCTCTCCCCCCATGACCAAAGGTGGTATATCCAATAAAGACCAAGATGCCGGTAAGAACAGCCACTCAGTCTTGGTGGGGTTGAGCTGAAGCCTATTACTCCCCATCCAGACCCACAGCCTCCAGGCACGGGACATCACGGAGAGAGCATCACTGATCTGGCCTGGGGTGGAGATATAAAGCTGGTTATCATCAGCATACTGATGATACCTCACCCCAAAACCTCGGATGATCTTGCCCAGCGGTTTCATGTAGATTTTAAACAGGAGGGGTGAGAGAACGGACCCCTGCGGCACCCCACAAGTGAGGGGCCTCGGGGCTGACCTCTGCCCCCCTGCCAACACCGACTGCGAATGGCCCGAGAGGAAGGAGGAGAACCACCAGAAAATGGTGCCCCCCACCCCCAATCCTCGGAGCCGCTGCAGAAGGATACCATGGTCGATGGTATCGAAAGCCGCTGAGAGATCTAACAGGACTAGGACAGAGGAAAAACCCCTGTCCCAAGCCCTCCAGAGATCATCCATCAGTGCGACCAATGCTGTCTCTGTGCTGTTTCCGGCCCTGAAGCCCGATTGATACGGGTCTAAATAATCAGCTTCCTCCAGGAACAAGGGAAGCTGCTGAACCACCACGCTCTCAACAACCTTAAGGTTGGTGACTGGACGATAGTCGTTCAAAATGGCCGGGTCCAAGGCAGGCTTCTTGAGGAGGGGCCTCACCACCGCCTCTTTCAAGGCAGCAGGAAAGACTCCCTCACACAAGGAGGCGTTGACAACTGCCTGGAGCCAGCCGCGTGTAACCTCCCTGGAGGCATACACCAACCAGGAAGGACACGGGTCCAATAAACACGTGGTGGAAGACAGCCTCTGCATGATCCTGTCCACCTCATCAAGGGAGACCAGGTCAAACTCAACCCAGATGGAGTCAACCAAACCCGTCGCCACCCCATCATCAGACCCATGCCAATCAGAGTCCAAGCCGGCATGAATTCGAGCGACCTTATCCGCCAGATGTAAACTAAATTCCTCTGCCCTGCCCTGCAAAGGATCATCCCCCTCCCTCAATTGAAGGAGGGAGTGAGCCACCCGAAACAGGGCCGCAGGGCGGTCATCGGCGGACACGATCAGAGCGGAGAAGTAAACACGCCTCGCTGCCCTAATCGCTTCCAGATAGGTCCTAATATAGACTCGCAACTGGACACGGTCGAATTCGGAGCGGCTAGTCCTCCACCTGCTCTCCAGGCGTCTTCTCCGCCATTTCATCCCCCGGAGCTCCTCAGAGAACCAGGGAGCCCACCAGGGTCTACGGCAGGGAAGAGGCCACAAAGGGACAACCCGGTCGAGCGCCTCCAAAGCCGCCTGTTGGCAGGCGGCTGTCAGCGTCTCAGCCGGGTTGTAGTCAAGGGACACGGGCAAGAACCCCAGTGCTGTCTGAAACGTCTCAGGGTCCATCAGGCGCCTGGGGCAGAACCATCATATTGGCTCCTCATCCCAGCAGTGAGGGACAGCCAAAAGCTGCAGGAGATAGTGATCCGTCCACGATAGGGGTAGGGTAGATAGAGAACCCTCCCCCAGATCACTACACCACTGACCCGAGACAAAAATAAGGTCGAGCGTGTTCCCCCCCTCGTGAGTGGGCCCCTGAATCACCTGGGTCAGGTTCATGGCTGCCATGAACTCCTGAGCCAAACTCGACGCCCCCCCCCAGAGATGGCAAGTTAAAGTCCCCCAGAACTATAAGCCTGGGGAACTCCACCGTCACCTCCGAGAGGATGTCAAGAAGCTCAGGCAGGGCTGCCGCCACGCAGCTGGGGGACAGGTACGTTAGCAGCAAACCCAACCAACCTCCAGGGCCCAATCTCATAAGGAGGGCCTCACACCCGCCTATCTGCGGGACAGTGACCTCCCTTGGAAACAGGGTCTCTCTAACAATTATGGCTACCCCTCCGCCCCTTCCCTGGGCCCGGGACCGGTATAGCACATGGAAGCCTGGAGGGCATAAATCACACAGAGGGACACCCCCCTCCAGGCCCAACCAGGTTTCCGTAATGCATGCCAGGTCCGCAGCCTCCTCCTCCATGAGCTCACGGAGGAGGGATGACTTATTGGCTACGGACCTGGCGTTCACATATACACCAGCCTGAGCCCAGAGACCATGTCTCCCAAGACCCCAGGGGAGCAGGAAGCGACCTGGGGGTCGGAGCACGCCACCGCTCGTAAACACTGGGGGCATGCTCCCGTAACATAATTTGGCCCCCTGTCCCATCCCCCCTTGCCATAACCGATCACCCTGGAGATGGTCAACCCTGCCCTCTCCCCGCCAGACCCCAAGGCCCCCCCACCCAACCCCTCCATACCGAGATCAGTAGCCGGCCTGGAAAGACAGTATTGACCCACAATTTGATCACCCACCCCCTTCCCTAACCCATTAAAACAACGAATTAAAAAATTTAAAAGCTTCCCCTTCATGCCGAATTTAAAATTTGGCCCCTTGGTCGCGCCATGCCACCTCTCAGGATCCCAAGATCCGTCATTGAGGTAGGCTCTCGATAACCCAAAGGGCCAATCCAAAGACAGGGGAACAGTCTGGAGGGCCCGTAACTCCAGCGATGAGTAGGCTAACATAAGATATCCTGTTTCAGGGGGGATAGAAGGGCAAAACAGTCGGTTCGATGTTCCAAGTTGCATAGATGAAACATGCACTAGGACCAGGCATTCAAAACAAACCAAACCAAACATCCCCACCAACAAGCAGCTCTCTCACCGCTAGGACCAGAATTGAAATGGCCAAGCCACTGCTCTCCCACCGCAGCAGCTTATGGTGGGACACTGGCAGAAACAGAAACCCCCCGCCCTCTCACAACAGAGGGGTTAATGCCCTCCATTGCCCTCCCACTGCAATGGGGACAGCCAGGTCCAAAGGGGAGAAGAGGGTCTGAGACTGAAAAACAGACAGGGCAAACAAGGCGATAGTCACTGATGGTCAGGAACCCTCCAGAGCGCCGGGAAGAGGGTTCAAGGTATCACAAAAGAGCAGCAGTGGTCGCAGATGGAGGCAGATAGCCTGCAGTCTGAGGATAGAATAAAATGGGCGGCCAGGTCCAGAGAAACAAGTCCAGGTCCAGAGAAACAAGTCCAGAATGGCAAGAGATCGAGTAACCACGGCCCCAGGTCCAGGGTCAGGCACCAACCTTCCGTGGGGTCTCTCCTCCGATGTAAATTCAACCACCGACCCCTGTCAGGCTGGTGCCGACCTATCCAACCCGGGCCAAACCACCAATGCCCACAATCCGGATTCCTCAGGCCTCCAGGCCTGCAATACCCCAGTGCTGCCGTAATAGGGCCTCCTCCTCCGGGAATTTCGCCCCCGGAGGGAAAGGGAAGGTCAGCAGCGCCAAGGGCAATACTAAAGTCAAAACCCCCCACAAACCGCTGCCCCCCCAGCGATGACCAGGTCCTGGCAAGATGATAACGCATGGGCGACAACGGGCCAACATGCCCCAGGGGCACCAAGCCCTCAAGGGCAATGCCACTGTGGGCTGAAGGGCCTCAAAGCATCCAACAAGCAGTAGTGGGGGGCCTCCAGGCTGATGTAGTTGCCACCACCATCGTTGCTGCCATCATATGGCGGACTGCTGCCGCTGTGACCATCACCAGCGCCACCAAGCAACTGGCGAATCTCCGGCCACAGCGTTCGCAGCCGCCGAGCCTCTGTCCGCCATTGCAGCCACTGAGCCTCTGATGCCGCCGTCGTGGCCGCCAAGCCTCCGCCGCCGCTGGGGACGCTAGTACCACCGGGCAACCGCTGAACAGCTGGCAAGCTGCCATCGCAGCTGCCAGGCCTCTGTCGCCGCCCACATCGCCAACGCCACCAGGCAACCGCCAAACAGCTGACGAGTCACCATCGCAGCCGCCGAACCTCCGCCACCGTACACGCCGCAGCCAATGCCGCCAACGCCACCAGGCCACTGGACAGCTGACGAATAGCTGACGAGCCGCTCCTTTGGGTTAAAAAACAACATGAATACATATTGAAACAAAAAAAGTTAGGGAAATTATTCACATCATTGGCACAATGTAAAAAAAGAGGTGTGGTCTTATATATATTAGAGATATAATTCCGGCAGAATCAATTTATACAGATGATGATGGAAGGTTTTTGATGGTGGAAATAATGGACGATAATGTAAAGACACTTCTAATAGCAATTTATGTTCCAAATGATTATCAAGAATTTTACAGGAAATTGCATATGAAAATAATTGAATTGACTATGTTAATGTTTGTATGATGGGAGATTTCAACGGAATAATTAATGAGCAGTTGGATTATAAAACACAGAAATCAACAAAGAAAACAAGAAAGACACTACCAAAATCTTTTTTTTGAATGATAGAGGAAATAAATTTAAAAGATGCATGGAGAGAAATGTGGAAAATAAGCAATATACTTTCTATTCAAATAGGCATGTATCATGGTCCAGAATAGATATGATATGGATATCAGCAGATTTATTTTCTAATATACAAGAAACTGAAATAGAAGCAAGTACTTGGGCAGACCACAATCCAATGACAGTTACTTGGAATCAAGAAGGATTAGCCACTTAATAGATGAAGAAAGACATGTCTGCTATGGAAGTGAAGAGAAGAAAAGAATCATATAAGACTATTATGGAAAATTGTACTATCAAGAGAATATTCAAGAAGAAAAAATTAAACAATATTTACAGAAAGCAAAATTACCACAGATACCCATAGACATTGAAATAATGTTAGAAGGGAACATAACAATGATGGATTTAACAGAAGCTTTAAAGAAACAAAATACAGAGAAAGCACCAGGTCCAGATGGATTGCCAGTGGAATTTTATAAGACCTTTCAGGAAGTGTTGAAACTTCAATTATTAGAAGTCATGAATGAAGTTACGTTAAAGAAGAGAATACCCAAGACATGGTTAGAAGCATATATCACACGTATACCGAAAGAAGATACAGATCCACAGCAAGTTAAAAACTATAGACCTATTTCCCTGTTAAATTCAGACTATAAAATCTTTGCTTCAATTTTGGCAGAAAGATTGAAAAGATATTCAAATAATTTTATCCACATTGATCAAAATGGATTTCTGCCAAAGAGACAAATTAAAGATAATATGAGAATATCCTTGGAATATTATGAGGCACATCCTGAAAATCAAATGGCTTTGATGTTTCTAGATGCTCAAAAAGCCTTTGATAATGTGAGTTGGCATTTTATGTTATTGCAACTGGCACAAATGGGCTTTGGTAAAAATTTTATTCAAGCCATTGAAACGATATATTATAAACAAACCGCAAAGGTCATGATAAATGGAGAATTGACAGAGTCTATAGATATAAGAAAAGGGACTAGACAAGGTTGCCTCTGCTGTTCGTGTTAGCACTAGAAGTGTTGAATGGGAATATTAGAGAAGACAAAGAAATAAAAAGAATGAAAATTAAAAAGGAAGAGTATAAATTGCAAGCTTTTGCAGATGACCTGGTATTTATATTAGGGGATCCATTGGAAACAGCACCCAAATTAATAGAAAGGATAGAAGAGTATGGAAAGGTAGCAGGCTTGAAAATTAATAAGGATAAAACAAAGATATTAACAAAGAATATGTTAGCAAGACGAAAGAGTTGGAAGAAGTCTTAGAAATTCAGGTCACGAATAAGGTTAAGTACTTAGGGATATACGTTACATCAAGATGTAGTACACTAAAAGAGGATAATTATCTTAAACTCAAACAGCAGATTGCGACAGACTTGGCAAAATGGGAAAATTTACAATTATCATTGATTGGGAGAATATCAACAATTAAGATGAATGTATTGCCTAGAATTTTATATTTATTCCAGACAATTCCAATTAGATTAGGGAAAGAGCTTTTTGAAGATCTACATAAAATTGTGTTGAAATATATTTGGCAGGGCAAGAAAGTGAGAATAAAACTTAAACTGTTACAAGATGCAAGAATAAGAGGAGGGTTTGCTTTGCCCAACCGGGAACTATATTATCAGGCGGCAAATTTGATGTGGGTAAAGGAATGGATAACATTAAGGAACAGTAGGCATTGACTCTAGAAGGACATGACCTGCTGTTGGGATGGCATGCTTTTCTTTGGTATAAGGGAACCAAAACACAAGGGTACTTCAGAAGACACTATATTCAAGAGGCTTGTTTTTAAATTGGGAGAAGATAAAAAAGCAATATTACTTAAAAATTCCATTATGGATATCTACTATTGAAGCTTTTTCCTATCCAATAATATATAAAAAGGAACAGTTAGATATGGTGAGACACTAAATGAAAAGGGTGAACTTAAATCTATGCAAGCGCTGGAGGAACAAGGTATAAAAATGAATTGGTTTTCAAATTTGCAAATACAATCTAGATTTGATGAAGATATTAAATTAGAAGGTATTTATGATAAGTTGACTGACTTAGATAAAATTTTGATAGGTACTGATGAAAATGTAATTAAAAACTTTATGGACATTTATTAGAATTTAAATTAGAGGAGTCGCAAGTTAAAGAAACGATTATTGCTTGGGGGGAAATTTTGCATATGGGATTGATTTAGAGAAATGGCAAAAATTATGGTCTCAAAATTATAAAATGACAATGTCAACTGCTTATAAAGAAAATCTGTATAAGATGTTTTACAGGTGGCACTTACCCCTGACGAGAATTGTGAGAATGTTTAAGAATAAATCGGATAAATGTTGGAAATGTCTTCAGATACCTGGCTCCTATTACCATATGTGGTGGACGTGTTCGGATGCAAAAAGATATTGGACTAAAATCCACACATGGTTGGAGAAAACGATAAAACAACATATAGACTTTAAACCAGAGATATTTTTATTGGGAATTATACCGGAAATGTACAATAAAGAATTGAAATATTTGATTGTAAATGTGTTGACAGCAGCTAGGATTGTATTTGCTAAGAATTGAAAAAATGAAAAAAAAAATACCTATGCAGGAGGAAGTTATTAAGAAAATTATGGACTGTGCTGAAATGAGTAAATTGACATTTGAAATTAGACAACAAGAAGATAAACAATTTTACATGATATGGGATTTGTTTTATCAGTGGTTGGATAAAAAGACATGGTAATGTTGTTGTTGTTGTTGTTGTTATTATTATTGGATTTCTATGCTGCCCCATCTGACTAAGGACTCGGGGCGGCGTACAATCATAAAACAATACAAATACTATACAATTAAAAAGAAATTAAATATGAAACCCAATAATCAATTAAAACAATGAACAAATTCATTAAAACCAATTCATTAAAAAAACCCATCCCCCCTCAGTCCAGGTCGGCGAGTTGGAACAACCATGTTTTCAGGCCCCGATGGAAGGACCGGAGGTCAGGGGCCACCCGAAGCTCCAGGGGCAGCTGATTCCATAGGGTGGGTGCTCCCACAGAGAAGGCCCTACCTCTAGGGGTCGCCAGCCAACACTGTCTGCCTGGCCGATGGCACCCCAAGGAGGCCCTGCCTGTGAGAGCACACGGGACGTTGGGAAGCCATTACTGGCAGCAGGGTCTCCCGCAAGTAACCCGGTCCTAAGCCATGTAGGGCTTTATAGGTCAACACCAGTACCTTGAATTGACATTAGGAAATCTTATAATAGAAGTATAATAGTTTAAGATAAAATACAATATAAATATATATAACCATTGGATCAAAGTGTAATATAAACTTTATAACAAAATTGAGAATATCTCGCATAAATGATGGAATAAATAGTTTAGTCATGAATGATTAATAACTGATAAATATATAAGCATATGTTAGATTGACAATGTGAGAATCTATATAAACTGTGAGTGATGACTACGAAAGGATAGCACAAAAGATTTGTAAGCAACTGACACATTGTATGTATATAAAATGGAAGATGGTTTCATGTTTTTTATGTTTTGTCTGTACTTGTCTTAAAAAATTAAAAATTAAAAAAAAAAAGAAGCAACAATACCAGGGAGCATAGGACTATAACCTAGTTCAGAGCAGTACCACCTATTGGAATGGCAGAGAAGTAGCTGGCTAATTCCTTTTTTATACAAGAGAAAATGGCACCATTCAAACAACATATACGTGTACTTCCAAAAAGCATTACGGTATCTTTCCTTCATCTTGGTAGAACTAGAATTGTGCCAGCAGAAGTGTAAACATGTTCGTCAAAATTAATCACAAAGAACACTCTTGAGTGTAGATAAGCAGAGTGTAGATAAGTAATATGTGTGGGGGAGAATAGAATAGAATAGAATAGAATAGAATAGAATAGAATAGAATAGAATAGAACAGAATTCTTTATTGGCCAAGTGTGATTGGACACACAAGGAATTTGTCTTGCTGCATATGCTCTCAGTGTGAGTTGCCCAAATATTCCTATGAATCTCCTTATTTAGTAAGGATTGCACTTGAATAGCTACAAATGAGTGAATTGTTAGAGAAGATGAAAAATATAATTGTAAAAAATACTTCATTAAGGAAAGTTGTATGTTGTTCTTGCTCAGATATTGTTGCATGACCATCCACATACAGTTGTGAATCTGAGTGACAGCCTATGGGTAAAGTGTTATCTGAAATGAACTGTAAAACTGTGCTTGCCAGAAACTGGAAAATAACATTTTCCAATAAAATACGACTCAAATGTACTTGACTACATTTACTTCTTCTGAATTCGCCTTCAAGCATGAACAGAATCCAATTGGTTAAAAAAAAAGGTTGCATGTCAAAATATTACAGTGTACTAATGAAAGGATGAATGCTCATTTAATTAGGAAATGGCAGATCTAACATTTAATTTTCTGGAGCAATTGGCCAATCAGCATGAAGTAAAGAAAACTGAATTTCACATATGCTGAAATGAAAGAAAAAGCTGTGAACTAAGAATAAAGCAATGGAAAAATAAATTGAGTACCTGATTTTTAAAATCTTTTCTACTTCTATTCTACTAGAAACATAATTTGTTTATATATGCAGTTTCATTAGCAGAGCTTCTACCAAGGAATCTACAGTAGGATTAGGTTGTAACGAGAATTACCTCTGAACAATCCATCCCACCTACTGCCCCAACCCAGGTTTTGTAAGGAAAAAGAATGTAACATATGAGTTTGTACCAATGCTAACACATTGACAGAGTATTATTTATTTTATTCTGTATAATTTCAAAATTTACCATCTCTTTCCTTGTGCAGAAGAGATTGGAAATCACTCATTTTCTACCACATTTACCAGAGTTATGGCTTATAAAACTGTCACACACCATCCACACAATTAATTAATGACTTTTGTTAAATTTACAACACATCCATTCTAGAGCAATGATCAAAATGGCCAAAATGGGATATATGCAGGGATGGGATCCGACCGGTATAACTAACGGTTCTGTTGCTCTGCGTTGCACGTGCATGCGCGTGCATGTGCGAGTCACACGAGTGCAATTTACAACCTGCTGAGCTGCCTGGACAGCTGAGCAGCGCTGCATGTGGGTGCACAGCGGTTGGAAAAGCCCTTTTTTCCTGCTTTTTCAACCGCAGCTGTGCCGCGCAAAGCAGCTACAGTTGAAAAAGCAGGAAATAAAGGACAGGTAAGAGCCCGGGCAGGCGGGTGAGTCAAAACAGCAGCAAACACAGAACCGGTTCTGTGTCTGCTGCTCTTCTACCGGTTCTGTAGAGCCAGACAGAACTGGTAGAATCCCACCCCTGGATATATGAGGACATCTACATACTTGACTTCAACCTTTCTTCAAACACTGCAATTGTTTTGAGCACATATATAGTTGTTTACCTGCTATATGATTATGAATCTTCTCTGGAATCAAATTGATGTTGTAATTATTTAATCTCCCTGCTGACCATGGATAAAGTGGTACAGGATGGGATCCAACATGTCTGTTTATTCCTGTCTATTCCAATTTAGAAAACATGCTAACCATTGGCTCTAATTCAGCCATAATATTTGCCAATTATTTTAAGGGATGGTGACACTAACTTCTATTGATCTCATTAAAAGTAAAGGTCATGATGTAGCTCATTTCTTAGGGCTTGATATTACCTCCTCGGGCCAAAAGAATAGTGTGGATTTTAAAACCTTAATCGAAGGTTAACTGGATTAGTAAACATGTTGATTTTTTTTAAAAATCCACCAGTGCAGGCGCTCCCAGTCACACTGGTATGAAATTAGCAAAGGCAGGGAAGGATGTAGGTGACTGAACATGACAACTTGCTCTCCATCACAACTGAGCTACACCCAGTATTAATTTTATACAATTTTTATAGAAAAGTTAGTTAGAAAAAACTGAGGGCTTACTCTTTAGGAAAGTTACCATCCAATAGGGTTTCGGGGGAAGGGGTTGGTACAACATTACATAGATTTGTTGTGCATTTGCAAAAATGTTTGCCTGAGTCCTTAGGATACTTTACAGCTAATAATTGCCCACAAATTTGATGGACACTGACGGAGGAAAAAGTCCATTTTTAAATTCAAAACAGCAGAATGTTTGGTGTGGTCAACACTTTCAGTCAAATGAAGTGGAAATATTCTGAAATAGTTGAGTGAAATGTAATATTTCAGATTGCAGGGGATAATAGCATTTATGTATGCTACCCCAAATAAAATATAAAAAGAAAATTACAATATCAAGGAGAATGACTTTGTGGAAAAATAGCATCTTATTCTTCTGATGAGACACAACCTACAGCTAATGTTTCTTCCATCTTATGTCTTATTGATAAACATAAGATACTTTAGTTTGAATCAAAGTGCTCTTTTACATTCTCCCATAAGTACATAAAAAGAAATTTGTAGATTAAACCCAGGAACTAGGAAATCCAGTATTCTGTTACACAGAATGGCCAACCAGATTAATCATGGAAGCTGACAGAATGCATGAAGGTAATAGTCACAGGTGGCACACAGAGCCATTATCTGTGGGTATGCGAGCCCCAGCCAAACTTACCTCACTGTGCATGTGCACGCCTCCCAGCTGATTTTTTGGCCCGTGTGAGGCCTTTTTTCGCCTCCCAGAGGCTTGAGGGAAGCCTCTGCAGCCTTTGGAGTCTGAAAAACAGGCCTGCTTCATCACTTCCTGTAATTTCAGGAAATACCGGAAGTGACTAAATGGGCCCATTTTTCGGCCTCCAAAGGCTGCAGAGGCTTCCCTCGAGCCTCTGGGAGGCCAAAAAAAAGCCTCAAATGGGGCAAAAATCAGCTGGGAGGCACGCACATGCATAGTGCAGGTAAGGGGGCGGCAGGGGCATCGTGCGCACTTGTGCAGGGGGCATAGGGGGGCCATGCACATTGCCTTCTGGGTGCTGGCAATTTTCGGCATAGGAGCCCAAAAAGGTTAGTCACCACTGCACTATTGCTACATGGTACCTGGTGTGCCTGAAGACAGAAATAAAACACTGTAGGGTTTCCTACTATCCTCTAGCAAGACTATTGAAAACCTGTGTTCACTGAATCTGAGAAAGGTTATCTTTCTATATAACGATGTCATTAAAATTGCCTAAGTCCATATCAAATGACCATGCCTTATGTCACCTGCCAAATTTTGTCTCATGGAATGCTGAAAAAGAGATTTATCATTACTAGTTGAGTGGAGTAAGCATACTTCAAAGGATTTCTGATAATGAAGAACATGCTCTATTATGGGAGTGTCAGATCATTTTTCCTCAATTCCAGATGTGGCTTTCTAAAGGCCAATGGATAAAAAATTCCTCCAAATCTAACAAGAAGAATCTTACCCAGCTATTTAAAAAAAACACTACCCAGAGCTACCCTGTGGTAAAATGGGGAATAAATTTTTAAAATAAAAAGCTAACAATAATAAATAAAATAAAAACTCCATTCATATTTGGAGGGCTGCTTTGGGATTTTCAGAAAGACAGAACAAAGGGTAGGTGACCATTTATTTATAGAGAAAACAAACATGCTTGAAAACATTGCTCTGAAGAATTGACATGCCCAGTTCATAATCATTACACAGGCAGGCAAGGAAAAAGAGTATAGTTATAAATGCAGATCACATATGGCTGCGCAAATTCAGTTTACTTTTTTTTTTTACTATTGGTATAATGATTGTTGCTTAGCATGAATAACCCTGAATCTAGCACAAAAGATAAAAATTATTTGTAGGATTGTAGAAACTAACTGATGGCAGCAGAAAATTGTAGGACGGTTCTGGCAACCAAATGGTACTCATGGGCATTAGTAATCAGTAATATTTAATATTTTCCTAAAAGCACAAAACATGCACAACAAAATCTAAATGAACAGAGCTACTATCAATGGAGAAAGAGATAATGAGATTATATACAGAACAAACTAGAAATTTTGGTAATCAGATCAGATAAGCAAGATCCAGAGTGGACTTCTTGCTGCACATATCTAACAACAATAATATGTTGGCCACATATATGATGGCTGACACAAAACAAAAATTCACAATATATTGAAGGCTGAATTCTTTGCTTCACTGGCAATGGCAAAGCTTTTGACTGCGTAAATCATGTCAAAATATGAAATATATTCTGGATAAAGGGCAAACCAAACTCTTTAATTATTTTCTAAGGAGTCTTTACAATGAACTAGAATTATATTAAGAACATAATTTTGACAAATATTGGTGATGTCAAACTATGGGCTTACTGTTAATCAATTTACAATTAATGGCAAAAAAGTGAAAATGGTAAATAAGTCTGTTTTCCTGAGCTCCAGATTACAAAGAGATAAAGGAAGGCAATAGCTAAGGTTGATAAAATAATGAAGGTGAAGATGGTTTGCCGACCAGATCAAAATAGTTAAAACAATGGTCTGAGAAAGAGCAAAGAAAATAATATGAGAGGCCTACAACTTACAAATGTGGGAATAATTATCAAAAGTATCATGTATGCAAGAATACCAATCAAGCAAAGTTGGGCCATATTCAAATACATCACAGGAATATTCTTGAAAGTATTATTACCAGAAACAAGTCAAAATAATGAACATTTGCCTACATAGTTATCATCAAATTTGACTCAATATGCACCCAAATAACCAGGTTTAAGTTAAACAATGGAAAACAGGCTGGATGCTTTTTCTGTAAATGATCAGCAGGAAGAGGTCAAGATTCATGGTTAAGGGATTGGGATCCTTAACCTTTGCCTCTTGTTATTTTTTATAACTGGGATCTGTTATTGGTACCAGAGAAATAGCTAGAAATAACTGGCTTTCTCTCCACATTCCCAGTTTGAAGTGGGATTGAAAAGTGGGACACAGAGATAAGCTCACTACTTCTCACCTAAAAACAAAGTTCCAATCTTGATTGATGTTATTATTTTAAAAAATATTGTTTTAAAATCATATTATTTGACCCTCACTGGGAGTTTGGGAATTGCCAAAAGTGTAAGTGTGGCATAGAAAACTGTGATTCTGTTACAGGCAGTATCTCTTCAGAAAATTAATCTTAGAAATCTAGATCTTTTGCACAAACTTCTTCTCGTTCCAAGTTTTAAAAATTTTTATAACATATAAAAATTCCAATTTCAATTGAACAGTGTATTGTCTGGGTATAAATATTTTTAGGCTATAATAATCAAGATGTATAGTTAACTTCTTCTGTTAACTATAAAACTAGCTGGTAGGCCAACAAGTAAACTCATCTGTTTTATTATGACTCTGCCAATTTCCCCCTTATCCTGGTTAAAAACATTGCCAATAGTTCTACTCTCTGGAAAAGGTAAAAACTGTCAAGTTCCAAGAGTGGAAACATTTCTGTATTTTATGTTAAGGATCAGCAATTTCTTAGTAACTTAAGCACTTAAATTTTGACCTGACATTCCTCCAATCTCACCCCAAATCTGGAGAAAAGAAAACCCAGCCAATTTATGATTTTATTACATGAATCTAGATAATTATAACAAGTGGCAACAAATAGACAGCCATGGCCAAGTTTGAAAAACTAGTATCATTGTTTATAATATATACAAGGCCATAGACCAGACTAAGAAGAAGTGTAAGCATATTGGAAGAAGTAAATGGTAAACCATTCCCATACTGATGTCAAGAAAACATGGAGCTCAACTCAATCCAAAGAAAATTTTAATTTTTTGTTCCAACACTGGTTTCTAAAATATTTGACTCCAGACAGTTCCTTTCCTGAAATATCTCCGTCCCTCATATCCTTGGCCTTCTTTTTCCTTTATTTCACTTTCTACATTCAATTTCTCTACTTTTTCTTTCTTAGTCTCCCAGCTAATTTTCATTCTAGGCTGTGCTCTCACACACATGACCAAGAAATCGTTCCACAGTCAGATATTTCAATGTTTGCACTTGTCTTTAGAAATCAAAAGCTTCTCTTATTAAATGCTATTACAGTCCAGCATTTGGACAGATCCAAACAGATTTATGTACTTTTGGGGCAGCTTTAATGATAATCCTGCTACAGATGGCATAAAATAAATGTCAGTAACCTGGTTTGAAGGGAGCTTTCACCTCAAGGATCCTTTTCATTTACAGGAGAAAGACTCAGGCTGCTTTTCAAGTGTCTGTTGCTTGAAAAAAGCAAAGAGTATACCATATAAAAGAGATCTGTTTCCATCTCTCCCAATTAAATGTAACAAAACTTTTCTGAAGAAGAGTACTATGGTTGTAGCCATGGGTTCACAGTGACGCATCATGGTTTCTTTCTCTGACTAGATCTGTTCCAAATACATTGGACTTCAGTACCTAGAATGACCTGGGATCGCATAGCGATCTAGTACATAGGTTTCCAGTTCAATCCTCATAACTCTCAGAATACAAAATTAATCTCAATGTGGCTGAGGAAAAATAATTGCCAATCACAGCAGATTGTGCTGCTTGGATAGAAAGAGCAATGCTTTGACTTGATATAAAGCAGCCTCCTATTTTTTCCTAGCAAGACTGTAAAAAATCTCTTAGCATGAATAAAGTTAACCTATATTAATTTACAGCATTTGTTAGTCAACTCTAGAATATAATTATACAAGCCACACTGAAAGACCTATTACAAAGTAAACTTAAAATAAAAATACTGCATATTCCAGTCGAAAGGCTTAAATCAATTGCTAGTTCTAAGAAAAACAATTACGATGTAAATATGCATTAACCCTCATTTTTAATAATGAATATAATAAGAGGTTATTAATAAAGTTGTGCAGCGTTCAGATTCCAAGATAAATGGACACAAGGTATATGCTTCAAATCTAGAACTTATACAAGGAAGGTATGAAACATTTTATTAAAAGTTCAGAATAGAGGCAGAAATCGGTTGTGATCCAGATGTTTGACTACAACTCCAACAATTCCTTAGGACAGAATAAGAAAGTTTCAAGCCAGTGTACTGACTTAAATATTAACAACATATGTGTTCATACAAAACGCTGTCCTCTGATATGAAAATCGCCATCTCAGAAAAAATGGCACAAAGAATCCAATCTGAAGAATACTTTTTAAATCAGCTCTACCACAATGACCAAAGAGCTGAATAGCAATGAACAACCACCACTTATAAGGGATAAAAGAAAATAATTAGGCAAGGACAACACAGAGGTTGTTACTAAACCTGCTCCCTGACACAAGTGGCTTCTGTGATCCCAAATATTGAGACTCAAAGCACAAACACAATCAATGCAAGCAATAAAGACATAGGGAAGCAGTGAAGCAGTTATTCTGCATGTCAATTCCCCTTTTATGTTACAGCCAATTAGTACACTCATGTAATTTGGGAGTGCTTACTTACCTTTGCAAATAATTCCTTCTAGTGGAAAATAGGAAAATATATAGATGTAGGTTTTTAATAGATAACAAATGTGTAACTTGACTTCCCTTCTGAATTTAGGCTGGGATGTATATAAATGAAGTTGAGTGACCTCTGCCACAGCATAAAAAGATGATGGGAACAGAGCATAGCAGCTTCAGAAACAGACAGATTAAGTACAATTGATTTTATGCTGGAGAACTCTGATAGCTAGTCAGCCAAATGGCATTTTGACGCTCATCAATAGTGCACAGGGGAAAAAGCAGGCAGCACTAATTCAATCAGAATTCACTGACTTGGAGGGCAAGTCTAATAGGCTCAATTTGCCCTATTTTTTGCATATAAAACTAAGCCTTTTCCCTAAAAAATCACATATACTTTAATCACAAATGGCCAGCCACATTCACCCTATAATCAAGAAATGCATCAAGCTATGAAATATGACTGCATCTGGAACAAAGTGTGACATCTCTTAATTTCTAATTAGGGTAAAGGTGCAGGGCATATAGTAGAAATTATATCTGAACACCAAATTTGTATGTAAAACTATGAGGAGTTATGTACTTCGTGTTATAAGCCAAAAATTGAGTACTGATATAGTACTGAAATAGTTTCTACAACCAATTATACAATTTCCTTTGGTTTCTTATTTTTTTACCTGCCAATTTTTTTTCTGGCTTCTTCCTGAGAATAATTACATCAACAGTATAGCAATCAGGAAACATAACATGACAATCTACCTTAATATAGTCAACTGGTTTTGGCAATGCTACAGCATAATTTAGACTTCTTCCTTGACTGCTTGTCTCTACCCCATGGACAATTTGCATAAGGACAGTTAAACCACACTATTGCTTTCAATATATGTGTGATAATGATGAGAATTAGTAGTTTCTGTGAATGAATACAATTACAGCATTGTACTTAAAAGATTAACTCTGCTGCAGGTTAATCTTCTGAATGTATGTTTTAATTCTTTTCAATATTGCAATCCTTAGGTAAGTCTTTGTGTCATTATTCCCCAAGTTTCATTAACTTCTAAGGTCCTATATTCTGGGAATTCTCAACTTTAAAGAGCTCAACTTAATTAAACCTTTCAGATGTCACCATTGTATATCATAAACAGCACATTTTGGCTCACCTGCACTGGTTGCTGACATAGTAAAAAGGAATATTACCTCACTGACATTGATGCAGTTTCTGTCCATGTAGTCCTTGTCATTCACTTGTCCACCTTCCATGAACTCCATGAAAAGAACACGTCTTGTTGAAAGCTCCCAATAAATTTTTGGAACCTATAACAGAAAACTCTTAAGACTCTGAAGGATATTAAGGGAAGTAGAGGAAGCTAAAACCAGACAAACCATCTTTTATTAGCATGAGATGGGAACACTTGAGTAGACTGGTCCTTTTTGTCTTGAAAATATGAATATGTAAGTAGATTATTCCAGATCAAATTAACCTTTCTTCATCCCCTGAGGAGTAGCTACAGGAAATTGTTAGGAGAGTTCAGGACTGGAAATATTTCACTAACAGTAATTGTAAAAAACCACAGTTATAAAATACTGCATATTCCCAGCCACAGACTATTCTGTAAATATATTGCAGTTTGGTAAAGGAAAAACAAAAGCTGGTGTTAGATTTCAGAAACTTGGAATCCAATTCAGATCTGCCTTGGACAACCTAAGTTCAGTGGTACAGCATTTGTTCTGCATGTGTAACACATCATTTCTGTGCATAGCATCCTTGGTCCGAAGAATCCAGGACTTGGCCTCAAAAACTGGCAAGTTTCTTATTCAAAGAAAATATTACTGGGCAAGATGGAACAACAATCTTACTTAAAGATTGGATTCATATGACACATTAGGCTAACATGTAGTTATCTAGTCATTGGCCCCACTATAGTATAGTTTACTTTATTATTTGGTGGTGTATTAAAATCTGATGCAATTGGGTTAATACAATTCACTTAGCCACAGGGGAACATGTTCTGTGAACACGGCTATCATAATCACAACCATTACTAGTAATCTCTGACATGGGTTGGTTTATTTATGGCCACTGTTAATCAGCAGTCACATTAGGCATTTTGGGACTTTAGCTCTTCTGTTTGTATCAAAGACAGAAGAACTATATCTCTTTTGCATCATGGTAATCTAAGAAAATAACCATCATACTGTGCCTTACAGCTCCTTTTGTGTGCAGATGCTAGGCAGACATGCTCCTGGCCTCCAAGTTATTACATCACCATTGGCAGAGAGAAGCAAACAACAACATTTTGCAAATAGGAGATTTCTTGGGAGATCATTAAGTCCCTCTCTGAAAATACAATGTCTTTTTAAGTGTTACTGGAACATCTATCAACAATAAAAAAAATTCCCCAACCATTAAAGCAGGCAAAAGTATCTCCTTTATCCTACTGACAAACAAAAAATCTATTGTCAGAAAGCTGAAAAACTTTCTGATGAAGTATCTCTTTTAGAATGGAAGAATGAAATACTGTCAAAACTACATTTTCAATTTTAATATATTATTGCTATCATTAGCTCATCATGTGAGCTATCAGAATAAATTGTAGTAATATTAGCAACATTAGAATTACTAGTATGTGTTTAAATTAGACAGTCAAGCAATATTTTTACAGTTTGTTGATAGAAGTTTCAAATGTTTCAGAATATAAAATATTTTTAAAGGATTAGGTTGAAACTACAATCTCAGTATAATTACTTTATGGATCCCAGACTCATAATGAACATCTTTTTGTTGATAACCAATATATATGGAGTTATCTGAATAACAGTGAGGCATTTCACATGCATACAAAATATAATATTTATATGCACATTAATACAGAACATGTGTTCTTTAAAGCACATTGCTTACACATGCCTCTCTGAAATAAATTCTATTGACTTTAGTGGGTTTTAGGCAACCTTATAGAAATTGGAAATTTAAGGACTGAGAAAGAAGAAAGAGCCAGATATATTTCAATTTAGATGTTGGGTTTTGTATTGTTAATGATTGATGATAAAATGTGGCTCCAAAATTGCAGAAATGATAAATCTATAAGCTAGAATTCTTCCATTTTAATCTCCAAACTATTTCACAGAGAATTTCCAGAACCTCTACAGCATGTCCAATAACGCCACATACATTTAGCATAATGTATGTAGAGCCATGTGGCCCAGTGGTTAGAATGCAGTGTTGCGGCTAACTTTGCCCACTGCCAGAAGTTCAATTCTGACTCAAGGCTGACTCAAGCCTTCCATCTTTTCAAGGTTGATAAAATGAGAACCCAAATTGTTGGGGGAAATACGTTACTCAGAGACTGCTGTGAAACATTGTATAGTGGTATATAAGTCTAAGAGCTATTTCTATTGCTATAATTCAGAGGATATAAAGAAAGGTAAGGACCTTTTTCTTCTAACCTTGCTCAGGGAATCTCTAAGTTCCTTTTTGTGTTTCATTTTTTTTTAAAGTACATGCTGATTCCTAATGCTAACAGTTCTTTTTTCTGATGTTACTATACACTGGCCCTTAAATCCACTGATCCAAAAGGTATTGCTTATTTTAATCCTAAATCAACACTTATCCTCATCTCAAAATTGACAACAACAGCCAATGGCTCTTACTAAGCTTTGTAAGTCTCTTTGTAAGCACAAAATCATAGTCTTTGGCAGTCTTAAATTATGCACAGACATTGGGCCCTAATGCCTGTGCATGGAAACAATTTATCTTTGGCCTTACAAGCTTAACAGGGTTCACAGTGAGAAATCTACTTCCCTGCTGTGCCGTAGGGTTCCCCAACTCTCAAGAAAAAAAAATATTACACAATAACACAATTCCCTTGCTGTCTTTAGTGTTGATGAAAATGTCTTAGAATCGACAAGTTGGACAGGAGAAATATATTATTAAGCCATTTTTGCAATAATTTGTTATTGTTCCCTGAATCAATACTGCAGTGGCTCTTTCACCCAGTAAGGATGTGATTGGTGGTCTCCATGGGGATTTGTTTCACACTCTCCAAGTTGTTACAGCAACCATGGACATAGGAGCAACATTTGTGATAAACATTCACTTAAAATGAGCCATCAGCTTTCAGCCCTTTCTACCCTTTAAAGGTCTCTTTGCTTCAGCATTCAACCTGGAAAAGACTGAGTGGAGAATTTCTAGGCTCTGTTCAAGACTGAAAATGGCTGGGCCAGGTTGAGAAAGGTGGGGCAACTCTATCCAGCCTGTTGAAATCCAGATGCTTACTTATCTGGTGCAAACAGCTAATTTTTTATCTGAGTGGTCCTTGGTGTTCTCTGAGCTTGGCTGTTTTCTTGCAGATGTTTCATTACCACTGCTGATCTTGCCTAGTCTAGATAGAGAAATTTCTGCAAGAAAACAACCAAGCTCAGAGAGCATCAAGGACCCCTCATTTTAACCCTGAACTACAACCAAGGGCCTTGGTGGTACAGGCTGTTGATAGCCTAGCACTTAGTTCCAGCTGCCTGTAATTATTGCAGGCTCGAATCCCACCAGGCTCAAGGTTGACTCAGCCTTCCATCCTCTTGGGGTAGGTAAACTGAGGACCCAAGATTGTTGGGAGCAATAAGCTGACTTTGTAAAAATGCCACTTAGTAATAACAGTCATATACAATGGAAGGGAGGCTATTGCTGAGTGCATTGGGTTGTATCCCAAAAATTGTAAGCCGCCCTGAGTCTCCGGAGAAGGGCAGCATATAAATATGAATTTAAAAAAAAATTATTCTTCTCTATTACATATCCCTTGCTGCCAGATAGTGGCTGCCAGATGTATGCAAGTCATATATGTGGCCCTACCAGAGGAACTCCAACCTGTGCCATACTAATAGCTCCTGTTCAACCCTATAAGATTAGTGAGCAATTAGACTTTGGGCTCAGTGCTTTTCAAATAAATGGACAACGGCAAGTCACACAAGATCTTTGTAAACAAACACATATCTTGCCTAAAGATGTGCATTTGCAATCCAGCTATGCACCCACGGAAGTAATGCTCATGGACAACTGAATGATCACTGTAAATATTCAGTACATGCATCTTTCAAAAAAGGACCATTGTGATCAGGAAATGTCCATTGCTATCCAAGACAACAGGTTTATCTCCAGTTTGTTTTAATTACAGTTGGATTGACTGAGCTGAATGGTAGGAAAACCTGCTTCCCTGACAGAAGATTTTCAGAGATTTGAAAATAGACCCAAGTCTATTAAACATAAAACACTGTTGTTTACAGGTAGTCCTCCACATACAACCACAGTTGAGCCCAAAATTTCTGTTGTTAAACAAGACATTTGTTAAATGAGTTTTGCCCCATTTTACAACTTTTCTTTCCACAGTTGTTAAGTGAATCACTGCAGTTGATATGTTAGTAACCTGGTTAAGTGAATCTGGCTTCTCCATTGACTTTGCTTGTCAGAAGGTTGCAAAAACCTTCTGACATGACCTTAGGACACAACAACAGTCATAAGTATGAACCAGTTCCCAAGCAACTGAATATTGATTACATGATCATGGGGGTGCTTCAAAGGTCATAACTGTGAAAAATGGTCATAAGTCACTTTTTTCAGTGCTGTTGTAACTTTGAACAGTCACTAAATGAACTGTTGTAAGCAGGGGTGAGATTCAACCGGTATTCAAGTCATCCTCAACTTGCAACTGTAATTGAGCCCAGAATTACAGTCATACGTCATGCTGACCATGATCAACATAGTTCCATCGCATTTTTGTGGTGGTAAAATCAACATAAACCTAGTCCCTTCTGAATTTTTCTATTATACTAGAAATATTTCATCTGGCCTGAAAGTTTGTCCATTGCATTCCAAGCCTACCATATGGGGATCCATTGAATCAAGGTTTTACTATATATATGGACATCCATACAATCACACATATACCATACCTTTAAGAAGTCAAAGCATCTGAGCATGTGGGCTACCTTCTCGGCATTCTTTCCCTCATTAAGGAAATCAAGTTCAAGAGGCAAGTTCTTCTTAGCTTCATCCACTAACCACATAAACTCAAAGTCTGGAAATATTTGCTTCACAACCAAGATGAGGACCTGAAATCACAATCAATAACCTTATTGGGTACCATGCCATAGGAAACTAGCACTGGAAGGCAATCCACATGCAATAGGAGTGCATCTATATATTTAAATACAGAAATTTCCCAGATGCAAAGGATGGAGAAGGATTCCATTTTTTATGGAAATAAAAGTACATAATCTTCCCCCTTTGCCTACTATCTTTCCACTATGGGCACAGAGGCCCATAGTATAAACTGTAAACAAATTAATGAGTAGCTTTACCAATTAGCAAAGCTGTAAAAGCAAAACTGTGAGTGAGATGGGTGGGTGATCTGTAAATTTGAGATATACTTGTAGGATAGTGGATAGAAAATTGATAGATTGGAAAATACTTTGATCTCTCCCTCTCCCTCTCCCTCCCTCCCTCAGAGATCTAGATCTAATCTGGAACCAATCTAAAACTAGGGAGAAATTTCTTGACAGAACAATTGATCAGTGGAACAACTTGCCTCCAGAAGTTGTGGGGTGCTCCATCACTGGAGGCTTTTAAGAAGAGACTGGACAGCCATTTGTCTGGAATGGTACAGGGTTTCCTGTTTGCACAGGAAGTTGGACTAGAAGATATTCAAGGTTCCTTTCAGCTCTGATAGTTTTTTTATAAAGTGCAACATCATGTGTCCACATGACAGCAACCCTGGCATTCCCTGTAACTGTCGTTAAGTGAATTGTGCCAATGGTTAGCAAGGATCCATCCCAATCCAAGCCATTCCAAGCTTGGTCTCTTTCAGCCCAAAGCTGAAGTAAGGTAAGGGAGTAACCCCAACCAGCTACTTCCCCATCTCTGCTCTTTTGGCCACCCTGCACTTCAGGAACCTCCAACAGCAGAGTGAAAATTCATAGTCTCCTGGGAAGCCACAATAGCACAGGCAAAGCTGCCACATCCCATAAAGCCCTAATAGTATGATACAAATCCACAGTGTCTCAGGAAGCTCCAGCCAGCCCAGCTCAATTCCAGGCACAGGCACCCATGGCATCCTACACTCCGAGGTTCCTGCTACTCTGCACTCCACTGATCCAGCTGACCTTAGCCATCTTTTTGCTCCCACTGTTGACAAGGCATGCCCATCCTGTTTTTTTGTGAAGCAGCTGCTAGCCATGTGAGGCCATCTTCCCTAGGTCTTGTGAGGAAACTACCGTGCACAACCTTGGGAAAACAGCCTCAAGTGATCAGCAGCTGCCTTACAAGGACAAGGCCGAACGTGCTTTGTCAGCAACAGAAACAAGAAGACAGGTGAAGACCAGCTAGAGTGACAATGGCTGCGGAGTATGGAGGTCAAAAGAGCATAGATGAGTGGAAATGGGTGCGAGGGAGAGTTGAAGCAGTCATAAATGCAGGTAGACTGCCAAACATCTGAATTTTTACCATGTGACCACCTGAATGCTGCAATGGCCATAACTTCAGGAGCCAATCATAAGTCCCTTCGTTCAGCATCAAACAGTCCTGAATGAATAATCATAAGTAAAGGACTACTTGTAGAGCAGGGGTGTCAAACTCACATCGTCACGGTGGCACCATGTGACGTATCAGGACTTTTTTTCACCTTCGCTAAACTGGGCATGGGCGTGGCCAGCGCACGATACATCTGGCTCGCAGGCCGGGAGTTTGACAGCCCTGTTGTAGAGCACAAATGGTTCACGATACAGGAAAGGATGCAATTGGCACTGAAGATGGAATTATCCAAAGACTACCACCTGTTCATTAAGCAGGAACTGAAAGTTTAAGCGCATTCCCCAAATTACATATCAGTTCTATTTGGGGAATAACAACCATATCGAGAACTAAATATGGTAAATCTTTGTGACCAGAAGCTCCTTAAAACTACACTCAAAGAATGTTTGCTAAAACTAGTTTAACTTCAAAAGTCTTTCATGGTTAGGCTATCATTTCACATGATCAATTCCTACACATATACAAGGTCATATGATCTTATCATTCCCACCTTTGGCAAATAGAAAACGAATCCTTATTGTTATAGCTGAACTCTTAACATAAATTGGAAGGGGTAATTTAGATCATTCTGTCCATTTATCTAAAATTAAAGCATTTTAGATAAATGATTGTTTAGTCTTTGATTAAACACATCGCACAACATTTTTGTATAATTGGTTCCATTTTTGAGCTGTTCTTGCTGTTAAGAAATGTTTTCTAATGTATCTGTCTTCCTGTAATTTAAATTATTATTCTGTGCCCTGTACCCTGGGGCAAGAAATAACATATCTTGTTCTTCTTGTACATGACAGCCTTTCAAGTATTTGAAGAGCGCTATCATAGTTCCACTGGGTTGTCTTTTCTCAAGATTAAACATACCTAATTCCGTCACAGGACTTAATTTCTATTTCCCAATCATCCTTGTTACCCTTTCCTGAATCTGGTTCAGTTTCTCTGAATCATTCTTAAAATGTGGACACAGTACTTGAGATGGGATAAAACCGAATATAGTGGAAGGATTCCTTTCTATTAATTGCAAAATATATTTCTGTTGATGCAACCTGAAACTGAAATTCTTTTCTTTGCAGTCATGCCACCCTGCTGCCTCATATTTGGTTTGCAATCAACTATTTCCAAGGTCTTTTTCACTCTGTTGAAAGTTCTATTCTAGCCTTCTATTGGGGAGCCACCTTTCATCAGCTGAAATGGGACAATTTGCTACTGCAATCCTTTGACTTTTTCAGAACTACTGTGAGTTTGTGTTTGCTGCAAATATATACCTGGTTGTTTTCAGGCAGAGAGGAAAAATTGGACCAACACTTCAGATCAGAATTATAGAATCCTGTCCATTCATTTTCACTTTTGCTTCTTAGGGTATCATCAGTAGAAAAAACTATTGTTTCTGCTTAAATTCTTAGAGTTCAGGTTAGCATAAATCCTTTACAGTAGCTAGTGGAGAAATTTGTTTTGGATTCCCTTTTAAATTGCCACAAAATTTGCCTAACAAACTCCTATTCAAATGTTTTGTGAGCTTGCTCCTTGGAATATGGTTGCCTTATATTCTTCTTACAGTCTCCTGTTTACTTTCTAGGAAACAGGCATTAATCAATCTCAACTGAGTTCTCAACTTAAAGTGGCAGAATTGAAGAGATGGGCAGACTTACTTTTGGTCAAATCACTTTTTGGAGGTGATTGCAGTACATAATAAATACAAACATAGGGAGAGAAAATCCTACAATACTGGGAATCCTTTTTTTCAAACTGCCACCAAACAGGGGGGAAAATGCTTGTGTTTTGAAGTCAGGAAAGCAACTTAAAGGAACAACATTCATGTATTACATTTTCCACAGATTGGCTTACTCTAATCTCAAAAACTATCTTAAATAGTTCTTAAATAACTATCATAACTAGAGATTCTACATTGAATGAATTTGAAGATGGAGCAAGATAGTTTATGAACCAAACTAAACCAATTTAAAAAATTATAACTCTGCCATCTTATAATTATCCATATTTTTGCAGCCCAGACACACAGATGTACTGTACCTCATATATTTGAGGTACAGGCTACAATAAAGATGCAACATTTAACGTACTGGATAACGTACTGCTTTACATAACTGAAGTGGCATCCACAGAAATGCCCTCCCTTGTATATTTATTTATTTATTTATTTTATATTGCCGCCTATTCGCCCATGGCGACTTGAGGTGGCTTACACAATGTAAAACCATATTTAAAAATAAAAATTAAAAAAAAACTAATAAAAAGAATCAAATAAATTAATAAAGTACAAAAGAACAAAATCTGGAAAAATAAAATAAAAAATAAAAAAAATCACACACACACCCCAATTCCCACCCCCCGCCCCGACAACAGCAGATCACATTAGCCATTTGATGGGCTCCATCCCACTCTGGGTTCCCCAGGCTGGCAAAACCAGGTCTTCAGTGCCTTCTGAAAGAGTGCTAGAGTGGAAGCCATTCTATTCTCTGGGGGAATGATATTCCAGAGAGAGGAAGCCATCACGGAGAAGGTATATTTGCCCTGTATATACAGCCATGAAATGAATTTTGATTGGAAATGTCTCAAATCACCTAAGAGGTAAATTGTACAGGCCTCTGATTTAAGCAAGATAAAACAACACATCATTGCTCCACATCAATTTTGTTTTACAATGAATCACTGTTGGTTTAATTTAATATGATTGAGAAAGTATGAAAGAGAACAGGCCAATATAAGTTCTCCCATCTTTTTATTTTTCTTTTTGCTGCTGAATTACAACATTGAGAGGTTAAAAATCTCCAAGGCTAGCTTTTTCAATATGGATTAGTTAATTGTTATCAGAGTTTCACTGGGGCAATGTGCCTTTAATTGGGAGTTACCTCTTGCTTTTACTCTATAATTGTTCACTATGACAGCAGAAGCTGCTAAAAACAGTCTTTTATTGCTAATTAATTAATCTGCCCCTTTCTGTTTCCTGCACAGGATTTTTTTCCTTATTAATTCCTTCCATGTTTTTTATAAGAACAGTAGCTCTGGTTTTATCAGGCTAAAGTCCATTGTAGTCAACATTTTTCTTTCTTATAATGAGCACCTAGATGGCTCTGAGATGCTTCTAAGCAGGAGATGGAAATATAACCTTTTACCGCCACTGTTCTCCCTACAAATGGTATTTGACAATATACTGCTCCCAAACTACAGGTAATATTGAGTGTGAAAAAATAATAGTCCTTCATATACCTGTGTTCCATGAAGTTATCCAATTCCTCTTTTAAAACCAACAATGAAATCTAACTGTTTATTGAAAGAAAAGGAGCAAAGAAAAAGAGGAAAATAATATAGGAAACTGGCTAATTAGTGGGCAAGAAAGAAACATACATTAGTAATAATAGTATCTTGCTGAATAAAAAACAGTAACAGAAGCTAAGAGAAAGAAGTTACTAATTAGTTTTGCAGGGGGGATTTGCAAAACAATCAGAGTAAATATATCCAAGATCATATTAACTATAGCATGGAACAGTTGCATGAAATTGCTACTTTAAACCCTGATCCTAGAAACTGAAAAAGCAGTACCTCACCAGAATGGATGCTTTACTATGGAAACACCCATCTTGGAAAAAGAGAAATGGGATGGGAAATAGATGAGAACAATGCACATTTAAAGCATATTTCCTCAAATGTGGTCATATGGTGAAGAAACCACTATAATTTGCATTACTGAAACCTATATAGAGAAATTGGAAGAAACTTAGCTATCCTGTTTCTGTTCACAAAAATTCTGATGTATTGACAATGCAGGGCTAAAAAGAACCCAATTGTCAAGGTAAATATGTGTACTATCTACAATCTTGGTCTCCCTCACCAGGATCCCAGTTTGGCTGAATATCAAACTGAGGAAAAGAACGGTCCATATTCTTGCTTAACAGTCTCCAGAACTGACTTCTTCAGTCATTGCATAACATGTGATATATAATAATGGTGCTAAACATGTCTCAACATAATCAAATAAATCACCTTTCGTGAGTTGACACAATAGCAATAGCACTTAAACTTGTAAACCAATGTCCTTCTGGTCAATGAATATTTCAGCTTCAACCATAACAATACAAGAGCACACAACAGATACAAACTCAAGGTTAACCGCACCAAACTTGATTGCAGGAAATATGACTTCAGCAACAGAGTGGTCAATGTCTGGAATACTCTACCTGACTCTGTGGTTTCTTCCCCAAACCCCAAAAACCTTAACCTTAGACTGTCTACTATTGACCTCACCCCTTTCCTAAGGTCTGTAGGGGGCATGCATAAGTGTACCAATGTGCCTACCATCCCTGTCTTATTGTTTCTTTTATTTTTCTTATATGTATTCATTTCATGTATTCACAACTATGTTTATCCTTATACTTATTATCTTGTGATTGACTTAATTAATTAATTAATTAATTAATTAATTTTAAAAAACACCACTTTGTAGGGCTTTACGGCCCTCTCTAAGCAGTTTACAGAGTCAGCATATTGCTCCCAACAATCTGGATCCTCATTTTACTGTCCTCGGAAGGATAGAAGGCTGAGTCAACCTCGAGCCAGTGAGGATCGAACTCCTGGCTATGGGCAGAGTTAGTCTGCAATACTGCATTCTAACCAGTGTGCCACCAAGGCACAACAACCAAGCCAAAACTTATGACTTGTAAACTAAACTGAACAGGTTCACATACTGAGCCCAAAGAAAGAAAATGCAAGACAATTTAGCATGCTGTGTGAAACTGCCTTTGTGGTAGATATATGTGTTCTGATTTGTGTTAAACATGATATGTACAATTTTTTCAGCACCATTGCCATATGTAGAAATAGAAGGCAATAGAAACTGAAGAACATGGGGAATAGTGAGAAGACCAGCAAGTTAGAAGATCAAAGCAAACTGGGATACAGTATTAACATATCAACAAAAGCCAGTGGTAGAAGTGATAAATCAGAGGCCATTGTGAAGGAGTTAAAAATTTACAGAAAGTCTCTTAATCTGCTGGCTATTGGTTGTCTGCTTATGGTTTAAATAAAATGCTCAGATAAAAGTTATGCAGTCATAGAGCTTGAAAATGCAAACTATCTCTATTCTGTATTTTGATTATACACATACACTTAGATATTATACACTACTCTTTCAGATACCAGTTGAAAATATGCAGTTTATTTTTTGAAACATTTTAAGAAGCTAAAGACATTTTCACTGAAATAAAAGAATCATAATAACGGAAAAGCATAGTTAAGGTGGTCACAGAAAGCTACTAATTTACCTCCATCAGTAGAATATCCTTAGAACTCTGTGCTTGGACCTTAGGATGTTGAACTTTCACAGCAACTGTCCTCCCATCTTGTAGCACAGCCTTGTGGACTTGAGCCAACGATGCTGCCCCTAATGGAACATCTTCAAAACTAGCAAACAATTCATTGATCTGTAAGGAGAAGAGATATGGTATCTCAGATTGGCTGATGCTTAGCTTGGCCAGTATTTTAGCCCTTGAACTTCTCCAATAAGCAAGAATAAAATACAGCAATATAACATACTACTGTAATATTTATTTTAAAAAAACAGTGTAATTGAGAAAATTGAATCCATACAAAAAAACCTCCAAACCATGTAGTTTCTTCATACACTGAACCATAATTAAGAAGAAGCTTGGCTATTTAATTAAATAATTTTCACATTCAACTTGCTCAACAGTAACTGAAAGTAGCTATACACTGAAGAGCTTTTAGTATGACATACACATTCTAGCACTGGTGAGCTGTACAATATAAGTAATATTACAAGCACTTCATCCTTATTTACACCATGAAAATAAGATTTAACTTGTTAAATTAATTTTACTTTCTACAATAACATTTCTCTGTTGCTTTTTTACCCAGGAAGATCCACTCTGAGATCAGTCACTTTAGCCATGGAGAATTGAAATATTTTCTCACTGTTTTTAGAACATTATCATTTCAGATACCAGATGAACCTTGACTAGTAAGGATAATCTCTTCCATTAGGCAACAAACAACCAGGTTTACCATAAAATGGTCCTTAATCAGTGGACTGAAATTCATAGTCATATCACTCAGTTTTCTTTGCAATCACACTTTGTGCTGCTAGAATGACTGTTAACACTAATATTACATGTTTTTTTGTGGGTTAAAATAATGTGCAAAGCTCTAAGAGAAAGTTTAAAAAGGAGATAGATTCACAGAAAATTCAACTAGCCACTGATACGCCTCTATATGTCTGAAAATCGATTGTGTTCTCTGCTTTCCAAAGAAATATAAAAGACACACTGTTAATTTAAATTTAGAAACCTATAGTGCTCTCTAATGTGGCTAGGATAGATGGTATTGTTTTAATATGTAAGTTTCTTGTACACTGTCCTGGTAGACACCAAGAAACAATTCTAAAAAGAAATAAACAAAATAGATATGCTTGTGACTTTTCCATATGTATTTATTTAGTTCTTATAAAAACCAAACACAGGTATGATCCAACAATGCTATTCTTGCTTTAGCAGGGTATTTGGCTTTTCACTAATTGACTGTGTTCATATATAACAATAAACCAATATTTTAAAATCATAATTTGCTAAATAAGTGTTAAGGGACATAGAAGTTTAACTGGTGGGGCTCACACTGAACAAAAACTAAGAAGATCACATGATGGCTTAGTGCACTTTATGAAAGCAGAATATGCCTTATCTGGATAATGGCTGAACTCACACGTTGTGCTAAGTCATTGTGTGGCTGACTTTGAGTAATGTACTGTGTGAACCTAACCAATTTTTGTTTTATTTACCTGACCCTAATCAAGCATAACAGATTCAACCACTGCATATAGTCATAGTTCTGTGTTAATTGAAATTCCATTCAATGAAAGATGTAACAGACAGTGAAAAGCCAGACAGATGGAAAGCCAAATATTTGCAGCCCAGACTTGCCAGATCTGGGCTGCAAATATTTGGATGACCATGAAATGGAAGCAAATCTAAACTAGTTTCTGCCGTCTAGAAATTGTCTAGATTTGTTACTGTTCAGTTAGGGGACTCCTAAGAAGAGGATTAACCAAACAAGTGCATGTGGGAATTGGACTAACCAGAGAGCGTGGAGAGAAAATACAGGAATTTTCCATTGAAGGTTCAACCTTACAATTGGATTGGCTTCAAAGCTATCTTGAATCCCCTGAGGTTTGGCCAAGCTTGTTTAAAATTCTGGCAGCAATTTGAAAGAAAGAAGGTTCTTTTCTTTTCCCCTATTTATCTCATATGCACGCATACATATATGCATATACATAGACACATTTAAACTCATATAACAGAGCCAACAATCAAGGAGTACATTATATATGCAGAAATTAAAAGAAAACAAATTGAGTGTGAGTGCATTTTATAGCCTACTTTTTAACACAGTAATTAAAGAAGGGAACTGTAGCAAGCCAGCAATTAAATATGAATAAAACTTTTAAGCAGCCTACATGCAAAGCATCCAACAGAAACCTTTTGTGTTGATGAAAGGGAGAAAAAGAAGCAACCCAGGCATACATGCAGCTGCTGACAGCAGCTTTCCCTCCCTTCCTCCCTCCCTTCTCCCGGCAAGCACACAGACACACCACTTCTTACCTTGGCCACCCCCTTCTCCATTGCTTCCACAATGAATATTACCAGCAGCTAACTGGCACATTTGCAGCAATTAGATTCCCATGAAGTCTCAGCTGCCTCCAGTCATTCACAGGGGGGGCACCTTTTAATTTTTATTTATTTATTTTATTTTTCTGCCAGCAAAATCAATTAAATAGAACAACTGCATTTGAAAAGAACTAGTTACATTTTTTTTCATAATTACAATGGATGCATGATTCATCCTTTTGACATCCTTGCTGCAAGAAAAATTGTCTTCCTTTCATATATTTCACAAGATATTAAGATTACATTTTTGTTCCCACTCTATTAAGTTAATGTTTAGTCACAGGTCAGATGGCTTGGAGAAATTACTATCACTAAAACAACTATATTTGAATAGGGGGGTTTTATATCATGCAGCTTGGCATGATAGATATACTAAGCCACAAAGCAGTCTACATATTTTAATCTAACATGGTATCATATCCTACCCACATAGTTAGTGTACACAGTATGCCAGTTCTTCCAAGCCTGGTAGAAATATAGATCCTATAGCAATTACAGTATTTAGATCAACTAATACAAAACAAATTATGGCTTAGTGATCCCGATCAGTCTCTGAAAAATCCTTTAGGAAACCAATCCTTTTCTTTATAGTATATCACTCAGTGATAAGAAAGGCCATTGGGAAATGTAGTCTTCAAAATCCAAAGCTCATAACTATTTGAGCTAAAAACATGCTAAATGAGAATTATTGCTAAAAGGACTGATTTTGCATCCATCAAGCTGCATCTTTGAGCTATGTCACATTCCAACATCCATACTATATCTGCCTACATGTCACTGCTAAGCCTTATGAGTTTTGGGTCTAAAACTCCATAGCATCACCTAATTATAACCGGCCTTTAGCCAAGCAACTATTTATCTATTATATCTGGGCTGCAAAAATCTGCATGACCACTAGAAGGTGGGAAAGAAATGCAGTTAATTCTAAGTCTTTGCTGCTATTTATGGCCATGCATGAGCCCAAATATGAGCCCTTATTGTACTGTGCCAGGTTGGTTTTAAGCTGTTGAGATATGTGGAAACATTTACCTCATTGAATATTGAAATTCATTCTGCACAGCCAGATAATTTACATAACATTTTTCACTGCTGGGGCTGATTTTTAATCATGCAAATAATATATGTAAAGATAGAAATAATGTTTATAATAATCATGATGAGAGTAGTAATACATATTGGGCTGAAATTTGAACCAGTAAAACTCTTTGCTTTACACATGCATGTATTTAGACATTTTATGAGGATGAAAACAGACAGTAAGTCAATGTCACTGATATGCTTTGCCTTAAAAAGATGCAGCTCCAATACCTGTCACCTCTAGTTAAAAAGATCAGGTAGCAAGTAATGGGAAGGAAACTTGGCCAGAAACCAAGCAAAGCCACTGCTAGTGGCAATAGATTGGTCATGAGGCAATTGCTCGAGAAGGAAAGCTACGTCTATCACATAGCAAAAACAACAGTCTTGTGGCATATTAAAGTCATAATATAGCAGAACTTTTTAAACTGTGTTCCACAAAACCTTACTGGGGGTGGAGGTTCACTGAAATACTGGAATTATATTTTCAGTGAGAAAGGCATGACTTGTCAGCTGACCTTCAGATGCCCTCTCCCCAGTTGTTTGTGCTCCTGATAGCCAACACAGTTTTTGAGAGGTGATAGTGGCCGCAGAGTAAAAATGAAGGACACAATTTTTTCCTAATAAAATATTTACGCCTGGTAGCTCTCTCTGCCTCTTGATCCAGAGTTGTTTTTTAGAAATTTAAGGTCCATATGAGTATTGGTTTAACAGCATATAGCTTCCTTTCTCCAAGTCAGACACGGCAAAGAATTTTCTGGCCCCAGAAAAATCAACAAATTGACTAATAATATCATGTTTTGTGGACCAGACATCACATACATGAAAACCTACGATATGTACTGGAGGTTTCAAACTTAAAAATCCTGTTGAAACAAATCCATTATACACCACCTTATTGCATCCTGCCCCAACTATTTTAAAAATTAAATAAGATGCTGAATCATTGAAATAAAAGTCCCATACTTCATTAGCTTTTACAAGACCTAAAAGTCTAAGGTCAATCAAATGTTTAACTCAAAAAAAGAACTAGTTTACATTTGGAAAGCAAATACAATTTTTTCTTTCTTACATCAGTTTATGCATTCTGTGTTCAGAAATCAAGAGTTGAATTGCTATAGGAGTTATTAAGACAGCAGAAGATGAAAGATTAGATTTATCATAGCAGATAGTGGATTATGAGGAATAATTCATCAAATGTCAGAACAAACCGTTCACAATTTATAGAAACACGGTCTATGAAATCTGATTGGACTTCTTCTTGACTAATGAATGCCAAACTTAATTGATGAGACTTTAGCTTGGTTGTCAAAGTTCATATTTATTAAGCATTCCTCATAATAACTTCTGTGCAATATAGTGCCTTTTACTCCAATCTAAGGCCCAATACCAAGTTTCTCTCCCCCAACTGTTAATGGAGATGGAGCGTCCATATGATGATTTGCCAATGATATATTTGGCCTAGTGGATACTTTGCTGTAGTTATTGCAGAGCCTAAGACAGACAGCAAAAACAATGGGATAGAAAGGGAAGAGAACTATTCCCTATTAACTAATGCATAGGTCTCTTCATATTTATAGGACTTTTATAAATATCTAGTTAAATTATGTATGAAAATATGATTAGATCACTTCAGCAATCTCTGCATCTGTCTGAGCACCAGTTGAAGGAAGAACCACTGCCAGCCCTATCCACAAAGCGATGGAATTTGTTTGCACCATTTAAGAATAATTTTGGCAATTGCCAAACTGGGAATTATATTATAGTGTAGCAATATTAGTTTGGCTAAAAGATTGAATTAACTTAAAGAATAAAAGAATACTAGCTATAGAAGATCATGATCTTCAGAGAGGATGGCATGCTTTTCTTTGGGACACAGGACCCACCAAACAAAAATATTTCCAGAGACATCTGATTAGAGATTTGTTGATAAATAACTGGATCAAAGTTAAAAAAAACATTATATAAAAATACCAATCTGGCTATCCACAATGGAAGTGACAACCCACCCAAATAATTTAGACTGAATACCCATGAAAATTTAAAAACAATACAAGAGCTCCAAGAACAAGGGCTACGAGTAGACTGGTGGGCTTATTTCCAAATACAAAGCTGATATAAAAAGGACATAAAGGATCATGGAATATACCTGAAACCACAACAATTAGACAACATTTTATTAGGCCCAGATTAAAAAATATTACCAAAATTTATAAATATCTTTTGGAAGTAGAATTAGAAGAAGAAGTAGTGAAAGGCTGCATGATCGCATGGGGTCAAAATATTGGTCATAACATAAAATTAGCGGATTGGGAGACTGTATGGAATAGAAATCACAAATTAACAAAATCAGCAGCATACAAAGAAAATGCATATAAAATGTTCTATAGGTGGCACTTACCACCTTCGAGATTAGCGAAAATGTACCCTAAAATGAGTCCTATATGTTGGAAATGTAAAAAAAAGAGGGAACATATTATCATATGTGGTGGTCATGCCCAGAGGCTTGAAAATATTGGCTTAAAATCAAAGATTGGCTACAGGAAATCACCAATGAACAATTAGACCTAGAACCAGAACTCTTCCTATTGGGGATCTTCAAAAAAAACAAAACGTAACGAGCACAAAATACTTATTATTACACATATTGACTGCTGCCAGGATTGCCTTTGCCCAATGTTGGAAACAGCCGTATATACCCACAGAGAAACTGGTTATACAAAAAGTTACGAATTGCGCTGAAATGGATAAATTAGCACTGAGTTTAAAAGATAAAGAAACCTCAATATTTTATAAGGTGTGGGAACAATGGTATAGTTGGTTAGATCGGAGATAGATTAAGGATAAGTAATTATTAAATATAAGTAATAGATAGAATAAGAAAGTAATTATGCATATATTAATACCTGTAAGTAATGCACAAAGTATTGTCATACGATAAGCACCACAAATAGCTGTTATTGAATGATATATTTCTTATGTCTTTTTAATGTAATAAAAATTCAATAAAGCCTATAAAAAAAGAATAATTTTGGCAAATTGGTACAGCTTTTGGAAAGGGCCCTTGTGGCACAGTGGCTGAAAGCAGTATTGAATGCAGGCTAACTTTGCCCACAGCTTGATCCTGACTTGCTTAAGATTGACTCAGCCTTCTGTTTTTCTGAAATCAGTAAACTGAGGACCCAGATTGTTGAGACTAATATGCTGATATTTGTAAACTGCTCAGACAATGCTGTAAAGCACTATGGGGCAGTATATAAGTCTAAGTGCTATTGCAATTGCTGTCAGAAGGATAGAAATTGTTTCCTATGAGGAGAAATTGAAGGAACTGAGAATATTTAAGTCTGAGACTGAATTAAGCTTGAGTGAATTAACTAAGAATGCTAATACTATAGGTGTTTAATTGAGCTGTTGAGGTATTTCAATCCTCCCAATTTTCAGTTATACCACTGGGATTGTTTTGACAAATGCGAAGTTTTTAAGCAATTAATATTATTAGAAAAAAGCTTCTGAAACTTTATTTAATTTTACAAATTAATTGCTATTTCATTTACAATTGAAAGTTGTATTATAATGGTCATTTTTCAGTAATTTGGAATGATAAATCAGAAAAAAAAATTAACAAATGAATATACTGAATTAGTATAACATCTTCAGATGGATTATTCAACCAAATTTTATTTTTAAATACAGTGAACACCCCAGAAAATGATTTGCAAGGTTCAATCTTTGTATGCCAATGACTGTTAGGCCCAAGCCCAGAGACAGTGAGATCCAATTGAACCCAATCCCTTTTTTGCTTACATCTAATAGACAGAATCTTGCCAAACTAAAGCTATAACTTTCAAAGCTGCTAGAAATATTAGATTCCCCCCCTCCCCCATTCAGCTGAAAATTGCAGAGTCTCTTGATCCAGGTCTCTTTCTGGGAAAACTCTTAATTGGCTAAATCCTCCCGCTTTATTGCTGCAAGTGCACTTTCCATCACAGAAATGCAGCATGTCAGAAGGAATTCTGCCTCCTGTTTGGAGCCTGTTTTATGTTGGTACTATTTGGTTTAACATTCAAGTGCAGTGCCAGCTGAAGTATTTGCAATAATGACCCTAAGCACACTGACTGATGGTACCACATTTCACTGATGTTAAAATTTGCATTTTTAGAATGAATTGGAATTCTCCTAAACTTTGGCACCCTAGGTCAGTTCCTACTCAACCTTAGCCTAAAGCTGGCTGTTTACAGTATTGGAACTTCGGAAAGAAAAAAATAAACATCAAAGATATATATTTGGGATTTAAGGGTGAAAGATTTGGAATTTCATTCTGGAAATTTGGAACCTATCCAAGAACTTTGTATTTATCATCCACAGGGAGTATCTAAGATGATTACTTTACTCTGGTGGAAACACGCTAGCATATCTAAATTAAAATTCTAGATGGAAGACATGTTTATACTAATCTAGCATGAATTGACTTTCTACTCACACTGGAGGAAAACTGATCAATATAATTTTATACAGTCAAGGTTTATTTTGATGTTTAAGATTTGAGTACTATCATACAGTTAATTATTCTAATATATAGCAGCTATGTTTTCTTTTTTCCACTACATTTTAATTATTTTCTGATTTATTACGTTTTGCTTTTGTATTATCATTGTTTTCTTTTCTGATTGATCCAAAAGCCATACAATTTCCCCAAAAAGAAACAAATGTGGACTTCTCAAAGTTTAGAAAGTAAGAACAACCCAAGATTTTAAGTAACTCCCCCCCCCATAATGTTGCAAAGCTTTTGACAAGAATTTTAGAAGTAAATAACAGTCAACTTTCCTTGATTTGTAGAACAATTTTAAGGGGGGGGAAATAGAATTGTCTGAGATTTCTGGCATTTTGTAAGTGATTTGTGAAAAAGAAAGCTTGAGAATTGCTGGTTTAAACAACAGTGGGTACAACCTGATTTTAACAGTCAGGAATCTTATACAGGTTTCCCTTATTTTCATGGTGAGTTCCAGCAGAATAAATTATTCAATAAATTAGACAAATCTTTTATATTTGGGTAATGTATAAAAATAATGTTACTTGGAAAACCATGTCTTTGTTTTAAAGTGTTATCCTCCATTCAACCCAGCTATTAGTATGAATGTGGTGAATAGTACAATAATGGTCATTAGCCTAATTCTACTTAAAAAAAGAAAAAGAAAGAAATCTGTACAGAGATACTTAAAGGAAATGTTTTATTATGTCCTAATTTATTCTTGCTTATCATCCACATTCAGACAGAAATACACAGAACATATTTAATTAAAGTCAGAAGTTTAATGAAAGTAGAACTAGCAATGCCATCAATAAACCTGGATTGATCAAGTATTCTAACATATGAATTTCACCAGAATAAAAAAGGAGTAACAAAAGTGGCCAGAGACTGCAGCATGAGAAGAACAGTGAAGAAGACTAATTAGAGTACAGTGCGCAAAATAACAATGCCAGGCTGGCTCCGGGCAGTGGTCAACGCTTCATTAAGGGAGGGTGCCTTCCTTGCTGCCCTGAAAGAGGCGGTGGTGCGGCCCCTCCTGAAGAAGCCTGCCCTGGACCCAGCCAAATTGAACAACTTCTGTCCAGTCTCCAACCTTCGCTTTTTAGCAAAGGTTGTTGAGAGTGTGGTGGCTCAGCAGTTTCCGCTTTTCCTGGAGGAAGCAGACTACCTAGATCCATACCAATCGGGCTTCCGGCCCGGGTATAGCACAGAGACGGCATTGGTCGCACTGGTGGATGATCTCCTGAGGGCTCGGGACAGGGGTTTTTCCTCTGTCCTGGTCCTGTTAGACCTCTCAGCGGCTTTCGATACCATCGACCATGGTATCCTGTTGCGGCGTCTCGGGGGGTTGGGAGTGGGAGGCACTGTATTGCAGTGGTTCTCCTCCTTCCTCTTGGGACGCTTGCAATCGGTGTTGGCAGGGGGGCAGAGGTCGGCGCTGAGGGCTCTCACTTGTGGGGTCCCTCAGGGGTCGGTTCTCTCACCCCTCCTGTTCAACATCTATATGAAGCCGCTGGGCGAGATCATCCGTGGCTTTGGGGTGAAGTATCATCAGCACGCTGATGATACGCAGTTATACATCTCCACCCCAGGTCACATCAGTGATGCCCTCTCCATAGTATCCCGTTGTCTGGATGCGGTACGGATCTGGATGGACAGGAACATGCTTCGGCTCAATCCGGCCAAGACAGAGTGGCTGTGCATACCGACATCTTGCTCCAGTCAGGAGATTCCATCTTTGGTCATGGGGGGAGAGGTGTTGCCCCCCGTGGACAGGGCACGGAACTTGGGGGTCCTCCTGGACTCACGGCTCAGGATGGAGGAGCAGGTGGGGGCCGTGGCCAGGGGGGCATTTGCCCAGGTTCGGCTGGTTCGCCAGCTGTGCCCATATCTGGACCGAGATGCCCTGCGCACTGTCACTCAGGCACTTGTTACCTCCTGGCTCAACTATACTGCAATGCTCTCTATTTAGGACTGCCCTTGCATACCATCCGGAGGCTTCAGCTGGTGCAGAATGCGGCTGTGCGGGTTGTGATGGGAGCTTCCCAGTACTCCCATGTTATACCCCTCCTGCGTGAGCTGCATTGGCTACCGGTTGCCCTCCGGATGAGATTCAAGGTCCTAGTATTAACATTCAAAGTCCTATGAGACATGGGTCCGGGTTATTTACGGGAGCGTCTACTGCCGGCATCGAATACCAACTGCCCTGTATGAACGCACAGGCAGGGACTTCTTGGGGTGCCGTCTGCGACTCAGTGTCGGCTGGCGGTATCCCGGGGAAGGGCCTACTCTGTAGCGGCTCCCGCTCTCTGGAACCAACTACCTCTGGGGTTCCGCCTGACCCCTGACCTCCGCACCTTCCGTCACGACCTAAAAACCTGGTTGTTTGAACAGGCTGGGCTGTGCTGACTCCTTGGAGAATGGATTTTTTATTTATTATGGGTTTTTTAGTCTAATTCGGCTTGTTGTAATTTAATTCCATTTTAGCTAATTTAACTTATTGTATTGTTTTTATCTGTGAGCCGCCCCAAGTCCTTTTTGGAGAGGGGGCGGCACACAAGTCGAATAAATAAATAAATAAATAAATAAATAAATAAATAAATAAATACCATTTTAAAGAGACATGAAATTGGTTTTACTTCTCAAACGGAGAAAAGCTGTTCTGTCAGTAATGATTTTTCCTATTAATCCATCAAGGCAGTTATTTCCTGAACTGTCAGAAAACCACTAGGTCATGAAGAATAAATCCATTGAAAAAACTTTTTTTAATTCAAAAGTTCTTTTAATTGGCTTGAAATTTATTCACTGTAACACTTTCCCTGCAACTAAGAGTTTATGTAGTGTTTCAGTTAAAAGACAATCTGGGTTAATTTCCCATTTGGTCTCAGTCTAATCTGCATTACAGAGGACGCACTATGGATGCCATTCTCAGGTTTCTGGAGGAAGAGGAGGAAATAATATAACCCTAAATGTTAATGTTATTAATACTTCATTTCATTAAACCTCTTAAGAGCAACAAATTGTCTGCATTCAATCAAACCAGGAATTCACTTTTATTGTGTGGTTGAGGATATTCAAAGCAACAGCAACAGCAGATGGAGAACTTCAGGCAAGTAACCCCCTGAGCATATTTCTGACTCCTTTACAATCTAAAAGAAGACTTTGGAGGGCTTGTCAAATTGAAGAATGTGTTTTAAATTCATTTAGAGAAGGGAAGACTTTTAAATATATTCACGTATTTTGTGCATCTTCTGTGAACATTCTGATCAGAAGATTATGTTCTGCCAGTTTATACTGATTCTTGATACCTTGCTCCAATAAGTGATCTAGAAAACTGTAGAAAGCGTAGACTCCTTCTGTGGACTTTCACATTGGGAGTGATGGTCATACCTGGGTTTTCATTGAAATTCTAACGCCAATTCTCAAAAATAACAGGCAGGGATGGATAAAGGAAGACAAAGGGCCCAAATGAAACTACATCTAACATTAAGCTTAATTATGATGACTCTAAAGATAATTTTTTGCAACTGTTGTCAAAGTCACAATCCATTGACTAATAGAGATCCTCTGTGTGCATACCACTGGTATGACCAGCTTACTCCAACCAGGTATTTTCCAAATGCACTGAGTTCCAAAGGTGGCAGCTCTTTCGTAACTAACAACTACAAAATTTTACATAATCAAGAGCCCTAGTGGTTATGATGAGGTAATGGATGGGGCAGAACTGGAAGCTTTAGCTATTTTTTATATTATTAAGAGGGTTTTTTTAAATATAAGAATAGAATACAGAATCTATTGGAGGCTTAGCTTATCCCAAAGGTGCTTTTTCAAGAGGCAACTGGATGAGAAGAGAAATGCCTTCAAAGAAAAACAAGAAAGTCCAGTTGTTTCTTGAAAGAGCACCTTTGAGACAACCATGATCTGGATGACTGAGAATCTCCAGAGGTTTAGCTGACTTATATCAGGCATGATTTTACAGTTTACCATTACATTTTTGTGGCACAATGTTTAGGAATCCTGGTAGATGCAAAAAGGAAACTAGACTACAATCCACAGGCTGCCCATTCTAATACAGCCCAACACATCTGGAAGGCACTATGTTGGAGAAGGCATTTTTAGGCAATAATGAAACAGGAGATTAATAAATAGATTTGGAATAAATTTAACTTCCTGTGTTGTTATATTTTAAATGTATACCCATAACAAATCATTCAACAAATGATAATTATAATTAGTGAAATAATAACCCTAAATACATGAAGACATTTTTAATGAATTCAACAAAGCATGGAGAAGGGATAAAATCGTACGAAAATCAGCATTCATTACTTGGGTACAAAAGGCAGAAGGAACTTGAGGTTACATGCTGGCTGCTGGTTTTATACAATATCTACATCGAGAACATCTAGAATCCTTCAGCTATCACAAGTTTTTTTGTTTTATTATTTTTAAAAGTCACTGCCATTCAGTGACATCAGTTTATTGCACAATATTAGCAGATTTTTGCTGTTTCACATACTTAAGATTGTATTTGTGCTGCATGCATTTTGCATTTTCAAGCTAGATGATGAAGGATGTGCCATGAAAGCAATCAAGAACACACTATCCAGGGGTGTCAAACTGGCGGCCCATGGGCTGGATGTGTCATGCATAGGCCATGCGCATCGCAGCTCCACAAATGGGGAAAATATTGCAAAATGTCACATGATGGCAATGTGATGCCGTGAGTTTGACACACGTGCACTATCCCTCTTCCTCAAATCCCTCTTCTTTTTGCATCTCCTTCTTCTTTTTCCCAACTCAGATGCCAGAGGACTGCTTCAATAATGCAGTTCAGCTGATTTTGCAATCTTAAAGCAGTGTATGGTATGTTAATCATACAGCCTGTAAAATGGGCTTGTTCACTAAACTCTATGAATAGAGAAACAAGCACAGCTGGCCTATTCATAATCAACATAAAAATAGATTTAGCACTTAACATATTAAACATTATCATTTCAACTATTAACATAAATCAATTACAGTTATGGGCCCAGAGCTGCTGCTACTGCTTTTCAGGGATGTGATCTGCAAGGGAAAGGAAAAAATCTCATATTTATGGATGTTACAATAGGTTTGTAGGATGGCTGGGGTATAACAGCTTGTGCACATTTTTCTCCCTTACAGAAAGTCATCAGAAGCTATCTTATATCAAATCAGATTGTCTATTTAACTCAATATTGCCTACATTGATTTTCATTCACTCTTCAAGGTCAGACAAGGCTTATCCAGCCCTTCTAGTGATCATAGGGATTGAACCAAGGATCTTCTGCATACAGCCTTTAAGTTTTCTTATTGTATATTGAACATATGCCAAGAACAAAAGCTGCTACCAGAGCCACCACTAATGCTATAGCCTCATTTCCATTCCTATTAAACAACTAAAGATTAAATCAAAACTAGAATTATTCATGGATTCCAAATGGATATATCCAAGTGTCACCACTAGGACAGCATTCTGCCTTTAACCATGCCTTCCAAAATTTAAGATACAAAAGCAACAATAAGGTTATAGACACCTGGTCAAAAATCATTTTAGAAACTCTGTGTTCCTATGGACGCGGTAACGGGATGCGTAACTAGTACAGAATAATCTAGTTAAGTATGTGATGGGTAAGTATGGACTAATATAATGATGCACTCCAAAAGCTGATCAGGCAAAAGTAAGGAAGTTTTTGGTTACAACCTTTCCTCTGCTGTAAATTCAGTCAATGACTTTATGCAAATCTCCCAATCTCAGTCCTCATTGGTAACAATAATAATATGATAACTTTCGGTGCTGTTGTAAGCATTATAAGATAATGTACTTTAAAGTTATGAAGTTATATAGAAATGTTAAATATTGTTAGTATGTCTCAGCAGGTGTCAAGATATGGCCAACCTTGTCTGGTCTGCAAATCTATTCAGAGTTGAGTCTTATTTATGCATGGAAGGGAGTATTAGAGCTTGTAGACTAGACTAAAAATTTGGGGGGAAATCCTGTAAAAATTTAGAAGCAAACATTATAGACTTGCAGAGAAAACAAAATGCTGCCTCTCTATATTTTATATAGTTATATTATTAAAACTGACACTTTCTTCTAGCACTAGCACTGATGATGTTACCTAATTTTAGTAATGAAACGCCCGCAAGAAAACAACCAAGCTCAGGGAGCCCCAAAGATCCCTCATTTCAACCCTGAGCTATGTACAAATATTCTCCTATATTACTGTCTTCATTCTGATGCCTTCCAGGGATATTTTGGCATCTAAAGACAACATCAAACTGTATTAGGATGTGGGATCAATTTTGTTTACATTTCTATCTCACATGGACAAAAAATAATTATTTTAGTAAAAAGAAAGTATATGGCCATTAGATTAACCACAATAGATACTGGGGTCTTCAGGAGATGTATGTTGACAGCTTCTCTCTAAGCTAATCACCCAGGTAACTTCTTATCTGTGCCTCATAGATGTGGCCATATCTGAAAGCAAGCCACAGAATTGTTTCTCTATATGTTGGAAGTTCATTTGGGAAGTACTTATAAGGCTTTAACTTCAAGAGTCATACCTGTGCTACTAGGTATGTATTGATTTCTACATTTACTGAAAACTATTTTAGCTCAATGTTCATTGATAGGAATGCCCTCAAATGATTTCTCCTTTTTAAGGTGCACCAGGCTCATCAATCTAGGCAGCGGCAGTGACAGCACAACTTTTCATTTGACTAATGTAGGCCCATTTGTTATGGCTGACATTAATGCTCTATGCCATCCATCTCCAACTCTTTAAATTATCATTTTATGGCTGAAATCTTTTTCATAATTGATAAAAATCTGATTTTCATATCCTATGTTATTAAAAAAAATATGGAGCTTTTCTTTTCATTCATTTTAGTTTTAATATAAATGTAGTTTTTATTGATATGTATTTGAAAAGCTCACTGAGAGAGTAACAAAGAAAGTGAAAACAGCAGCCCTGTCCTAGCTGTTTTAAACTAGCCCTGTCTTAGCTGTTTTAAAAGGGGCCTAATCTTCATCACCTTGAACATTAAATCAAATGGCCAGCCCTTCTAGGACTCCCAGCACAAAGAAAGGATTATCAGTTTTAAAAAAAACACCATGTGGAATAACAGGATGGCTACAGATCTCAAAGATTTGTAAGTCAGCCTTCCCAAATACTTCAGTCTATAACTTACATAATCCCTGTCCATGCTCTTCCACTATACCCTGAAACTCAGCTGATTTCAAGTGAAAACTCAGGGCATTCATGAGTATCCGTGGTGCTTTCATCAGCATCATAGCTTCAAACTACAAGCTCCATTCTTTTCAGAGATGTGTGTGACAATGCATCTACAGAACATGTGGGGCTTGCACTGCGTATACATATACATATACACATACACATACATACATACATACATACATACATACACTTCAGCAAGTATAAAAACCATAAAACATTACCTGAACTACCTTCCGGTTTTGAGCCTCCCCGAAGACAGACTGCTGACCGCGTTCGTGAGCAGCTTTGGTCCATGCTTCAGCGTCGGAGAGCCCTGATCTTTTAGATTTGGGACAGAAGCTGCCTTACAGGGGCAGCGGAGGAAGGGGAGATCATCAGCCGGGTAGAGGGGACCCACAAATCCCCCCCTGGTTTGGCAAAGCTCCCTCCCAAAGACGCTTGAAGCAGTGGTCCAAAATGGCCACCCTGAAGGGGAGGATTAGACTGGAATAAGTATTGGGCAGGAGAGAGTGGAAGAAGCAAACAGCAGGAGGAACAGGACGATATATTCAAATGGAAATTACCCTCTGGATTGACATTACAAAGTATCTTTAAGAAAGGACTCAAAGCGGCGAATTGAAAGAAGTTAAAAAAGGTGTGAATTGTCTTTGACAGCGATGGAGCTTCGAGCCGAGAGAAGTAGAAGCTGTAGAAGGAATTATACAACTAACTTGGATGAGTATATCTTGATTTTATATAAGCACTAATTCAAGCTGAACTATAGATTGCTAAAGAGAAAATTTATATTAACTGGATCTTTTTGGAGGACTGTGGTTTGAAAAGCTCTGATAATTGGGAAGGAAAAGAAAAGAGGAGGTGTGGACTTGTTAGAACAAAGAGTGCTATCTGAGTTAAGTCAACTTGACTTTCTTTTTTTTAAGACTCTTTCTTAAAAATACAAGGAAAATTGATACAATAAAATAAGAGTTTTGGAAAATTGAAATATTGAAGTAAAGAAAGATATATGAAGATTCTGCCCTTGGATTAATTGTTGATTCTGTTATGGACTTGTTATTGGACTAGCTGAGGATTAAAAGTTGAGAGGAAGGAAACAAAAGCGGACTGTTGGAAATTAACTTTAAAGACACCAACTGGATTAAATAGAAAATTAAAATGGAAATATCTCTTCAGGCACTAAAATGGAACTTGGAAACATTAAGGAAACTTTACAGGAAAGAGGTGAAACTTTGGGCTTCGTTTTTAAATTTTTTGAAGAGGCAATTGCAGAGTATGAACAACAAAGACAAAGTACAGAAGAAGAGGTGGAGCAAACTTCAGAAGGGGCCATCTTTAATCACCATCGAGAACAAAGGAATCCAGAAGGAAAGAGAAAAAGAATTGGGAATAAATATTGGAGGTCTGAGAAATTGATTAAAGAGGGAAATATCCGGAAAATTTAAAAAAGGGGGAAAGAATCAGCAGAAATTCGAAGGGCGGAAGATAGCTAAGAAGAGAGATGAGGTTAAATAATAACAATAAAGGGGGAAATGTTAGGGGAAAGAAGGGAGAAGTAACAGGATTTGGGAACAAAGGAATATGGGAATTTTTTAAAAATGGGGGTAAATTTCTTACACAGAGATAATGGCTGAATGATATTGGGAGAGGGGATTCTGCAAGGTGCTGGGGAATAATATAGATAAATTTGTAGTTGTGAAATGGGGACATATAAGATGGATAATAGAATTGTTATTTTTTGGTAATGCTCTCTTCCTTTATGTTTAAGAGGTAAATACAATAAACATATCGAATATGTTTATCAAATATATTGAAATACTTTTGAGGATTGGAATGCTGATTTTCCTTTTCATTTCTTTTGTTTTAAGTATGAATGGAATAATTAATAGAATATGTGTAATAAATAGATTTTTCTCTGGTAATATCACACTACTAACTAGGGCATACAAAACATTTGCTAGACCAATACTCAAAAACAGCTCAGCAGTCTGGAACCCACATCACATATCTGATATTAACACAGTTAATATCCAGAACTATTTCACAAGAAGAGTTCTACACTCCTCTACTCGTTGCAGAATACCTTATGCCACCAGACTTGAAATTCTAGACCTAGAAAACCTAGAACTATGCCGCGTTCGGTCCGATCTAAGTATAGTATATAAAATCATACATTGCAATGTCCTTCTGGTCAATGAAGACTTCAGCTTCAACCATAACAATACAAGAGCACACAATAGATACAAACTCAAGGTTAACCACACCAAACTTGATTGCAGGAAATACGACTTCAGCAACAGAGGGGTCAATGTCTGGAATACTCTACCTGACTCTGTGGTTTCTTCCCCAAATCCCAAAAACTTTAATCTTAGACTGTCTACTATTGAGCTCATCCCTTTCCTAAGAGGTCTGTAGGGGGCGTGCATAAGTGCACTAATGTGCCTACCGTCCCTGTCCTACTGTTTCTTTTATTTTTCTTATATGTATTCATTTCGTGTATTCACAACTATGTTTATCCTTATACTTATTATCTTGTAAGCGATTGACAAAATAAATAAATAAATAAAAACTCTGAGGTGGCACTCTTAAATTGATATTAAAGGGGGAAAACCAATTTATAGAAGAAGTGTTACTAATTAGAATTTAAGAGGATTATACAAATGTGACAATTACAAGTACTACAGCACAATAACTATGAAGTCAATATATGTGAATTAAATCATGAGATAAGCACTTGGAATAATATAACAAAATAGAAACTGCATAAAAATATTGTTAAGACTAGAAATTGAATATAAAAATTGAATATGTAACTATGGTCATATTTGTATGTATATGTGGAACCTGTAATCATGCTGTTCACTAAAAAGAGATGTCAAAATGTAGAAAACTGAATAAAACTTGTTTAAAAAAATATTACCCAAACTGAAAACTACAAGCAATAAAAACAGAAAATGAACATGATAGGATAAATCCAAGCAAAGGTTCTCAGGAACAATTCCATCTTTAAAGCTTCCAAAATAACAATGTTATTGTTGTTAACAATAGCCTTGTTGCTATTTTGGAGAGGGCTAGACTGATTTCAATCACATCTTGATAATTTCCAGATATTGGGAAATTAATGACATTCCTTCACAACCCCTATATAAGCCATACTGATGATACTACACCCTGAACCATCATATGGCATCTCCCAAAGGCTTCTTATAACTATTACAGAGGAGGGGAGACATGATCAATCCCTGTGGCACCCCATATATCAGGGACCACTGAGATGCTCTCTTCTCTGCCAGCATCACAGATTGGAACTAACCACTGTGGAAGATGTGGAACTATTGGAGAACAACACCTCCTATCTCCAGCTTCTGCATTCAGCTCAATAAGGTATGAAATTTGATGGTAAGAAAAGATACTGAGAGAGCCAGGAAAACCAGAGATCAATAAAATTCCCATCTAGGTCTCAACATAGGTCACCTAAGAGACCAATGCTGTCTCTATCACAAACAAGCCTAAATTTTGCCTAAAGATCTATTTCCTTTAAGGTACTAAAAGTTGATCCACCAGCAGCAACTCAACAACTGTTCCATCAAAGGGAAGGTTGGAGACCAGCCAATAAGTTGAATTCAATTCAGACTAGTCCAATTGCCCCCAAATGTAACACTTGTGTTCATCCTTTTGCTTGAACTGAGAATTTGAGTGCACTAAGGGCAAAGGTAAGTGTTTAAATATCATTCTATGAGGTAAAGAACAAAGTGTTATAGTTCACATTCCTATTACTTGCTGAGAAGAATTTGTTGTTTTAAGAACTATCCCTACTCAAGTCTTCATTGCACTTATTTGATTTTTTTAATACTATAATTATTTTTTGGGGATACAGTATTACCCTATTTTAAAATAGTATCTTCCTACCACTTCAAAACTCTTTTTAATATTTATGTAGCATATTAGTTCCAATATTTAAACAAAATGCTGATCTTTTCAAATTTCAACATATGCACAAAATTGTCAGGTTCAGTTCATAAATAAAATGAATAAAATTGATTAAAGATTGCTTTGGGTAGCTAAATTCAGATTATAAGAGATTTGTTTCCTTCACATGCTTCCAGATAAAATATGGAAAGCAAAATGCAACTGAGAGTATTTCTGATGGCCCTGCTTATTAATAAGTGAGTTCTAAAAATAAATTGATTGATGCTGGCATGCATATTAATAAATACTATGCAAATCAAATTTAAAATGACAGGAAAATGATAAAACAGGAAATGTGTATAATCTGTATAATTTCTGTTGCTCTGAGTAAAAGAGCAGTATAGTAAAAAAAACATACATATATGCAAATATCTGTAGACTCTCACATGCACCTAGCTAAGTTTAAGCAACGTAAGCTAGTGTGATTATAAGGTCTTATTTTACAGGTAATTAATTTTAACCCCTACTTATAAATTCAATTAATATTAATTTAATGTTCTTGGAGTAGAGCTTCTAGGACATTTATATCTTATATATGCATGCAAGTGGGTTATATACAGGCATTTGAAGAGTGATCTCCAGAAGGGTTTCATTTGGAGTTGGCAACCTTTTGAGGTTGACAAAATGGGGAAACTGGGCATTGCACAGAATTTTCTTTGGAGATTGGTAATCTTGTATTCAGGATCATCTGTATTTGCTTAAGTACACAAAGAGAAGACATCTGCCTGTTAAGCAAAACAATAAAGTATAATCACACTATAAAGCTGTGTTCATTAGTTTAAAAATCTTTTTGTATCATACAAATGTAATAGACAGTAAAAATCTGTTCAGATTCCACAGTGTGACATCACTACTAGTGTCAATAAAGAGTCAATATAATATGGGTAAAAGTGATACTTTTAATTAGTTATTGTTCCCATCATTAACCAGTTACTGTCAGATTCTTGCCAAATAAATTACTGGAAAAGCCAGAGATTATCAGCACAAAGTAGGATTACAAAATGGTGATATATAAACATATACAATGCCTACTTAGCTGAAATCCAGTTGATGCTAGATCATTAACATTCTATTACATACATCCATAGTAAAATTGTTCCCATATCTACCACCAAGCAATCTTTTTGAAAACTTTCTAAATAACCTCTTTAACTTGACTGCATATTTATAAGTTCAAAGATTAATTTTGTTTTAAACAAAAAAATCCAGCAATTTAGTACACAGTATTTTTATATTTTTGACAATACATGTCAAATTATAGGTTTTGTAAATTGTTATTATGGATGTCATACACTATATATATTTTAAACTTAAATAACTCCATTTTATATTCCAACTTATTACTTTCTCTAAAAAAAATAAAGCAAAACAATTTTCTCACCATATCTTACCTGTTATTTAGAAAGCTTTGTCATTCAGTCCTATTTTTTTTAAAAAAGTTTCATTAATAATTATTGGAAAACACAACATCTGTATTTTAACTCTGGTCACTTTATATTATTTTTAAACAGCTTGATCTTTCATTCCTTCAAATAAGGTTTCAGAAGCAGATTTATTTATCACTTTCTCTTTGTCTCGGGAACTAGCTTAAATCCAAGATAAGAAACCTTTCCAAGTCACTCTTCTAATTTATTTTTTATGTCCCCTTTAATTGTTAGTATATCAGTTTCATCTGTAAATCAATTGTAGCAATTTTTCCACATTGCTTTGTAGTTTGTCATTTTAAAATCCATTTTCAGATCAGCCTTAGTGTTTATTTTATCTAGTAAAATCTGTTCCTCCTCTGCAGCTTCTGTTAATTTCATTTCTAGAGTGCCAGACAATCTGAGGAGTAAAGTCTGGGTAATTTGTTTCCAAATTTCTTCTATATATTATTTTACAGCTCCATTGGGTTACTTCTTCAACTGCAATATTTAGTTCTCTCTTATTCAACCTTCCAAATCCCCTCTTATCATGTGTTTATTTTCCAATCAGCAAAACATTCCCAAAGGAGGCTTTATTACAATTAATTTCAAAAATCTTCATATATATTTTTATAAAATTTTAAATAACCCACAGGAAATATTGTTTCAAGTCCACCTGGTCTCTTAACTTTCGAAAATCAACATCTAGTTCTGCATTTGCTGTTACCCAAGAAACTTTTTTTTAATTATAAAAATAGCACAAAACTTCTTTCATTAAGGATAGAAGGAAACTCTCCCAGCAGAAAAAAACTGAAGATTCTTAACATCCAAAAGGTCAGTAGTAAGCCATTTCCTAAGATGGTTAAGAAAGAAAATGGGCAAACCCAGTGTCCAACTGAAGGTGTCCAACCACAGTTTAAGCAAAATAATTTTAACTCCAACTCCAAAGTCCTAAAACCTGCTGGAGCTCACTATTTTAGAATCTCTTCACAGAGGACCTCTATATGGAGCAAACTTGTGGTTGATCCTAGTCTTCTCTTTGTTCCCGAGAAGGATTTTGAGAAGCCAATCTATTCACCAGCTTTTCTTTCCACCATGACCATTTTCAGTCCGCCATTAATTTCCCAGGAGTGACAATTTTAAGTAGTAAATCGTTCAACAAAATGGAACTTGCCTCACTATTGCTTATGGCTTCTTTGACAAGATCAATTATATCTCCAAATATAATCATGTTTTGGGGAAAAAGAGAAGAATATATTTTGTTTTGGAAATTGCCATATGTCCCTAACAGCAGATTGTTTCAACTTGATAAAAAATAATTACTAGTGCCCCTTAGTTTAGACATCACAGATTCAGAGTATATCTTTGTTTTAAACTGAGATGCTACAAACACTTGATCTTCTAAATATATCTTTAAAACTCCCTTTTTCCTACATGACAGTATTAATGATGCTAATTTAGTGATAAGGTAATTGAATTGACTTTCACTGAGGAACACAGTCTTGATCGAACAGAGATCCATGTGGCAGAATCTTTTTACATACCTGATAAGGACACAATAAACATTTATCATAGTCTGTCCCAAACCAACATTCTCTAGATGTATTCCACCTCAACTTCCATTATCTTCCTACTAGAATATTATACCTATTCATGTTGTACTGATTTGGATGGAGAAAATATTTGATAAGAATTAGGGTTTGCATTCACATCAGAAACAGGAACTGGGTTTTTTTTATGAATAAAAGTTTGAGCCAAGAAGTTGCTCCTTAACATCTACTTCTATATTTGTATAAAAATTTGTTCATTTTGAAAAGCATCCCTAATCTGGCTTTTCTATCAGAAAGTCTTACTTTGAGTGTTGATATATATTGGTATACATGTGGCTTTATTTATTTTTATCCCTTATGGTGCTATTGCAACTTGGGTGTCCTCCTGGATTCATGGCTCAGTTTGGAGGAGCAGGTGGGAGCCATGGCCAGAGGGGCATTCGCCCAGGTGTGCCTGGTGCGCCAGTTTGCGCCCCTACCTGGGCCGAGATGCGCTACGCACGGTCACTCATGCACTCGTTACGTCCCGGATCGACTACTGCAATGCGCTCTACATGGGGCTACCCTTGCAGACCATGCGGAGGCTTCAGCTGGTGAAGAATGCGGCCGTGCGTGTTGTGATGGGGGTATCCCGATACTCCCATATTACACCCCTCCTGTGCGGGTTGCATTGGTTGCCGGCTGCCCTCTGTGTGAGATTCAAGGTGCTGGTGCTTACCTATAAAGCCATCCATGGCTTAGGGCCGGGGTACTTGCGGGAATGTCTCCTGCCAGCATTGAATACCAATTGCCCGGTGCGCGCCCACAGACAGGGCCTCCTTGGGGTACCATCGGCCAGTGTCAGCTGGCGGTCCCGAGGGAGAGGGCCTTCTCTGTGGGGGTGCCCACTTTGTGGAACCAGCTTCCCCTGGAGCTACGATTGGCCCCTGACCTCCACTCCTTTTGCTGCGACCTAAAGACTTGGCTATTTGAACAAGCCGGTCTGGACTGAGGGGGGGTGGGGTGTTGTTTTAAATGTTTTGTGGTAGGGTTTTAAATATTTATTTGGTCCAATTGGTTTAACATTTTTAAATTCCTTTTAACTTTTGTATTCGTTGTTTTTTATGTGAGCCACCCTGAGTCCTTTGGGAGATAGGGTGGCATATAAGACAAATAAATAAATAAATAAATAAATAAATAAATAAATAAATAAATAAATGTTGTCATGATGATGATGAGCCAGTTTTGTCTAGTGGTTAAAGCATCGGGCATTCAGCCTTTGACATTCCTGCCTGGAAACACTTCAGCTTTCAGGTGAAAAAAATATATTCTGTATATAGGTGTTTAAAACACTGGAAATAATATCAAAACATTAGGAGATACAGCCAGTTATTTTCAGGAAACTGAGCTCCATTAACAATAGCAAATTTGATATCATGTGTCAAAAAAAGGTTTACTGGGGACTGCTACTACAGCAGGTATCTGAATTATATTTTGAAATAATTTACGATTCAGACAGTCCCCCCCAAAAGGGTATTGAAATATTCTATGATCTAGATTATTAAAAACGTTATTGAGCTGTATTCAATTATCAACAGATAGGAAATACTTTGCATTTCATCTTCCAAACAAAATCTGTCAGAGAAATACCAAAATCATTTCAGCTTATAACAATTCAAAACCATAATCCATCTCCTTTGTGCCTTATCTCTTATTCTTTCTTTCCTTTCCCATTTATTTTCTTCCTGATCTTTTATTGTTTTCTTTCCATCTCTTTAAAATAAATATCTGCCTGACATGGATCATGAGAGTGAAGGAATGCTAAGAAGGAAATCTATGGCTGAAAAGAGATTCAGGCTTCCTCACTGGGAATTAATGAGGCTCTTTTTGTTTCTTGAAATGCTGAAAAAGACTGGGATGGCTCACTGGCAGCTGAAAATGTATTCACCCCAGAAGGAAAAGGTCCCTGTTCAGTCAAAGGCCTATGAGCAGAACTAAACAAAAACTAAATACTGCATAAAGCTGCTTTTTTTATGCACATCATAGGTTAAGATGGAAGCCATTTGGGGGTGGACTGAATAGTACAAGTTGTGTTTACACAATATATTTATCCATTATTCATTTATTCATGGCTATATGGATAAATCATCTTATCCTATAAAATGACTCTGGGTGGCTTACAAAGTTTATGCAAATAACTCAATTTCTTGAGCTGCATGACAATTAAACAGGAAACTAACTACATAGGCTAGGATTGCCCAGCAGGAAGACTAGAACATGGTTGACTTATTTGATATTTATATATTATGGGATATAGCCACTGAATGAAGTTTTACTTATATGATAGCAACCAGGATGATTAGGGGACTGGAGAGTAAAACATATGAAGAACGGTTACAGGAACTGGGCTTGGCTAGTCTAGTGAAGAGAAGGACCAGGGGAGACATGATAGCAGTCTTCCAATATTTGAGGGGCTGCCACAGAGAGGAAGGGGTCAAGCTATTCTCCAAAGCACCTGTAGGCCAGACAAAGAATAATGGATGGAAACTGAACAAGGAGAGATTTAACCTGATAATAAGGAAAAACTTTCTGCTAGTGAGAACAATCAACCAATGGAACAGCTTGCCCTTGGAAGTTGTGGGAGCGCCATCACTTGAGACTTTCAAGAAGAGATTGGGCTGCCATTTGTCAGAAATACTGTAGGGTCTCCTGCTTGGGTGGGGGGTTTGACTAGATGACCTATAAAGTCCCTTCCAACTCTGATTATCTGTTATCTGACAGAGATGTACTATGTGTTTTTATGCATGAATCCAGTGCACACAAATGTCTTCTAATTATCACCCAAACTGTATTCCTCCAAATATAGAAAATGCCTCCAAGTTTGGACACTTACTCTGATTCTCTTTAGTTATTCCTGCTGTTGCTTTTATGTACCACCTTTCCTAAACTGTATTAAAGACTTGGAATACAACCCTCAGTGAAGAGGAAAATAGAGGAAGCAAAACGTGCCTGAAAGTCAATGTAATTCCCAGTTCCAAAGAGTTAACAATGACACAGCTTTTTTGATACCAAATGGCTTCAGTGTGAAAGACAGCAACGATTTATGTTGTTATTACAGGGATTTATTTATTTTTCACTTAGGGGTTAATTAAGGAGCTTGCAAATGTAAAGGGCTGACAGTGCTTATCTGGAAATGGTAAAGTGCAGTGAGAAGCAGCACAAACTGCCCATGAATAGCTTTCTGCCAACAGCAACTTTTCTGCTGCTTTTAGCTGAAGCTGCTCTTCAAGGGGAACAAAAGCTCAATGGTTCTGTCACAGAAAATACGTGTTGCCTGGCTGCTGCTCCTTATTCCCATGTTTTATGAGTCTACAATTTCATTTGCATCTGCTCTGTTTTCTGATGGGACATAGAGAAAGTCCTGAAGGAAACACATCTTTAGTAGGAGTCATTTGGCAAAACTGAGATCAGATGAGGCCTGTGCAGAAGATGGCAGCCAATTTAATCAGGTTCTAGAACACTTTCTCTGGAAAAAGAACTAGAAATTTGGGGAGTTTAACTTAGAATTGAGATTGGAACATGACTGAACCGGTAGCAGAAATTTTGAGTAGTTTGGAGAACCGGCAAATATCACCTCTGACTGGAGATTTTACAGTATCCTTCCCCTGCCACGCCCACCAAGCCATGCCCACAGAACTGGTAGTAAAAAAAATTGAATCTCACCATTGCTTAGAACACATAGATATGGAAAAGTTTTTCTCTCAAGTTCTAGGCCCAGATATCATCCAAAATGATTGGAAGTAGGTTTAGAAGAAGCAACAGAAAGAAATCCTTCACACAATATATAATTTGTTACCACAAGTTGTAGTGATAGCCACTTGCTTCATGACTTACAGGGATAAGGTTCTGAAGGACAGGCTTATTGAGGACTATTGGGCTGGAAGATCCAATGTTACCTCTTAGTTACGGACAGCATAATACTATTTGCAAGGAAACACTGGTGGGAGGCTGTTGATCACATAAGTAGCAAAAAGTTGGACTATGGTAAGTTTGGCCAGAACAAGCAGAGCTATTTCTTCGATCTTCTGCTTATAAGTTCTAGGTCAGAGGTACAAAAAATGAAAGAACTTTCCAAAAAGACAAATTTCTCTCTGCAGGACAACTTTCCAAACATTGGAAGTCAGGAATCTGAACTGACAGTGATTGAGCAAAATAGGCATGTTTGTCAAATGTCCAAGCCATGACGGTCTCTTAACTAACAGATATTTAAAAGGAAGGTCGCTGTCTCTTTGAAGAGTTTATAAGGAAGCAAGGGCTTCACCTGCATTTTCTACTTCCTCTATGAGAAATCTGTCTTGAACTTTATGAACTGCCAGATATGAAAATCACTTCAGCCAAAGTGTTTTCCCCAGTGAGGTCTCTAACATTTTGGAGGCCTGTTCTGTCTGTGCTGTATTAATTTATTTACTACATTTGTAAGGGCTGTCTGATTCCAAAAAGAATCTGTGCAGTTTACACAATGCCATACCCATAAGTAAAATACAATTAAAAACAAAAAATAACTGCCTGGACAGCAATATTAAAAATAACATGACAGGGGCTCCATGTGCAACTTAACCCCAGATATGAGAGCAGAGCTATTTCATAAAGGACTTCTGGAACACTTGGAAAGGGGAGATAATATGGTGATGATGATGACATGATAGGAGTAATAAATGTCAGTGTCTCTGAATCCTACTTTGCTACAACTTTGTCCCTTTCTAAAATAGTTGTTTATGGGATTGAACTCCTCTCAGCCAGAATCCTGCTGTAGCAAAATAAAGCTTGACAACTCAGTCTTAAAGAGCCACAAGCCATTCTGTGCTAGTTAGGCCAAATCATTTTTACTGCATCACAGGCTGCCAGATTGTTTTGCCTAACTTTTGTATATCTCCCTATGATCCTCCTATGCCTCTATATCTTAGCACTCCTGGGTTTTTCTTATTCTGTCTTTATTATTTAAAATAACTCCAGGTGGCAAACAAATCTAATGCTCCTTCTTCCTCTTATTGTTCCCCACAACAACAATCCTGTGAGATGAGTTGGGCTGAGAGAGAATGATTGATCCAAAGTCATACAGCCAGCTTTCATGTCTAGGGTGGGACTAGAAGTCACAGTGCCTTGGTTTCTAGATCAGCACTTTAACCTCAGCACTTTAACCACAGGGATGTCAAACTCAAGATGCAGGGACCAGATCTGGCCCACGGAATACTTAGATCTGGCCCATGGGGGACCCCTGGAAATAGAGAAGGGCCAGTCCATAGTGCTTCCCGAGCTCCAGTTTTGCTGGCAGAGGAATGCAGGAGGCTGTCCCAGCTGAAAGTGGAGCTCAGGAGCCCATTTTCTCTGGCAGAGTGCCTGGGCCACAGGTGCCCCCGACATAAGTGATTTCAAGCTGGCCACGCCCATCCTGGCCATGCCCACTCTTGCCCCCAAGGTCAAACAAAACCCTGATGCAGCCCTCAATGAAATAGAGTTTGACACCCCTGCACTAGACCAAGCTGGCTCACTTGTCTCACATCTGCATTAAGTACATTCTTCAACCTATGAACTATGCTCACATTCAATTCATTGTGGGACAATTGTTAAAACTGCTGCCAATCAGATCACGTATTTGGATTTAACTTAAGGACACAATGTGACCCCAAATTGGCATCAGTCTTATCAAGTAATTGGATTCCTGACCGTCTTTCCTTTTTTGTTCTATTTATGCCACTCATCTATTCTACATTCCAGATTCAGCAATTCATTCCTGGATCCTTTTGAACTAACTGCACTTTTACAATAAAGACTTTAATACCACTGTTTGCAGTAAATACTGTTGGTCTTGAACAGAAAACTCCTACAGCTAGCCTTAATAAGACATGCCACCCTGACCTCCTGAAATGAATGTTAACCCCACTAAGTTAATATATACAAAATAATGCAGTCAGTTTACCCTGTCGCTGACAATTGTGCAAGCTTTAACAGATTATCTGTGACAATCACTCACTGAACATGATACAAAGCAATCAAAACAGACAAGAGAACTAGAAAAAAGAGCCAGCGTTTTAAAAGACCCGACAGTTCATTTTGAGCACTGAAAAAAAAAAGACAAAACACACAGAAAAAAAACCAGTAAGGGAGTATTTCTGCAGCGGAAGTGCTATTTTGTGTTGAGGAAAATGCTTGTAACCTGCAGGGGGTGAAAAGAAGCAGAAAATGTATAACTGTTATGTATATAACTGTGTCTTTTTAATAGAAAACCACTAAGCAGGCCCTTAAGACTAATCAAACTACATTCTGCTGCCTTGCTTGAATGACAGCCAACCAAGGCTGATTGCCTGACATACCCCTTTGCCTAGGTCCTCCTGGATCACTTGCTCGATTTCCTGCCTGCTGCTCTGAGGAGCTTGGCTGTGCAAAATCTTGAGGGTGCGGGTGTATTCCTCAGGCAAGAGGTAATCAAGAGCCCCCAGATGCTGTCCTACTTTGATGAAGGTACCTCGGTTGGCACAGCATAAATCTTTGAGACGTTCTGCAGAACGCAGATGCACCTGCAGAGAGAGAAAAGGGGGGGGGAGAAAAAAAACCTCTGAAACTTTGCTTGAAACCTTTTCTCCAAATTGTATACCGCATCCTTCCATATATCCTCTTCCAAGTCTTTGAGATATAATGGTGTAATCAGGAGGTTTCCTGAATTGGATCATTAGGATAGAAAGCACATTTCAGAGGAAAGCAGGCATCTCTCCCCACTAAAAGAACCCCAGGTCAATATCCTTGTTTGCAACGTCTGCACTGCACCTGCATTATCCCCAAAAACATATCAGTAGGAGCTGACACCTACAGCATGTGCAGACTTTTAAATGTTTGGTTAGTCATGAATGTTTCCAGTCCCCCCTGACATATTCCTTAAGGCTATTCTAAAATATGCAGTAAAAAGAAGTGGATGCAAGCCCCACCCCTCAAAACCTGATGCTTGACAGCTGTTCAATTTCTGCATGGATCCTCCATTTTACAAGCCTCGCTTTCTTGGTATGGGCTGAGCCATGGCATGCCAAAGGGCAAGGTCACCACCAGGACTCTCTCAGAACAAGCAGTGTGCTTTCATCATGAAAATGGCCAACCACCTGTAGTATGACTTATGGAGGACAAAAAGAGCCTGTTTTATACATTTTAACCCCTTGACTGGATTGTTTATCCCTTTCCTCTCTCTGAATAGCAGAGATGCAAAAGGGGAAAGGGAAAAAAGAACCACCACCCCCACAAAAAAATGGAATGGAAAAGGTGCAGATCGAGGTAGAAAAGGGAAGGGATGGAGTCAGAGCAGCTGGGCAGTTTGTCACAGTACAAGGAGTTCAACTCATTACAGAGAAACAGTTTTTATGCAGCTTGGATAATTGTCCTCCACACTGTCTCCAGCAGAGGAGAAGGGAGGGGGTATAATCAGCAGCCAGCCAAATAGGGGAGGTCTATCTATAGCTTTCCAGAGTTAACCTGTATACTAGGGGAAAAGAAAGGCAAGATGGGTGTATTTGAAAAGAAAAGAGACCATCTTAGCCCCAATTCCCTATGTTACTAAGCAAAATATATTTCCTGTAGCTCTACAAAATATACATGAAGGCGAGGCAGCTGGGAACATGCAGTACTTGCCCATACACATTTAAACATGCTAATTTGTTTTCTAAAAATGCTGCCTCAAAAACATTTTTGATAGCCACTTATTAGGAAGCATCAAAAAAATCATAACTCACATCATTGCAAAGATATAGTAAAGTACTACCAGCCAACAACTCTGGTCTCATTAGAGACAAGTGAATACATGCATACTTGTCCCATAAGTATCCTAGGTTGAACAATAATGGTCAGCAATGTGTTTGGAAGAGCCACATTGATTTCTTAAATGCTGTGACAGGAGGAAAACCGTAGAACACTTTAGAGATTATTTCAAAAGATAATATGTGTGGAAAAGGATTTTGATACCTGAAGGTCGCTGCATTTGCAAGTGGTGGCTGTAAAAATGTGTGCACAATTACACACATTGTGTAATTGTGTGCCAATTATGACTTGCTTCTGATTTCAGTAATGGTTATTCACACCACATCTTGATTACTGCAGTGCATTTCTCATGCACTGGGTGCAAACGGTGTCACTTGGCATGTTCAGAATGCAAAGGATAGGGATCATATGTTGCCTCTAATTGAAAGATCTGCACTGGCTGCCATTTGCTTACTGGCCACAGTTTAAAGTGCTTCTATTGACTTTTGAAGTCCTAAATGGCTTAGAGCCCAATTATCTAAGGGACTGCTGTTACCACTACGAAGCTCTCTTAATTCAGCACATCAGCAGAGATCTCTTTCAACACATCTCTGCCAGATGGCCTACTACTTGGATAGACAGGAGGATGTTTTCTCTTGTATATTTCCCAGGCTATAGAATATCTCTCCAGCAAAGCATAGTAACTTGAATTGAGGTTCAACAGATGCCAAATAAAATGCACAAAAATGCCAAATAAAATACAGCAAAAGAGTAGTGAATGGATGTCCTTGGTGAAAATTACCATGAAGATTATTTCAAGGTTGCATGATTTTCTTTGGTATGGCTTATGCTACTTTGGGGATCCTATTGCTCTTCAAAGACTGAACTAACCAGAACAAACTGTATAAAAATAAAACAATGGAACTGTACAATTAAGCCTATTATAATCTTGGAAGTATGGAAAAAACAAACATATTAAAGAAGTCAACTGTAAGAAGATATTGAATCATCATCATCATCATCACCATCATCAATCATCATCATCATCACCATCATCATCAAAACTTCCTTGAAACTGGCCAAAATATACAATTTTTGATTGAATGGATGATTTGTAAACTCTTGTAGGTAATGAAGTGCAAAGCATATTATCATGCAGTGCAGGCACTAATATTGCTTATGGAACATACAGAGGGCCATGCGGGCATCATAGCTAGAGATGAATCATCATGAACTCTACCCAGAAGTTGAATAGTTATTACATCGTTTACATGATGCTTCTAGGAAAAGATATCAGGTTAACAAAGATTATTTGGTTGTTTGGTTGTTTAATATATCGCCCATCTTGCTGTTTGCAGTGACATTATATTTGCAGTACAGTAGAAAGCCTGTTATAAAATTTAAGTGAAAAGAATTACAAGATATCATTAAAAAACAGAACTCAACTATGCAGTCCCAAAAACATTCTGAAGCTTATTGCAGCAGCTCCGAGGAGGAGACAAAAGCAATCTCTGGTCATTCTCCAATAGGATCCTCTATTCTGGACCTTGCAACTTGTCCCATGCATCCTAAGTAAAAGCTGTTCTCTGAGTCCAAGGAACAGGCTTGGGATTCGTCCAATTTCCACAATTTCCACTCTTCAGTCTGAGCCCTTCTTGTAAGATACTAGAGACTATAAACCAAACTGATTATTCCAAATTCCTGAAACAGCATTTGTGAGGGTAAGATACTGGAAGAATTTCCAATAACTGTTAGTTTTCTCAGTCAAAAGTAAACCACCCAACATTATATATATTATTGCAACCCAGCTTCACTTTGTAATGTGATTTTTTTTTTTAGCAAAGCACGCTAATTTGAATTTATTTATTTATTTATTTATTCAACTTCTACACTGCCCATTTCTCCTGCAGGTGACTCTAGGCATCTAACAATAATTAAAAAACAATAAAAAGTTAAAATATTAAGCCATAAATAGTAACATCAAAATAATTTAAAATTGAAAAAGATCGGGTGGAAGGGAACAAGGTGCCCCTGGGAGGAATATATGACTATTTAGGTCTGTTAACCACCTCCAGAATGATGCACCCCATTGGGACTCCAGGTCAGTTGGTAGGGCCAGGTTTTCAACTCCTTTTGAGGGCTAAAAGAGTGGGTGTGGATCTCACCTTGTTCCAAAGGGCAGGAACCACAGCAGAAAAGGCTCTTCTCCTGAACCTTGGCTGCTTTTGCTTTTTCTGCAGAGACCCTGGGAAAATCCCCCAAAAGTCTGCAGGAAAATTCCCCACCCCGTTTTCCTACCAATCGATCATTCTTTATTTGGGATCACAGGATACCGTCTCCAGCTCCGTTCTCAGGGGGAGAGAAAGACTTAGCTTCATGCAAGGAAAGCAGCAGAAGCAGCAAAAGTCTTTCTTTCTCTCCCCCAAACTCTGCCAGAATGGCGCAGCCTCTTGGAGCAGGATGCCTTGCAGGGTCCCAAAGACTCATTTCTGGTGGAGTTTGGGGGAGAGAAAGAAAAACTTCTGCTGCTTTCCTTGCATGCAGCCAAAAGCAGAAGCAGCAGAGGCCCTGGGAAAATCTCAAAAAAAGTCTGCAGGAAAATCCCCCTCCCTATTTTCCTACCAATCGATCGTTCTTTATTTGGGATCGCAGGATACCCTCTCTCTCTCTCTCACTCTCTCTCTCTCCCCCCTGAGAACGGAGCTGAAAAGCAGATTAGTGAAGGAATGTGGCTGCCTTGGATGGGGGGGGGTGAGGGACCTCTATATGTGTGTGAGTGAGAAGAGAGGGGGGAGGGAGGGAGGGAGGGAGGGAGAGGGAGATCCGATCTAACCTCGGAGGGCTGGTGGTGATGTTTTCTCTCTCTCTCTCTCTCCCCCTCTCTCTCTCTTTCTCTCTCTCTCCCACCCCAGCGGCAGTGGTGGAGCTTCAGTGCAGCTCCGGGATGACCAAAGGGTGAGTCTTGTGACTACTGCAGTTCTGGAATATGAGTCCAACTTTCCCACCAACGTCAACAGGCCACTGTCCGTCAAAATTCATATTAGTGGTCCGCAGGATTTAAAATTATGAGTTTGGTGGTCCCTGAGGTCCAAAAGGTTGGCAAAAAGTTGATCTTCCCCCACCCACCCTGACCTCTCAGAGCAAAGAGCTTTACCATCCCCCTCCAGCCACTCTTATTCACTCCTTCAGACATCCTTGGAAGACAGATGAGAAAGGGAGCCCCCACAGCATGTTAGCTCAAGGTCTCACATGGCTCTCACTCTCCACTCCTCTCACCTGGACATGCACAGCATCCTCCCTCCTAAGCTGATCCCTCTCACTGGCCCGCTGAAGGAAGGCCAACTCATCTAACCCCTCCATTTGACTCTCACTCTGGGTGGAGGACCCCAAGCATCCACCACTGGCTTAGTAACCACTCTCAGGCTCTCAATCAAGGCTTTCATTCAGTATTTCATTAGCCCAAATTTAGGATTAAAATATTGTGAGAACTTGTAATCATTAGAAAGAGGAGCAGTGAATACAAAGGGGTAAGACACAGGATTGCTTTAGGTAGTGATCTTAAATAAATATTGGCGGGGGTGGGGGAGGCAAGATCTCTTCTTCTCCAAAAGATATCAGCCTTTTGCAGCTAAAACAGCAGTTATAATGCTACTTAAATACCTATTCTTCTCATAGAAGAAAAATAAGACAGATTCATTTCTTCTGTTCTCCCCTCAGGGAATATAATTCTGAATCTCTCCTCTCTTTATACACTGAAACCTCATCATGTTTTCTTCCTGCCTGAAGCTCAGTTTGCTGATCTGAATTCTAAATGGGGGAGAGATGAATGAGGAATTACTGTCCCCACACAACTCCCTCCATGCAGGCTGATTGAGTCTGAGAGAATGAAATGCTCAGATTACTCTGCACAAATGCATTCCTCTCTATCCCAGTCCAGTTGTGCCAGCTCCACACTTGGAAGGCTAGCCAGAATACAATTCAGCTGAGCAAGAACGCTTTCAGAAATAATTTTCCCCTTTCTCTCCTTCACAATCATCGTAGCCCTAGCCTACAAAGAAGCTACTTCACAGGCTGGAAATATTTACCTATGGAAAATGCTTGGCAGGAAAAATAAATCCCATTGGATTTCCCCAGCATTGGCGAATACAATACAACTGAGGAACAGGCTGACAGACGAATCTCAGAAGTTGAGCAATAGGCTATGGTCACAAGTCATAGGCTACAAGTATCTACACTTTAAAGAAATCCCAGCTCTTTATACAAATGGATAAAAAGCATTCGCTTAGATCAGGAATAGGCAAGTTGAGGCGTACCAGATGGTGCTGAATTACTACTTCTAGCCAATATGGTCAGCGATAAGGGATTTTAGGAGTTGTACTTCAGCAACATCTAGAATGCTGCCAATTGTTTATCCTGACCTAGACAAAATGAACTTCCCTCTTGTCTGCATTGACTCTTAGTTTATTATTCTTTATTTGAGCAGGTCAGATTGAGATAAACTGATTTTAACTTTTGGAGTCGCAAAATGTCATGCCATCTGCTGTAAATAATATTTCAACAACCATCCACCTATTAGCAGAAGCTGTTTTATTAGCCCTTCATCTTAGCCATCTAGGCCAAATAAGTTCAAAAATTTAAGTAAGTAAATTTAAGTTTAAAATTTAAGTTCATATATTCAGAATCCCAACAACCAAGTGTCTAAGGTCAATGTGGCAAATATCACTTTCTTTTTGTGTCAGCCTGCGCAGCGGCAAACTTTCTTCCGGTCTAGCAATTACAAACTAAAGATTCAGTGGCACAAAACATGCTGTTACATTAGAATTTGAAGGATTGCTACAGCAAGATGCCCTTAGAATTAACTTCCATGCTGTAATTCATGAAGTCGTATAATAATGTGGTGCAGATAGATCACCTTTACACATGAGGAAAATACTTCTTTTCCCTTTTTCCAAAGTGATTGGGCAAACTTTTACATCAGATTTCCAACATGATCCCAAACTGAAAATATCATGAAGATCAAAGAGAATGACATTTAGGAATGCAATGGCCACCTACCTACCTGCATCAGATGCTTAAAGAAAGCAAGCAAGCTCTGGTCACTTTGCTCTATACCTTCTTCCGTTGTAGCTTAATATATGCACAGCTTGTGCCATCTTCATTTTGCTCCAAGCTTGGTCATTTGTGGTCTGATCAATTCGTATTTACTAATGACCTATCCATTTTAATCTGCCTTTTGCTAATTAAAGACATTTTCATTAGCTAATTTGGTTTTGGGTAAATAACTAATATAAGTATCTGGGCTGCAATTTTTATTAAGGGAAAGATTTAACATGTGTAGGAAGAAGCTGGTCTTTAAATACCAGGAAAACACAATAGATTCTTCATAGAAGTTATTTTTAGAAAAACTTGGTACCTTAAGTTTTTTAAAAAATTATACTTGAAAAACAATTTGAGAAATTTTCCAAAATGGGACCCCTCATAGCACCCTTGAGCATTTCATTAATTTAGTATATGCAATGTGACTAATTTTGTAGTCAATGGTTTCCTCTGGCATATGGACTACTGGAGCCAATCCAGAAAAAGTCAATTGAATTTGGAATATCTCACCTATTGTTGCTTATCAATGTCATTCAATCACTAAAACACTGGACTTGAATTAGGAAATTTCTGATTAAATTCCAGTTGCACAGAAATAACCTGCAACTAAATAAAAAGTATTACACATTTTCTCATCTTTTAATTCATAATCCATATTAAAGCAACATTTTCATTAGTTCAACTAAAAGTTTACAAAATATGTCAGCTTTCAAATTTCTAGAAAATATTTCCACTTGGGGGAATTGCCTTAGTAAGGATTTTCTTCTTCTTCTTCTTCCTTCTTGGGCAAAATGGATCTTTTCCTTTCTCCTTTATATATATTTTCTAAATATCTCTAAAATTTAACTTAGGATCTCACTCAAGGCACAAATGACCAGACTCAATGTATCATAATTTGGTTATATTATGCAAAGGATAGATGATTCTGAAGAAAGTCTACTGATGAGATTGATAAGAATCAACACCAATGTTATGTTATATAACCATGATGGCGAACCTATGGAACGCGTGCCGGAAGCCATTATTGCCGGCACATGAGCCCTCGCCCAGAGCAGGTCTACTGTGTATGCAAGCAGGCCGCCTGCCGACAACTGATTGTCAGATATCTGGCGCGCACGCGTGTGGGATGGGGGTGCACGGGAGACGTGCATGCATGCACAGAGATGTGCAGCGTGTGCAGGGAGTTGCTCACACATGCACAGAGATGCATGGCATGGGGGGTTGCATGCGCATGTGCAGGGGGCATGGTGGGGACCCGTGTGCATTGCTCTCTGGAGTAATGGGGCAAAAAGGTTAGCCACCACTGTTATATAATCACTCGATTTCCTTCACTGAGGGCTAATCCAAATAGGCAACAAAAATGTGCAGTGATGTACCAGTACTTTTACACTTTGTATGTATAAGTCATAATATCTGCATCAGAGTTCTATACTAAAGAAATAGAAAGAAAAGATACTATCCGTATTTCCAGGATAATCCTATGGGATACTTAATTTACAAAACTGCAATAATGGTTACAATAAAACCTAATCATACCGCTCTTTCACATTATTAAATCAAAAGCATGGTGGGCGATATAACAACGGCTAATGATATGCTTCATCCCCAAGTTTATACATTTGTTGTGACACATACTGTATACATATACTGTACAAAAGGAGAAGAACTTTCATTGCTCACTGTGACAAAAATTTGCATCCTGGTGATGGCTCCATCCATCCCTGAGAAATTTGGAGGATTCAGTCCATCTCTCCACCAAAAGGGTGTAAAATTACAAGAAGCGATTTTCATTAATGGCACAAATTATCCTGCAATTCTGTTATTAATTCTTTTTCATTCTAATAAAAAAAACTTGGTTTTAAAATGTCTTCCAAAGAAAAGAGCAATTTGATAATATTTGTTCAAAATGATTTTGCATTAGTTTAGGCATGAGTAACCAAGAATATGTAAGGATGTTTGTCTTCGTTGTACTATCATCTAGGTTGTTGGCAGCCTCTAACTTCCTATGCTTTAATTAAATTGCAAGAGAAGACATTATGAGGTTGGGGACTCCTCCCAGTAGGCCTTTTCAGATTCAGAAGTGTGGGTGGCTACAAAGCTTCAGAATGATGGAAGGATTTGTAACAGAAAATAGCAGCATCAGTAGCATTTTCTGCTAACTCCATTAGTAAAGTCAACAACAATTCAGAATAAATACCAATAGAGTAAACTAAGTTAACATAAGCTACTTTTGGAAAGGGAAGAAAACCTTGAACAAGCTGCAATAATATTTCTTTGTACTTTCAAGCAACAATCATCTAGTGTTTGAGCTGAATGTTTAGGGCCACTAAATGGGGAATATGTTTTTAAAACAACAAGCGCCAACTCACAAAAAGCACTTGTCTAAGTCACTTATACTGATGTTCTGAAGAATACTATTGTGGTGTGATAAATATTGCTAATTTCATTTGGAAAAAAATAATCAGCAGTGACATCATCTGAAGCTCCTTCCTTGTTTCCGCTCATAATAAGGTTCCCTCAAATTGTTAACAACCATACAGTTTGGCACATTCTAATCTGGTGAGACTTAATAGGCAATAGTAGTCAAGCTTTTATTAAAGCTTCCTGTTCCATAAAGCTGAAGAGAATTCTTTCTCTATATGACACCTACAGTGATAGGTATATATTTATACCCTTGTCCTCAATTGCATTTCGCCACAAAAAAACCATGCTCTGCCAACATCATTTGCTTGCTGTGTCCTAACAATATAACCTTCATCTCATCCCTGATCCAGGGATGAGACTGACTAAAGTAATTCATAACTGAAGAAATGTTAAAGTAATATTTCCCAACCTCATTCAAGGTATATAAACTTTGTTGGGCTTTGTCATCCTTTATCTTGGAGGAAAGTCAGGTGACTAGTAGTACTGATGAGGAATAGCAATGTGGTCAGTAAATGCCATGCCTGTATATTTATTTGATTTATTTATTTATTTTGTCAATCACTTACAAGATAATAAGGATAAGGATAATAAGGATAAGGATAATAAGGATAAGGATAAACATAGTTATGAAAACATGAAATGAATACATATAAGAAAAATAAAAAGAAACAATAGGACAGGGACGGTAGGCACATTGGTGCACTTATGCACGCCCCCTACAGACTTCTTAGGAAAGGGGTGGGGTCAATAGTAGACAGTCTAAGGTTAAAGTTTTTGGGGGTTGGGGAAGAAACCACAGAGTCTGGTAGAGTATTCCAGACATTGACCACTCTGCTGCTGAAGTCGTATTTCCTGCAATCAAGTTTGGTGTGGTTAACCTTGAGTTTGTATCTATTGTGTGCTCTTGTATTGTTATGGTTGAAGCTGAAGTATTCATTGACCGGAAGGGCATTGCAATGTATGATTTTATATACTATACTTAGATTGGACTGAAGGTGGCGTAGTTCTAGTTTCCTGCCAAGTTGAAGTTGAGTGGATAGCACTTCTACTTAAGTTGTAAAGAAAGGCCTTATATTTATAGAAGTTCCTCTCCCACCCATGACACTGATGATTCAACACAGCATAGTCACAGATTGGCATTGTTATTCTGTCATTATCCTGAACAAGTTACTCTCTATTTACCTGCATTGCAAGTGAATATTTTGTAAAATCATCATGCCTGGCACGATATACTGGACACTTTGCTGATCATCACAGAAATAAATTTCTGGTCATCACTGCTGACCTTGACAGTCTCTGGTTTGAAAGGCTGGCTGTGAAGGGCAGGCTTCACAAAAGAATTACTGCATACCTGGGTACATTTGGTGTTTTTGAACTTATATAACCCCATCTCTACAGCAATTTTTTGGCTTTACCTACAATGGCAACAGAGAACATTCCTTTTTTTCCTTCCCTTTCTTTCCTATTCTTATCATAGCCTTTCAAATATTCTGACCTCCAACAATCCTCCTAAAACTTAGCCAACCTCACAGGTATATATGTATCTTGCCTTCAAAACCCATTATCTTTATTGCTGTCCTTGTCCCAGAAAGGCATAAAAGGTTGGAACATTTGACCTCAGCTGCTCACCAAACAGAAATCTGTCTGTCATTATAAAAACTGCCAACTGGTTCAAGCTCGGCTAGAATTAATGGGGCTGAAAGGTTAGAGAGTACAACACTAGATTATTTGCACTTTTTTTTCAATTAAGGGCAAACCATGGACAAATACCATGAACAAATGAAACAAAGATTTCTAAAAAGTGGGATTCCATGACTACATATTGGGAAGGCAGGACCTAATGTAGATTATCAAATTTAGCAAAGAATAACACTGAAAGCTGAATAAGTGCATATGATAAGCAACTGCTAAATCAAACAGAACATTTTAGAGAGATAAACGCTGACTGCAGGATTTGATTCAAGGCAGTTAAAATCAGTAGTAAATGTGATATACTGACCCAAATCAATCATAGCCAAATAAATAAATACATACATTTTGAAAAAGCAAAAAAATATATTAAAATATAACACTGAGAAGACTATTTAAAGCCAAAGAATGAAAAATGGACACCTAGCAAAGCCACTTTAATAAGAAACAGAATTCTGTCAATGATACAAGCCCTTCAAGGGTTCTTTAGTATTTAGTCTAATACTTCATGTCTGTTCTAGCGCAGTGCTGTCAAACTCTCGGTCCATGGCTGGATGTGTCATGCGCTGGCCATACTCATGCCCGGTTTGGCAAAGGGGAAAAAAGTTGTGATACGTCATGTGATGCTGCCGTGATGATGCGAGTTTGACAGCCCTGCTCTAGCGCATAGACCCAATTTCTACAGAAACAGCTGTTTAGAAATTATGCTATCCATATCAGACCAGTTTTTGTTTCAAGGCATTATCTGATATTGTATCATTCTGTTTCTGAGCATTAAAGTAAATTAATGCTGCTGCGCTTGAATGTGAGGCCAGTCTGCTCCTCCATCCATCATGTAATTGGGTATTGAAGGGGAATTTCCCCACTCAGAAATGTACTTTGTTGAGTTTCTGGTGTGGCATCAGTCAAGATTCCAGGGCAGAGGTGGTAATGTAGCCATCATCATTCAGAAACTCTGGAGGCTTCCCGGGTCACTGTTTTATAGATAACCACATCTGAAGTCCTATTTGTGAACCTGGGCTATAGGACTCAGATGGAATTGCTGCCTGTATACCACACCGTCCTCACCCATCCCCCAAATACAGCAGTTTGACTACCAGAGTTGTTTCACTTTGTCAGCTTTCTGGTAGTGGAGTCTCCCAGGCTCATGGTGTTGAGGACTTCAATCTGCTGTTGATATCATTCAGTGGTTGTCTCAATGTTTTTAGTCCAGTTTTTCCAGTAGCCGTAACTCCCCATAAACAACCACATTTGCAGCTGTGCAAGAAGCACAGGGAGTAGCAATTGCCAGGATTCCATATGATCCGATTAATGCAATTCAATTTGAATAAAGCAGACCTGATTACAGCAACTTCGTTTGAACACATTTAACTATATAAATTTGCTAAATAAATACATAAATACAATAGGATTGAATTAACTATGCTACAGTTTATTGTATATAAAACACCATTGGCCAGGTCACAAAACAAACTGCATTGTAAATCATATTTAAAAGCCATAGCTAATTGATTAATGTGACACAGTGAGCCAAAGCCAAATAAACTAATTACAGCCTCAATGTAATATACAAATCCACCCAGTGTTTGTGCCCACCAGAACTCTTAATGTTCCTTGAAATGTTAAGTGCAATCCTTCTGCACCAAAATATCATCCAATCTTGACACAGATGAACAGGTTTGCAAGCATGAGCAGTGATGGTGTAGTGGTTAGAATGCAGTAGTGCAGGCTAATTCTGCTGACTACCGGCTGCTCAGAAGTTTGGCAGTTCGAATCTCACCAACTCAAGGCTGACTCAGCCTTCCATCATTCAGAGATGGGTAAAATGAGGACCCAGGTTGTTGGGGGGTGATATGCCGACTCTGTAAACCGCTTAGAGAGGGCTATAAAAGCACTGTGGAGTAGTATATAAGTCTAAGTGCTATTGTTATTACTATGAGCTTTTGTAGGGGAATCAAGAAAGGCTTGCAATAATACAATCAAAGCTCTGTTCCTTTGCATATGTTTGCTATATGACACATATGCAAAAGAAGTGGGGCTTTGACTGTGCTATCAAGACTGCCATTTTGTTTCTTTTGATCATATCAGCATGAAAAACTATTTTCTGGAGGTCCTTCAGAAGCAAACAATGATATGCTTCCATATACCTGTCTTGTGAAGATTAGACATTGATTGATTGATTGATTGATTGATTGATTGGATTTGTCTGCTGCCTATCTCATCTAGAGGCAACTTCGGGATTAATACCTAGAATTCTGCTCGTTAAATAAGTTAAGACACACTCACACCTGATTATTGTCTCATTGATTGAAACACCTGGCTCTTTTTTTTTAATGATAATCCTAGAGGTACTTTCATTCAAATATGTAGCTTGGGATCATTTTCCTCAATAAATAAATGAACTATTTGTCTCAGACTGATTTGTTTATTTGGGTTCTCTATATCTAATTTTAGGAGTTGTGTGGATATAAATCATATTTAGGTCATATTAATGCAAAATATTGAAAATTCAAGAGTTCACAAGCTTTCAAGCACTACTGTGTAATTACAATATCTGTGCATCAACATATTTTGTAAAAAGGGGATGGTATACAAATTCCCTTTTAAAAAAGAATGGAAATAATTTACTTAGAAAAATGTAAACCCATTTGGATAAACTATAATTCCTATTTGCAGTTTGCCCTTGGCAATAAATTGATATAGATAATATGCATTACATCAGACATCTGGGAGAAATTTTATTTGTAGTTCATCAACGACTAACACACTGCCTGCCAAAACATAAAGATGAGAAGAAATATCTTCTACCACCTTATTAATTTATTATAACAAGATACTTCTTAATTAATTTGTGCCTAACCGTTTCATATAACAGCAGTAACAAAATACTTTAGGATGGCAATTACCTCCAATGTCAAAAAGATGAGGAAAACAAATGTTTAACCATCAGCAAAAATATCAACACTTTCCACACTTCCCCTTTTTTCTCATGGATGACAGAGTTGCACAGGAATTACTGTGCAATTAATTACAGTGCATGTTATGATTGAAACTATATTTTCCATCTAAAGATAAACTAGCCTAGGTGGAAAGATATGGCTGTCAGTAGATGCGGGAAGGGAAAGAAATTGGTGCAGGAATGATCAAAACTATGCATTGTTTTTTAATTAGCTGCACATATGTTCCACAATTTACAAGCAGTCAGTAACATATCACATGCTTCTCTATTATTCTACTTGAAACAAGTTTTTTGCTTTAAGAAGAATGCAATTACTGATAGATTTTTTTTTATACCGCCTTTATCATTTTTATAAATAAATCAAGGCAGCAAATACGTAACGCTTCGTCCTCCTCCTACTTTCCCCACAACAACTCTGTGAAGTGGACCCGGATGAGAGAGAAGGGTTAGCCAAAAGTCACCCAGCCAGCTTTCATACCTAAGGCAGGACTAGAACTCATAATTTCCCTGCTTCTAGACTGGTGCCTTAAAAACTAAATCAAAGGGGCTTGAATTAACTAATAATTATTCTGAAATTTTTTTTTTAATTACATTTATATGCCGCCCTTCTCCGAAGACTCAGGGCGGCTTACAATTTTTGGGATACAACTCAATGCGCTCAGCAATAGCCTTCATTCCATTGTATATGCCTGCTTATTACTAAGCGGCATTTTTACAAAGTCAGCTTATTGCCTCCAACAATCTTGGGTCCTCAATTTACCTACCCCGAGAGGATGGAAGGCTGAGCCTGGTGGAATTCGAGCCTGCACTAATTGCAGGCAGCTGGAACTTAAGTGCTAGGCATTTAACAGCCTGCACCACCAAGGCTCTTCAATAATCTCTTGGAATATTTCCACACTTCTACTTTCTCCTGCTGCAATCTGAGTTTATATTTACCGCATACAGTAACATTCTAGCTGTCCAATCATGGTCTGGTTATTACACTACACCCTCAGATTGTCTTTTGTGATTGTCTATGGCATTATTTAATGTTCTGCAAATCATCAGGTTTGCTTGTGAAGCCAAGTGAAATACTCCTATCTGGATTGTTCCAATCCTTCAAGACTTCAGAATGTATTGTAAAGAAAACTTTTTGTAATGCAAAGTTGCACCTCCTATTTTACTTAACCACATATACTTCTGAAAGATTTGTTGTAGTAACCATCTGTAATTGGATTTTAATATACTCCAATATGATTTTCCAATTTACAGAATCAGAGCATCAGACAATAACTGATAATGAATTGGTTAAGTAAATGAAATACCAGACAATAATCAATAACTACCAAAGTCTACAAATAACACCGTTGCAAAACTCCATTTCTATTTTTACTGATTTCAGTTAAAACCAGGAGTGGCTGTCTTTAGTAAAGACAGACAATTATATCATAGAGTTGAACTAAGAGTAAACGCCAGCTTTTTGAAAGTTGATTCACATAATCCAGTTGACTAGCCATCTGTAAAAAATGTCTATATCATTTCTCTACCAGTGGTCACCCAGTAAAAACCACTGACTTCCTCCTTTGAGAATAAATCTCTTGCACACCATTTAGACTTAACATTTTGAGCATTTACATTAACAACAACAAAATATAGACCTACATGTGTCTTCGGCTGCACACAAATAACAGGTTATGGACAGGGTCTTATTTTTCCTTCTTCAGGTATCAGAAACTAACAGCACATATTTACTATTTCTAGGCTAGTTGCCATCAGAAGGCTTTCAAAGCGCTTATCAATCCAACAAGTTATATTAATCAACCTTAAGATCTTTTTATAATCTGAAGAGCCAACCCCAAGCCAATACCAATTTCAGTTATCCCTTGACACTGACAGAGTAGGGTAAAATGAAGATGTTGAATTGACAGGTAAGCTAATTGTATGTTAGCCTCAAGCACATTTCTTCATCAGATGCACCTTAACGAAATTTTGATAAGGTCACTGATTTATCAGAGAAAGTCTCCAGGTTTTATTAATCTTATCCTCAGCCTTTGTAAAGATCCTTTACTTAATCTATATATATTTCTGTAACTGATATAATGTTCTGTTTGTATTTTGCAAGCGAGAAAAATAATTACTTTTTTTCCTCTTCATATGAGACCACCGATGTATCAGGTGGGACTCATCAATAGTTCCCTAAACTTCCATCAGCAATTCCTTGGAATCACAGAAATTTCTGCATGCTTCTTAAACGATGTTTCATTTTTTCTATTAAAAAAAGTAAAGCTAAATGTAATGTGTGTGTTTGTGTGTACACATATATACATACATGTGTGTATGTGTGTGTGTGTGTGTATAAAATGTACATATTTATTTATTTTAACATATTTTGCACAGGAGCTCAAAGTAGCATACATGGTACTTCCTCTTCCTATTTGTCCCCACAAGAGTAGATCTGTGAAGTAAATTGCCTGAGGGAAAACAATTGACCCGACATCGCTTGGTAAACTCCATGGTTGAGGATAAAAATAAAGGTGGGTCTCCCCACTCCTGACTGTCTCCTAAAATCATAGTCAAAAAAGAAAAAAGATATAGATTCTGCTCTTTCTTTGCAGATGGAAAACTGCATTTAATGTCTCGCCAGTAATATAATCATGATCACTAGTCTACTGGATTAGAGCAGCCAAGTTAAATACTTAATCATTTTGAGACTACCTACTGTATTACTAAAGCCTAAAAAGGAGAAATTATTGAAAAAATTAGAAAGGAAATAACATATTTCATAATATTTTATTTTCATGAAATGTAAAATGATTTTTAAACTACTGATATATTTTTCACTCTTTTCTCCTCTATTTTTAAAAATACATTATATAATAAGTTATCAATGTTATATAATTTATAGTATCAGGTCTTTGAAATACGTATACATACCCAGGGGTGTCAAACTGGTGGCCCACAGGCTGGATGCATCACATACAGGCCATGCCTGCCCCAGCTCCGCAAATGGGGAAATGTGGCAAATTGTCACGTGACGGCAACATGACGTGGCAAGTTTGACACCTGTGTACTAGACATACTACACAATAGATCTCATAAATCATTCCATGAAACCTATCAGAGTCTACCGTTCAAAGACACAGATTCTCAAAATCCCAATCTGGCTACTCTCTCTGGAGATCATACACAGATGCAGGAGATTCTTCCACCAGGATAGCCAACACTGTTGTGGCTTTACAAATTAGATCCAAGGTTATGTTTCACTTGCTGAGTCATTTGCAAGACACGCTACATAGCAGAACTCTAAATTGCAAGGAGAAGACGTATTGACATATCTTTTCATAGGAGAAGGAGAATTTTTCCATCTATAGCATTTGTACACATCAGAACCTCATAACATAATCTGACACTGACCTCCAGTGATATTTATTTCAACCAACCTCAAACATACAGTTCAGTATGTATATCGCCATAATCTACAACAGTTTTTAACATCATAAAATCTTGAAATAAAAATATATAAAACTCATATGAACATAACAGCAGTCAACCAATAATAATCACATGATACCATAACCTAAAAAATTCATTGTTACTCAATTTCTGCAAAGTTGTCAGGCTAAGCCAGGGGTGGGCAAACTTTTTGATTCGAGGGCCACAATGGGTTCTTAAACTGGACCGGAGGGCCGGAACAAAAGCATGGATGGAGTGTTTGTGTGAACTAATATAAATTCAAAGTTAGATTACTTTACGTAGCCTTCTGGGAGAGCAAGAGAACCCTCCGCTCTTTCGGCTCCACGGGCTGGATAGAACAGCCGAATGGGCCGGATCCGGCCCCCAGGCCGTAGTTTGTCCACGGCTGGGCTACGCACTGGATAGGAGCTATTGTGGAAAAAAATCTGGGTGTGAATCTAAAATATCTTTCAGAAAATGTGGAGCTACAAATAATTTTTCCTGGGAAAAATATGTTAATTCCTTGAAGAAGAGACAATTCTAAAGATATCTACTAGTCAAGCCATATAGGAATTTATAGGCTACAAACAATATTTTAAAATATTTTGAATTTCATTCAGAAACCTATTGGAAGCCAAGGAGAATGTGTAACACAGATTTAGTTAATTATAACACAGATAAACATATTTTTGTACCAATTGGAGTTTCTAAGTAGTTATCAAAGGCTGCCAGTATACAGCACAACAGTTGTCTACTATACTGTATTTTTCCTATTTCAATAAGCTGCTTAGGGAACACATACAATATTGGTAAGCAGCCTTATAAATATTTATTTATTTATTTATTTAATTGGACTTGTATGCCGCCCCCTCTCCGCAAGGACTCGAGGTGGCTCACAATTAAAACACAATACTTCAACAATAAATATTTAAAAAAGAATTAAATCAAACAAGCCCAATCACTAAGAACCCATTAAAATAATTTTAAAAACCCCAGGAGGTCAGTCCAGCCCAGCCTGTTCAAACAACCAGGTCTTCAGATCGCGGCGGAAGGAGCGAAGATCAGGAGCCAAACGGAGCTCCAAAGGGAGTTGGTTCCACAAGGCGGGGGCCACAACAGAACAGGCCCTTTCCCGGGGCACCGCCAGCCGACATTGTCTAGCCAATGGTACCCCAAGGAGTCCCTGTTCAGCGCGACAGGGCGATCAGTGTTTGATATTGGCAGGAGACGCTCCTGCAAGTACCCCGGACCCATATTGTAAAGGACTTTGAATGTTAACACCAACACCTTGAATCTCATTCGGAGGGCAACCGGTAACCAATGCAGCTCGCGCAGGAGGGGTGTAACATGGGAGTATCGGGAAACTCCCATCACAACCCACGCAGCCCCATTCTGCACCAGCTGAAGCCTCCGGATGGTATGCAAGGGCAGTCCTAAATAGACAGCATTGCAGTAGTCCAGTCTGGATGTCACAAGTGCATGAGTGATCGTGCGAAGGGCATCTCAGTCCAGATACGGGCGCAACTGGCGAACCAGTCGGACCTGGGCAAAAGCCGCCCTGGTCACGGCCCCCACCTGCTCCTCCAAACTAAGATGTGAATCCAGGAGGACTCCCAGGTTCCAAGCCCTGTCCACAGGGGGCAACACCTCTCCCCCTATGACCAAAGATGGAATCAACTGACTGGGCCGAGATGCTTGTACGCACAACCACTCAGTCTTAGCCGGGTTGAGCTGTAGTCCGTTCCTGCCCATCCAGGTCCATACCGCATCCAGACATTGGGTCATCACGGAGAGGGCATCAGTAGTACATTATAAATAAATTAAGGTATGACATGGACATTTATCTCTTTATTTGTTGCCTTGTTTATGAAAAAAAAAGCAGGGAAGGTTTGACAAAACTCCAACTTACATATTTTGCTTACTTTGAAGTTCTTGTTTTTCCCCCCAATAAGCTGTTTTAAGTATTTCAAGCCAAAAATTGATATGCAAATCTTTACAAATATAGCTATTGCAACTATATTTTTAAAACTAAATAAATGAATGAAGTTTCAGCCATTTTCAAGAATTCCAATGTATTAAAAGCTAAAGCATTTCAACTCCCAGAATTCCCAAGTTAGCATGCTTGGAAAGTTGAAGTCCACACATCTTAAAGTTAGCAAGGCAGAAAACATTGCATGACTAAAGACATCAATTTTCATTAAGAATGTTTATATTACAGCACGGCAATATTCAAGTTTTCTGGAAATAACATTGATTTCTACTCTAGAATTAGTTTAAGACAATTTAAAATTTAAAATTAAATACAGATTTAACAACTACATAATGTCTAATGTGTTGCATTGTTCCTGTTCTGTTGTGGGGAATAATTGGTGAATAACCATATATGAAACTTTATTAATCAATAAATGAAAATGTGGTTTGAACATTTAATGCTTTCTTTGTTGCTTTGGACACTGAAAAAGCAGAGGAAAGATTGAAGTCCTCTTTTGAAGTTAGTCTTGCAATCATTATATATTACATTATATTGCAGTTGGAAATGGTGATTATATATGACTCCTACTCCCATTTTAGAAAGTACTCCCCAAAAGCCAAAATAAGCTTTATGGCTTCTGCCACATGTGACACTTCCCCCAAGCATGTATCTAGCTTTTTAAAAAAAAGAAAAGGGGGGGGGAATGTCACTTCTTCTAGAAAAGAGTGACAGGTGAGTATTTTTCCTTCTTTCTTGCCTATTGTTCTTGGCTTCTTCCATGGTTTTTCCTTGTCTTCTTCAGAAGCGTTTATTCAGTTTCCTTTTCTTTTTGTATTACCTCCTTTCCATCTCTGCAGCTACACGTACACACACACATACACACTTACAAAACATACAAGTCCCAACAATCTTCTGTTTTGTTGCCTAGGTAACCTGCTTCCTCCCTAACACCACCTTCTAATATATCTGCCTAACCTTTGGGGGTTAGCGGGCAAGTTTGACATTTTCAGAGAACATTGTAGGCATTCAAAGAAAAACAGCACCACAAAAGGAAAGCCATTCCCATTCAAAAACAACTGTTCCAGAGGGCAATGCCAACACAAAATGTCAATACCAGAACGCAAATTGAAGAAGGCAAATCAGATTATTTTCTCTAATTCCTCATGTTAGTGATATTGACTAGCACTAGTAGCTCAATCAATCTCTCTCCCCCCCCCTAATCTCTCTCACACACACACAAATACCGACAAAGCACTGGACTGCATCCACCAATATTTTCATTTATTTTAAGTTTTCTTAACTTAAACTATTTTTTAGTTTTCTTTAACTAAATCTAAAGGCATTTTGGGAATTATAGGAATCTATAATTAAATCTAAAGACATTTGGGATAAAATTATTTATTTTACAGGTAACTCTGGAAACTCATGCTTTATTCTTGGGCAGCCAATTTTTTAATATTTTCTTTTACATTTTAATTAGAATATTTAACTTTTACTGAAAATAGGTTTAGATTTTAAAGTAAAGTGAATCAGAGGACTTGATGGACACCAAGGAGATCCCTGCAGTTATAATATGTCTCTCCTTGTCATATTGGATCCCCTAAGACTAGACGCTTCATTTTCAGCTTTCTAATAGTGTCCGGTATGCAGGCTCATTAAAAAGAGTTGAGGCATTTGGTTTGCAATCTACCAGACATCCTATGGCTTCAGAAATCTTCTGAGGATCTTTTTAAAAACATTGTGTTGTTTTCATCCCTTGATCTACTTCATCAAGGAGGATCCTGCAAAGTGTTCAAAGAAAGTGAAAAAGACTGTTGTAGATGGCAGCTATGATGCAGAAATGATTCCTGCGTCAGAATGATAAACCCTATTATCTTTTTACTTAGCACAGAAAAAATAGCCTCAGAATCGCAGGGGGAAATGGTGGGTCAGTGACATAAGTCCTTCCACAGGTTCTATGCCATAGGCAGAAATGAACCACAGGTTCCAAACCTACCTTTTTGTATGCAGCCTCCACACAAAATTTTGTTTGCACATCACTTTGAAAAGTCATACTAATTCTTAAAAATCCTTTTTCCAAACCAACTGCCTCCCACACACACAAAAAAAAACCCTCATTGACACATGTGCATCACTGTCTTGTTCACTGCAGCCATCAGTCCCCTCAAAAAGGTTTGATGCAATTACTAATCATGTAAAAGTTGCTCATCTATCATAGAGGTACTGATGACACTAGAAGTTCACTCTAGCTGGTACTGTTAAATGTCAGGTTAGGGTATAATAAGTCTCCTCATCCAGGACCTTATTATGGATGGACCCAGCCAACCTAGCAGCCAAAAATGGGGGGGCTCAGAGGGAGTGTCACCTAGCTTTTGGGATTGATACCAGCTTCAATCCCAAGGCAGGGAAGATTGGCTGGCAGTTGTCATTTGGAAAGCCCTAGTGGCTTTCAGAGGCTCTGTCTCAGATTAGCAAACGTATGAACATGAGCCAATTTATTGAGGCCCCCAACTCCTGGAGCTAATCACTTTTCCAATCAGAGAGAACCAGAATCTATTCAATTTTTCTACCCCAGGCAATTAATGGACCTGGATGAGTTTCAAGGAGAGCTTGGGTTTTTTTCTTCTGGATCTGATAGGGAGTTCAATTGAGACTTTAGTCTTCCCTAAAATGGAGGCACGATGAGAACTGTGGGCAGGAGTCTTCCTATGTGGCCTCTTCAGGTTGATTCAGCCCTTCGAGTTCTCTGGATTTCCAAGGGGAGAATTGGTATGTAACAGGGTTCACTATGGTTGACGCAGCTGATCTGGCATATATAAATAAGAATGGATAGGCTTTGAGAAGTAACAAAGATATCGAAAGTGTTGTTAAAGAAAGAACAAATCCAACCAAGGATGTGTAAAAGCTCATATTAGGGATTATATCATGGTCATAAGAGTGGCAAAATACATTTTTCTACTTTTACCAAATCTGCAGATAAGTCAGTTGACAGCTCTATTTATAGAGATGCGTTCTTACAGACAAAATTGCTCAAATCTGCTCTTGGATGAGCAGGTCCTACCAAATACTCCAAGGGCATGATCTTGTCGTGTTACCCAGGAAATGTTTTATCTTATGACTTCTGAGGAAGTAGGTAATATTCTCAAAACAATCATCTGTCCACCTATTTATTAAACCCATGTCCACTCTTGTAGGTTAAGGCTCCCAAAAGGTGTTCTGACCCAAACTGGTTCCAAGAGAGCAAACACAAGACAAAGGCAGCAGCAAATCTTTTAATGTTTAATCTATGAATCCTGTTTCTTCACAGATAAAAGGCTGATTCTAACTAATTAGCTCCAACAAGAAAGAGCCTTGCCAATATTTTGCAAGGCTGCCAAAAATAGATAAGAAATAGTTTACAACACACGAGTCTTCAAATACCAACTGTAATGTCCACGAGGCTGAGTTTCAAAATGTCTTTGCTTCCTACAAAGAACGTTTGCTGCACAGCTGCCTTTTATCTTCTTGAAGGAGGGGCTATTACCTTGCAGCCTTACTCCCAAGTCACCCATGCTGTTGTAGCTGCTCTTTCCTGCGAGCAATCCTGCGCGCATGCGCACTTGACACAGGCTCCTCGGGAACCTCCTCATCACTGCTGCCAGCCCCCACAATCTCTGAAGGCAGCAGTCCACTCCCTAATGTTCCTGGCCCCCATCTGAGTCCTCGCTCTCCTCAGCTGTCCACACCTGCTGCCGGCTAACCACAACAAAAGATGGCATCGGATTAAATCCATTGATGGCAAAATCATTCATGAAAAAGGGTTTGTGGGCTTCCAAGGAAGACGTGGTGAACTGTAAAAGTAAAGCAGACAACCATGGCAAAAGATCAGAGAATCAATGAATAGACCAGTTCTTCAGAAACTCTCCAGATAAAGAGAGTATAGGATATCATTCATATGTGCTCCAGACAGCTGTTTCCTGTGAGGAGACCACAGGAGAGTAGTATTCTGCAAGTCTGAGCTCCAATAGTCAGGATTAACCATTTTACTCACAACCACAATAGAGCTTTTTAAGTTAGCAAACCTCACTTTGTAATCACTTTTGGAAATTGTCTATTAACTATCTTAAAGCTATTAGGGCAACAACTTAAGTTACCAAATGAGTTTAACTTCAATTCTGGACAAAAGAAAAATTAATTGCAAGCTTAAAAACATTTAAAAAGTGAAATAACAGCAAAATATTAAATAAGTTTTTGATTTATTAAAGTTACAAATGGATCACACAAGTCCAGATAAAATTAAAAGCTTTGGCTATAAGATTTTGAATTTAACTATAAAAAATAGTTTCTTGTTGTTCCTCTTGTCATTTCTTTCAAAATACCTTTTGTTTCTATGCACAGAAGCAAATATCACTATTGATATTATTAACTATTGATAATATTGATGTCTAATTACGTTTTTAAAAAGTATTTTTGGTATTTCCAATGTTATAATATTAGGATAGCTAGGTATTTGTATTTGTATTTTTGCTGATGATACAAAGGGGTGTAACAGAGTTGATATTCCTGGAGGTATTTGTAACATAGAAAACAATTTGGCATTGCTGGAAAATTGGTCAAATAATTCTAGACTAAAATTCAATGTTCCTAAATGTAAGATCGTGCACTTGGGGGCAGGGGGGGATCCTTGGGCAGAGTGCAGTATATGGGATACAGAATAATAAAAGAAAAAGATTTAGGTGTGCTCACAGCAGGTGATAGCAAAATGAGCAATGCGGCCAAACAGCTGGCAAGGCAAACATAATTATGGGATGCATCACTAGAGGGATCACCAGCAGGAAAAAGAGGTCCTAATCCCCTTTAGTCAAACCCCATTTGGAATATTGTGCTAGGTTCTGGATATGTCATGCCCCTGGTGGAGACTGACTCTGAGGGAGAGGAGGAACAGCCAACAGGGAGTTGAAGTGTGGCTCTGGAGGTTGTAGAGGAGGCAGGGGAAGGACAGAGGTTGGCTGAGCAGTCAGAGGAGGACCCAGGCCCATCCCCTCTCCATCCTAGGGCATGCAAGGAAGAGAGGATAAGGGAGAGATGCGGTCTACTCAGGAGGAGAGGGCCTTGATCCTCTTCATGGGCTGTAGCTGTGACAACTGAATAAGAGGTCGGACATGTGTACGGGCGAACGCTGGAAACAAAGCATGGAAATATCTCTAGTTCATGGTTCCTCTCTGAGTTTGGCATCCTTCCCAGTGCATGTTATCTGTGGACGTCCTCCAGACCTTATTTTGCCTGGTTTGTGTTGCTTTTTTCCTTCTTCTTGTAACTGTTTGTGTGGGAGTTTTTTTGTCTTCCATCAAGAATATTCGGAGCTTGGAAGCAAAGTGAAGGAATAAAAGGGGCTTCACCTGTTTTTTGTGACTGTGTTTGTTTTGTATCCCACCCTGGGTCATCACAGAATACCTCACTTTAAAAAGGATATTGATAGGATTGAGCGAGTCCAGAGATAGGCAACAAAAATCATGTAAGGTCTGAGGGACAGAACATATCAAGAGAGATTGAAGGAACTGAATCTGTACAGCCTGGAAGACAGAAGAGAAAAGGGTGATATAATTGAAACCTTTAAATATATTAAGTGTATGAATAAGGTTCTGGAAGGCAATATTTTCAATATTAAGTAAACATTTAGAACACAGGGGCAGAACCTCAAACTGACAAGAGGGAAGTTGAAAAGTAATGCTAGAAAGTACTGTATTACTTCATAGAAAGAGTAATGGAAACTTGGAACCAACTTCCAGCAGAGGTAGTGAGTCAGTGTCCATCATCTGACATTTAAAAAAATAATAATAATAATAAATACATAATTTTTTTAAAAAGACAAAAACTCAAAAGGCAGACTCGATGGCCCACTAGATTTTTTTCTGCTATCAGTTTTCTGTTTCTATCCATTGTTCTTTAGTTATTAATTCAATTTAGGTAAACTCATCTTTTAATTAAAATCTTTAGTTCCCCTAGCATCCAATTTTTTAAATTGTGTATCTCTTTTTTGTTTTAGAAAAAAATTCAACACAAATCAATTTTCCCACAAGAAGGTTATAATTAATTCCAAAATCTTACTTCAAATTTATTTGGATCTCTAATCATTTATAATTTTCTATAATCAACAACTTATTTAGCTTTTTGCTGTTTACTTCATTCTTTTAAATTTTAAGTTCTTAAGCTTGCAGTCAAAATTTTCTTTCATAAAGGATTAAAGACAGGCTCATCCAAATATGTCAATCCAAAGATGTCTAATAGCTGAAAAGTAGTTAATAAACAATTTCTGAAAGTGATTAAAAAAGGAAATATATGAACAGTGTCCTTTTAAAAACACCAATTGCAATTTGAGCAAGATGGCTAATCCTTCATGTCCCACTGCTCAAAACTCCCAGAGATCACTGTCTTATGGTCTCCTTACAAGGAGCAATTGTCTGGAGCACTTGTGGGTGTTCTGCCATCCTCATTTTGTCCAGAGAGATTCAAAGAAACTGTCTATTCACCAGCTCTTTGTTCTTTGCTACATTCATTGCCAAAGAACATCTTCAGTCTGTCATTTTTCCACCAAAAGCCAAGGAAACTAAGTAAAAAGAAAAAAAATACAAGCCAGTTTTTAGTGATTGTTAGCTAGCACATACAAAATAACACAAAAGTGTAACAGTGGGAATATTAAAGGAGATATTTGAAGAACTGAGTCAGAAATTAATAGCTACAATATCAACAGTGTCAGTAATGATGTCTGATTCTATGCATAATGTCCAAAAGAAATATAATGAGAGAATGGCAAATATGGAGCATATTTTATCTGATGAGATAGAAAAAAATACCAAAAGTAAAACCACAAATAACAGGACAAGAATGATTTTGAAAAAGATGCTTTACTGGATATACAAAAGAAACCCACTGAAGTTTTAAAAATTAAAGTGGAAATACAAATGACAAACCAAGAATGACCTAGAAAATGTTTTACAAAAGATGCTTGTTAAAGCCCTTGAAGAATCGGTATGATGGGATGGAGAAGAATTAAAGAGAAATCAAATCCTACAACAATATTTGAATGAACTAAATATTAAGACTGACAGAAATAAAAGGTTGGTATATAAAATTGGTTTATTTCATGAAGGTAAAATAAGATATTTCCAAATTCTGGCAACCTTTATAGACTTTTTTCTGAACAGGATTGAAAAGTTGATGCTTTGTCAATTTGCTTATAGGTAGGGGTGACATATGGGATGAAGAGATATAGAGGGTGAAAAGTTATTAAATTTGTCTATATTTGCAATAAAAGAAGTCATTTCTTTATATTTTCATTTTTCTTTATCATAGTTTTTCTTTTTTTTCTTGCACTTTTTATACTTTATTACTATTCTTTCTTACTTCTTTCAGTTTACTTTCTATTAGTTTTTACTATTGTATTCAAAATTCTTAATAAAAAATTATATTAAAAAAAGAGAGAGGGGATGCACCTACCTTAAAAGAGGGTGTAGCCTTCCTCAAGAAGCTATCATTGAGCCCAACAATTTTGGACAATTTTTGTCCAGTCTCCAAGTTTCCCTTTTCAGTAAGGACGTTGAGAAAGTGATCAGACTATAGTTCCAGAAGACCCTAGAAGAAGTAGATTATCCGTACTCATTTCAGATGTGTTTCAGGTTGGGAACAGTATGAGACAGAATTGACCTCTGGTGGATCCCAGCTGGGGCTGTTGTGCCTGTCCTGCTTCTTCATCTCTCATCAAGTTTTGATACCATCAATCTTAGTATCATTTTGGACTGATAAGTGTCTGAGAATGGAGGTATGCTATTGCAATACTTCTCCTTTCTCTGTGGCTGGTTGTTGTTAAGGGGAGGGGGGTTCCAGTTTGGAGTCCCGAGTTTGTAGAACTCTTTAAGACTTAATGCCCTTACTTCTCTTGCTCAACCTCTGTATGAAACCACTGAGATAATCTATTGCACGATCAGGTATCATCAGTATACTAAAGATACTCAGCTGCATACTTCCACCTGGTCAACCAAATGATGTTGCTGAGAACTTCTCCTAATGCCTGAAGGCTGTTTGATCTGGATGGAGAGAGAGAGGCTTAAACTCTCTTCTGTTATTCTGGTATTCTGTTACTCAATCATGGCAAGACAAGTGGATATGTTTTTTTCTGATGTCAGAAAGTCTCCATTTTTTGGTTCCGAATGGGGGGATACTTCTCTATTTAAAACTGGTACACAATTTGGAGGTCCTCCTGAAGAGCAAATGGCAACAATGGCCAGGAAGAGTTTTGAAGAGATACAATTGGTGGGCCAATTGTACCCTTTGTTGGATCAGAAATCCCACCTAATGACCACCTCAGGTATGATTTAATGCAATGCATTCTAGATGGATCTGCTTAAAGACTGAGTGCTGGAAAGCTATTCAAAGCTAGAGCTGATCCCAGAATATAACAGAACAAATAGTTATGGCCACATCTTAATATGCCCACACATCTCTTCCACATAAGTAGTACAGGTAGTCCTCAACTTACAATAGTTTTCTTAGTGACTGTTCAATGTTACAATGGCACTGTAAAAAAGTGACTTGTGATCATTTTTCACACTTATGACCATTGTAGCACCCCCAAGATCACATGATTTACATCTGAATGCTTGACAACTGACTCACATTTATGATGGTTGCAGTGTTCTGGGGTCATGTGATCACCTATTGCAATCTTCTGACAAGCAAAATCAGTGGGAAAATCAGATTCACTTAATAACCATGTTACCAACTTGACAACTGCAGTGATTCATTTAACAAATGTGGCAAGAAAGGTCATAAAATGGGGCTTGGCTCAATTATGGTCGTAAGTTAGGACTACCTGTACTAGTTATGCTTTCAGAGACAATTCAAGGTGCTAGTTATCTCCTATAAACCCCATTCATGGCATAGGCTCCAATTATCTGAAGTACTGTTTCTCTCTCATAATTCCTGCCCACACCATAAAATCTGACAGAACTGATGCATTTTGGGTCCCATTCATTAAGCAATGTTATCTGATGGAACTAAGAAAGAACACCTTCTCTGTCATTAATACCTGCCCTTTGGTACATCATCTCCTCCAGAGCAACAGACTGCCCTGACCCTGAAAATATGTTTTGTTTCCCTATTTCTGGGATAGATCAGGCTATGCCCATCTGGTATGCAAAGTCTATTTTAGTTACGTGAAGACTACTTCCCCATCCATCTGCATTCCATTATGTTTACTGTTATGATACCTTTTGTTTGAGCTAAGGCAGGGGTGTCAAACTCAAGGCCCGGGGGCCAGATCTGGCCCACGGGCTGCCCTGGAAAGAGCAAAGAACTGGCCCACAGTGCCTCTGCCAGCAAAAACAGAGCTTGGGAGGGCCACAGGCAGCCCTCCTTAGCTCCATTTTTGCTGGTGAAGGGCTATAGGAAGCCATCGCAGCCAAAAACAGAGATTGGGAGCCCGTTTTCGTGGGCAGAGTGCTTGGGCCACCACTGGCACCCCAACACAAGTGACACTGAGCTGGTCACATCCACCCTGGCCCCCAAGGTCAAATACAACCCTGATGTGGCCTCCAATGAAATCGAGTTTGGCACCCCTGTGTTAAGGTGTTATGTCTGTTTTTAATATGAATAACAAACAAAGTCAGTGTTGAATTGTGCAGCCTAGATAAATAATGTATATTGAGGACAGCTTACCTACTCAGTGACTGAATAGCAAGAATAATGCTATTTTGCTTAAAGCAGGATTGCACTTTTGACCAATAATACTGTAATGTTGGGAATACTGTCTAATAAACCTGCTACATTGTCACAACAGCTGTCAGTGGAGCAAGAATGTTTAAACTTTCATTAAAAATTATCATTAACAACACACTGACTGTAAAAAGCATGTAATCACTGCAAAAACATTTAAGGAGCCTTCACTGACATCTCTTGTAATAGCAGTTTACATTTGCAATTGATTGCATTACTTGGCTAAACTACTTCCTCAGATTTAAAATTCTGAGAAACTCTGATGAAGATAAGGATAGGGAGGCACTAAGCCAGGGGTGGCGAACACGCGGCTCTCGAGCCGCATGCGGCTTCCGCCAAAATGAATGCGGCTCTTTGCCTCTTATATTATTATTATATTATTATTATATTATATTATTTTGTATACTGTGGCTCTTTGCCAAGTTTGGATTTTGTTATGCTGCTTCTGAGGAGGGATCTCTGAGGAGAGATTTCCGAGCGCGTAGTCCCGCCCCCGGCTGCGTCATCCCGTCTCCCATCCCTCGGAAACAACTGCACGGGCCAGCGAGCGTGGTGTGGCTCTCTGACTCTCACAGTTTAAAATTGTGGCTCTTTGTGTCAAACTTGTTCGCCACCCCTGCACTAAGCAATGGCTTTCTGATTTGAAAAGTTGCAGACATGACTTAATGGACCTATGATATAGATAGAGTGCCTGTTATTAGTGTCATCTTCACTCAAAGGTAAAATAGTTTCATTCTAGTGTTTCGTGTGTGTGTGTGTGAGAGAGAGAGAGAGAGAGAGGGAGAGGGAGAGGGAGAGGGAGGGAGGGAGGAGGGAGGGAGGGAGAGAGAGAGAGAGAGAGAGAGATAGATAGATAGATAGAGATAGATAGATATGACTCCTGGCAACTACCTGGAAAAGTTCTTGCAGTTTTTAAGGTAATTTTTTCCAGAAATGGTTTTTCATTGCCTTCTTTATAGGTCTGAGATTCACTGGCCCAAGGTCACCCAGCTGGCTTCATGTCCCTCCCACAGTACCTGACATAGTGTTCCAGATAACAGTCTGATTAGTGCAAGCCTAGAACAGAATATAACTTTCTCATGATCTCAATATGATACCTCTGTTGATGCAGCCTAAGATTATACTGGCCAATTGGCAGTTGTAGCATACTATTGACATGCTTCATATGTGGTCCACCAGGACACCCATAATTTCTAGGGTAGTGTCTTAACCACTATACCAACTGATTTGGTGTTTTATGGAAACAACCATAAAATGTGGTACAAAGGAGCACGTAGATGGCCCTGGAGGAAATTCATAGAGATCATTGGCAAAATATGACTCCAGACCATTCCAAAAGCATGAGCTAAATTTGGGTAAATAAGCAGGAGAAAGACATTTACAATTGCTCTGTCTTCACAATCTTTGATATACGGCGGAAGACAGAAGAAACACTGTCAGGCTTTCAATACTGTTATTATAACCTCTATCAATACAGTTCTAGCATTTCTTGGTCTACTTCTAAGGGCTCAGCAGCAATATTGAAATGGTTTGTCAATGCCCTTTTCCAGGATTTTTTTAACTGTCGAATTTAGCTTATAGTCCTGCTATTTACTCCCATCGAAGTACAAATGTAGTCCAACTCTGCTTTGCTTCCAAGCCTATCTTGATTTTAATTAACAGAGAGAGTAACACAGCATTCCCATAGCAAGGCTACATACATCTTTGAACCTCCCATCTATTATATCTGAATGAGATGAAACAATACTGGAATTGAATAAAAGGGATTAATATAACAAAATATTTTGAAATGGAAGAGAATTTGTTTTGTTTATAATTGACTATAAAAGGGTCAGAATCCTTTAAGCTAATAAATCTATTGGCCTATCTTGGATCCAACAACAAAGGAACAGCGCCACCTGGAGTTGAGAAATGGAAATACATATAAAATCAGGCTAAATGAGGGGAAAATGCAGATCCAAAACAATTTTAGAGATAAATATTTTTATGAATGTCACATAGTCAAGCTGTATAATCCAAATTAAATTAAATGTTATTTAATGGTTTGTAATTCTACTAATTTGATGCAAGAAAATGACATGTAAGGTGCTAGCTAATACACCAGTTATTTTCCTTACCAATCAAATTAATTCAAGTCACTATACAAATCCTTTAAATAATTGCAATTACAGGTGTCATGAAATAAATTTGTCTAGTTTTCAGAATTCTGAACTTAAGGCTACAACAGATACAGCCAGAAGGTAAAACGGATTCCAGAGATATGGTAAAACTTCTGGATCGGGGTGGTGATGGCAGAAAACATAGGTTCTAGTCTACCTTTAGTCACAGGTGCTCATTATAGGACTTTGGCACTCTCTCTCTCAACCCTACACATCTCACCTGGTGTGATTCCAGGGCAAAATACGAGGGGGAGATACCGTACACCAGTGATGGCTAAACTTTCTGTCGTTGTGTGCCAAAAGTGCACGTGTGCATGTGCTTGCACCCATAATGCAACACGTGCATGACCGCCCTGCCCCATGCACATGCACATGCAACCCCCCCACATGCACTGCATGCCTCTGTGCATGCAACCCCCACACATGCTTCGTGCCTCTGCTCATGCGCGGCAGATACCCGACAATCAGCTGGCTGTCAGGAGGCGCACGCACATGCACAGTGCATCTGTTCTGGGCGACGGCTCGTGTGCCGGCAGAAATGGCTCTGCGTGCCACTTCTGGCACGCATGCCATAGATTCGCCATCACGGCTGTACACTGTAAATCTAATTTTAAAATGCCACTTGATTTTAGAAATTGCTATATTCTTCAAGAAAATTATTTATCTCTTCCCTCCAGTTCTGCCTAAGAGAAAGTGGTAGCAGAGTCCACAGTTTTAGGAACAGTATGAGGTTTAGTTTCCCCTAATTAGTGATCAAAAACAAATTTGATATGAGGAGGGAGCAGTTCAGCAAGATTAGCTTGGCTCTGGGACACATTTGCAAAACACTGAAAAACAAAACAGAATCATTGCTGCTCCTCATATCACACCAGGCCAAATTAATCACTGGTCCTCAATATTTTTAAAAATGCCTTTCAGGGGCAGATGCCATCCAGCCCTCTGTAACAAGAAAAAAAGGTGATTAAATTCTTTGTTCTTGACGAAGAAGAACTGAAGCCAGCAGTGTTAACAGGAAGAATTATGTTGGTTAGTATTTCTTGAGATTCCATACAAGCAGGTTTCCTTTTTCTTACAGAGAAAAGTAAATAGTCCCCCAATTTGCTGCCCATAAAGAGATGTTAGGAACTGCCTGGCTGTGAGCATTAGCAGCATGAGTAGTTCATATATGAAAGGAAAAATGGAGAGGAACCAGAGATGTTTCCTTGAAGCTAAGTAGGAGCCTGCCTAGGAGTCCACAGGGAGCACATTTCCTTCTTAATCTACTCCATCAGTAATTGTTTCCTAATGACAATGTCCTTGTTTGGCCCCAGCAGACTCAGGGAAAAGGCTGACACTGACATCTCCCATCTCTTCACAACTATTATGTCTATTCCATTAAGCAGTGCGTCCTATTAATTGCTGCACATTGTCCACATTCACAGCAAAGAATCTTCAGAGGTAAAGCAACAGCTTTCCAGGGCACCTATATTTTCTCTTCTAAAAAAACCTTTAAAATGATGGCTCAGTGATTTTCATATTTCAGAAAGAATTCTGTAAGGAAAATGAAATGCACATAAAGCTTTGATGACAGAAGGTCTAGCTGTAACAAATATGAGGCGGCTACTATACTTCAGTGTCAAATCCTTAAAAATAATATGCCCTAATCACTTCAAATATGGACTACTACAATGTGCTTTATATAGAATTGTCCCAGAAAATTACTTGGAATCTGCAAGTAGTCCCAACATGTGGTAGCATGTGAAGTAATGAGCATGACACAATATGCCTAGGTCACACCTGTCAATGAGCTGCACTGATTTTCATTTGGCTTCTCTTCCAATTCAGGGTGTTTACTATCTGTAAAGCCTTTCATGGGCAAAGCTTGGCTATCTGAGGGTACACCTATCTCCAGGGGTGGGATTCTACTGGTTCTATCTGGTTCTATAGAACCCCTTGTTAACTTTCTAAGTAGTTTGGAGAACCAGTAGTTAGAAGCAATCTCAGTTTGTTTTTTTCCACCCTTATTACATTCTTGGCAGACAGCCTAGACTTCCTGTATCCGGAGCTTCTGAGGCTTGACTTTCTTAAAGGGGAAGGGTTGTTTTAAGATTTTTACACTGCTGTTGGGAGGAAATACTTCCCTGGACTATCAGCACTTTGAAGAAATAATTGAATAATGAAGCAAAGCTTTTAGTGACAGGGAACCAAGATGAGTGACATACAGTAATGCTTCTTGGCTAGCTAGAAGGATTGACATTCAAACGTGAGTTTACATATTCTTTCTGAGTTTTGGTCTAAAACTGGTTTTTGGTGAAGGTTAATTCTGTGCTTGGTGAAGTTTAATCCTGTGTTAATTGATGGGATAATTTCCCCTATTCAGCTTCAACAAGCAACAGCTACTGTTGTGGATTTAATTATTTGGATTGTGTTTGAATTTTTTCTTGCCTCATGGTTTCTTTTTCTATTTGGGGAGGGGGTCTTCCTTCACTGCTTTAATACTATCTGGCACTGTCCTTTTGGGGTATACTTTCAAGAGGCAGGATGCAAGCTTGGCACTGATTTTTTTTACTGCCTTTTGGGGGGCATGTGACCTTTCCTTAAATCTGGGTGATTTCCTTAGAATATCTTGTGAGGTGAGACCAGCTGGTATTTTTAAGTGTTCAAATGGATCTAAGGATTGCTTTTCCTGGGTCTGCTTTTTCTGGACAGCTTAAATGACCTCTCTGCTAAAGGGTTTCACTTTATGAGCGAGAGTTGGCTGCTTGATAGTTATCACTGCATTTTAACTATTTTCATTCCTCAAGGTGCTCTAGCACCCTGCCTGATTTGTAACTCCAGCTTGCAGGTATTTTTAATCTAATGATTGGTATTTAGGGCAGCTTTTTGCAAGCAAAGAAGCTTTTCGTATTTTTGTATAGGTAATCCTTGACTTACAACAGTTCATTTAGTGACCATTCAAAGTTACAATGGCACTGAAAAAAATGACTTATGACCATTTTTCACACTTATGACCGTTGCAGCATCCCCACTGTCATGAGAGGCCAGGCAAGGAGAAGCGCCCCTTGACATGAGTGATGTCAAGTTGGCCATGCCCACCCAGTCAGATGCCAATCTGATTCATCTTCTCTTTTTTATGATGACATTGTTCTTAAAAAAGAGATTATAAATAGAGGTTCTTCAGTAACTGGGAATGAATGGCAGGCTGACTCTGATTTTGGACACCCATGTATCCATCATTGGAATAACAGAAAACATGTGTTTGGAAAGGATCTTAGAGGTCTTCTTATTTCTGCCCTGAACCCTCAGGCCCTTGCAGATAAATAACCATTCATTCATTCCTTCCTTCCTTCCTTCATTCATTCAATTTCTATGGCTGCCCATCTCAGTCAATGGCTTCTTTGCTCCATTAATGGACTACTCACAATTTGAAGAGATAAACTATTCCACTGCTTAATAGCTCTCATTGTGAGAAAATTCCTCTTTATTTCAACTTTGGATCTCCCTTTGTAAATATCCATTCATTAGTTCTTGTGCTATCTTCAGGCACCAGGAAGAATAAATGCATATCCTCTTCCCTGTGACAGTCCTTTACGTATTGTCCCTACTTAGTTCTCTCTTTTTTAGCCTAAACATATTCAGTTCATTTAATTGATCTTCATTTAGCTTCCAACCCCCTCAGCATCTTCATTGCTTTTCTTTGCACTCTTTCCAATTCACCCTTCTTATATTACGAAAATCAAAACTTGACACAGTATTCCATATAAAGGTAAAGATTTTCCCTGTCCACTTATGTCCAACTCTAGGGGGTGGTGCTCACCTCTGTGTTTTAACCAAGGAAGCCAGCATTGTTCAAAGACATTTCTGCAGTCATGTGGACAGCATGACTATACATCAAGGAGCACAAAACACTGTTATCTTCCCAGTATTCCATGTATAATCTGATTAGCACAGCATAGAACAGAATATTACTTTTTCTTGATTTCAACATATCTCTTTTGATTCAGCCTAAGATTGCATTGGCTATTTATCATCAAAGCACACTGCTGACTCATGTTTAATTTCTGGTCTACCAAGATTCCCAGATACTTCTCAGAAATGCTTCTTTTGGAGAAAGACATCTCTCATCTTTTATCTGAACATCTAGGTTTTTTTCTGCCCAAACACAGAATCTTACATTTAATTGCATAATATTGGATGGGGCTCAATGTTCAAGTCCATCAAGATTCTTTCTCATGATCTTTTGAATCATGAGCCTGTCTTCTGAGGTTCAAGGTTCAAAAGAATCAGAGCAGTTTTTCCCAGCTTTGTGCTGTCTACAAACATGATGAACCTTCCTTCTACCCCCTCCTCTGATTAAATTTATGAAAATGTTGACAATCACTGTACCTAAGGCAGAATGCTGGGATACCCTACTGCAGATGTCTCTCCATGTACGTAAGATCCATGAAGGACATAGCTTTCAACCAACTGTATAATATCTGATAGCAGGACCATCAAAATAGCATTGTTCCATAGTATCAAAAAGGACAAAGTCCTAAAGAGTAAGTATTACACATCCACAGCATGCCTTTAGCATACTCTGCTGTTTTATTATTGAAATCATCTGGAATATTTGGATTCTGACAGTGTATGAGAAATAAATAAATAAAATTTATCAACATCCATAAATTTATGCCACCTTCATCCAAATCTGTCACATCGTTCCCTTTTCTCTTAGTTTTACAACAAAACACAACTATCTTTATATTTCTTTTGTTCGTTCATGCTCGTTATCATTTACTCATCTTACATTACTAGTTCTATCTTCCATATGACATGGTCAGCATCTCCACCAGGCATCATCAATTGGGCCTTTCACAAAATGTTTTTTAATGAGATGAAGATTAGAGTACCAGTTCTTAGTTTTACCCATGTCCCATTGCTTGCTAACCATCATTTGTGGTGTATTTGCCCAGTAGGTGACAAGGACAATCGAAGTGAAATTTTACCCCAACCAGTTTCACACCAGTCCATTCAAACAATATTTATAAAAACCTGTAAACCAATATACTGTTTCACCAGCTAAGAGATATATGCAGTATACTGATACATCTTCAGGTTATGCCAAATTTAATACATCGTCATACATACTGCACATGCATCAGGAAATGATAAATTTCACAATTTGTAGCTTTTCTCACAAACTCACAGGAGCTGCTACTGATAATTTTTGGTTATCATGTTTTTGGGTGCATGTGTGGTAAATATACTAGTTTTTATACTATCTTTTTCATTACTGAATATTTGTACATCCTTGGTTTTAAAAGCCATATCAATCAGTTAAAGAAGACCAGTAATGATGACAGATACTGCTGAATACCATTATCAAAGACTAGTGGAGTTTGTAATTATTTTAATATTGTGTACCGACTTTTAATCTTGGAAAGTTACAGAAATTCAGGATCGAATTCATTCACAACTTCCAGAATCACTGTCCTTGCTAGCTGGGAATTCTGTATATTATGCTGTAGCCTTAATGCTACTAGATGTTCTCAGATAGAAAAGGCTAATTTAACACTACAGGTGACAGACAACACAAGCATAAAAAAAATGTGTACATCTTCCAGTACAGTAACATACTGAATTAATGAAGCCTCCACCTTGACTAGGCTTTAATGCTGAATCATGACAGCTAGGCTGCCGATTAAAAGGAAGCAAATGAAACAAAGTGGGCCTTCCCCCCTCCCATGCATTAACTGAAAACCTATCAGCCAATGTCTGACAGAGGTTAATGAGGCCATGGAAACGTAAGGCCAAGGGTCAAAGCTTTGTGGGACTATTGACAACAGCTATCAAGCCACAAAAATGACTACAGTACAAGAACAACCCCAACATCAGTTTCTAGGTAGACAGAAGATATTAGGGTCACCCTTTCTTCCAGTCAATTTTGACAGTACCAAAGAACATTCCAGAAAACAATCAATCAATCAGAAAAACAACTTTCAGTCTTAACAAGTTTTGTATTTTTGAAATACCTACGTTCCTTTCAACAGAGAGCCTACTTTCTCTTTTTATCAAGGCTCATGGATTAAGCCAGCTATATTCAAACTTCCTGAAGTCAAGAGCTGCCCTTAGCTTTGGAATATAGTGTCAAGTATGGTACACTCAGTAAGGTAAGTGTATTAAGGCAGTGAGGTCCAGACAAAACTAAATCTGATTTTGTATAATTAAAATGTATAACTATTTCAAATTGAATGAGTTACTATTAATATGATTATACCCCATAAATGTAATAAATTTTCCCCTTTGTTGCATTAGTTATAAGCCATCGTATAAGCCATCCACAAATTGCAGAAAGTCATATTACTGCAATGGGCACATTACAACTATCTGATCTAGGCTGCAAAACACTAGATGGGAATGAAGAGATTCAGAAGATTCTCTTTGCTACAATCTGGTAATGATCTGGATTTGTGCAGTCCTGGTTTGGATGGGCCAACCTTTTGGACCTCAGGGACCACCAAACTCATAATTTTAAATCCTGGGGACCACTAATATGAATTTTGACTGACGGTGGCTAGCTGACGTTGATGGGAAAGAGAGAGAGAAAAATAGATGTGACCTAACCTCTCTCTCTCTCTCTCTCTCCCTCCCTCCCTCTCTCTCTCTCTCACACACACACACAAACACACAGAGGCAGGGGTGGCATTCAAATTTCTTAACAACCGGTTCTGTGGGCGTGGCCTAATTTGTGGGTGTGGCTTGGTGACTGGCTGGGCATGGCTTGTATGTAAATATTATAAATATTTATATAAATATTGAATTTTTTATAAAAAAAGAGCAACTTTTACCCAAAATCAGGCAGAACAGGCAGGCAGATTAAGTTGCTCACAGAATCACAGATTCATTCAGAGATCTGTGAGATCGGCTACCTGAGCCTGTCACATAAAATTTGCTTGCAAGCAAACCCATAAAATTTGCTAGCAAGCAAACTCACAAAATTAACTCACAACACACCATGTATGTAAATATTGATTTTTTTATTAAAAAAGAGCAACTTTTACCCAAAATCAGGCAGAGCAGGCAGATTGAGTTGCCCACAGAATCACAGATTCATTCAGAGATCTGTGTTTCTGCCATCAGCTAGCTGAGTCTGCACTGCTTCAGTCCTACGGAAGGTTCGGCTCTGCTTAAAGAGATGAAGATCTAAAGATTAGCTAGAAAGCAAGAAATCCAACGATTTCTTGCTTTCTAGCTAATATAAATCTCCTGGCACAGCAGAACAGCTGATGGTTGGAAAAAAGAAAAATAGCAACTTAGCAGGCAAGTTTGCCAGGTAAGGAGTGAATGGGCGGGAGGGCGGTCCATGTGGGCAGCGCAGCCTTGTGTTCCTGCTCAGCCTGGATTAATTGCTTTGGAGGTTGTTCTGGGGGTGAAATTTCTCTGTGGACCACCAAAATTTTCTCTTAGACCACCCGTTGGCGACTGCTGCCCTAAACACCTTGGTAGAAGGATGAATTTTCACTGCTTATTTAGTCTGAGACTGCTAAGAATTAGCTAGTCAGTCTTAAGAACTATCAGAGATAAGGGAATTGCCTGGGAAAAGACCACCTAACACATCATAAACTCATGAATAGAGACCAGCACTAAATCTACAGCTCTTACCCTGTGTATTGTTTAGCCATTTTCTTCTGTATTACAAACTGCACACGACTGTCATGCAAATTCCCACGATATCCTTAGAATCACCCGATGTCTATTATTGTAACTCAGTATGTGGGCTCTCTTTTAATGCCAACATTATACAAGTAGTTCTCGACTTACAACAGTTCATTTAGTGACCGTTCAAAGTTACAACAGCACTGAAAAAGGGACTTATGTCCATTTTTCACATTTATGTCCATTGCAGCACCCCCATGGTCACATGATTTATATTCAGATCCTTGACAACTGACTCATATTTATGATGATTGCAGTGTCTCGGGTCCATGTTTTGAGACCTTCTGACAAAGCAAAGTTAATGAGGAAACCAGATTCACTTAACAACCTTGTTACTCATTTAACAACTCCAGTGGTTCAGTTAACAAGTGTGGCAAGGAAAGTCATAAAATGGGGCAAAATTCACTTAACAAATGTCTCACTTAGCAACATAAATTTTGGGCTCAATTGTGGTCATAAGTTGAGGACTACCTATAATGCCTATAAAACATGCATTAAATTATATTTGTTTTACCCACTGTATTCTAAACAACCAATTAGTGCTTGTAGGTGAGGATGTTGCGAATCCATTTATTATGATCCTGAGGAAAATGGCTCTTCCAAAGCTGCTCTTTATATGGGGAGCACCTTTCAAGGAATTTCTTCATGTAATTCATTAAGTACTTATGGACCAGAGCAGGGAAGGAATAAGAAGGCTGAGCAATTGAAATACTAATTGTCAGGAAATGCCCAGAATAAAGCTACCGGCCTTTTTGCAGTTTATCTTTAGTAAAACCTCAGAATCAGTGAGCCCTTCAGTACTATTTCTTCTCAAGTAATTGTAATTGCCTCTGACTTATTTTTGTTTTACACCTATATGAGAATATCACAGCTGAACGCTGTCTGCCCTTCTGTCACATGATCACTCAGGTATATACTCTGGTTTTATACTCAGAGAAATTGTCTAGGAAAGAAATGTTTTTGCTCCTTTACAATGCACTTCTCACAGGGGGAGACTGGAAGTTAACATGGGCTAAGGTGCCTGGTGAAAACCGGGGGGAAAGAAGACATGGCTCACAAAACATGGCTAATCAGGCCATTTTGAAGCAGCTGGAGTTTTGCTTACTCTGGGGCAGCCCAAGAAGGCTGAGGTATCCCAGAGTGATCTAAACCACAGCAAGAAGGCGAGATCAGAGAATCAATCACTGGATCTTGTTCCAGAAGAAGATATTCTGCCAATCTGGGAAATTGCCAGCCAGGTATAATTAAACCCCTAATGTCTAAATAGGGAGGAACAGAAAAGAAAACTACACACAGAGACAGCCATAAGCTTAAACTAAGCACATGTCAACTAGAGAAAAGTTAATCTAGAAACACAAGTTTACTAGCACAAGTAACAGTAAATCACTGTTGACTCTTATCCCTTTATGGCCAAAGAAGTAAAGGAGGGTAGAAATACAGTTGTTTAAATGTGTAATTGAAAACTGCATAATTAGCTTTGCACTCTTGAAATTGAAACTAACAAACTTCAAATTACCTCCTTCCATTTCTTTTTCTGAATTGTTCTGTTTCTTTTGAGAGAACCCTATATACAGCCCCCAAATGAAACAAGTGCCCCAAGATAAGGCGCTGATTAAGTTCAATTCCTGATTGCACACAGATTACAGTAATAACCTTTGAGTTCCCAATTTCCACTTTCTGTGCTTAGCAGGAACTGTTGGTTTTCAAACCAATAGGGATGCTCAAGCTGGGAATATACAGCATTTGGGAATCTGCTATCAAAAGGCAAGTCAGGAACAATCATACTTTCTGAGTAAGCTTTAATTAGTTTTTCCTACACTTTTGGCTTCTTTCCTGAAACGGCCTTGCTGCTCTCTGTTTTTTTTCTGTGACGTAATCAGAGTCTAAAGAAGCCTAGCTCTCAGTTTTAAATTCTACTTTGAATTCATAACCAAAATGTTGAAAGCAGCATGTACACACAGTGAATTTTGAGCTGCTGTTATCCATCCAAAACAGAAGTCCTTTGAATTTCATGTACAATAATATCCCCTTATGGTCTAGTTCTTTCTCTCATCCACATCTAACAGCATTGTTTGAAGATATCTATCTCACCAATTTCACCAGGGCTCAAACTCTCCCAACCCAAAAATTACCAAATCTCTATTTTGTTTTTGTTTTTATTTTGTATAGCCAATCTCACATTTGTGATTTATTTTTGTAATGCCTCATCCCAATTCTAATGCTGCTTTTTTAATCCATTGCTGCCTTTCTCTGTCTGTTAGAATTATTAGAAACTGGCATACGGTACTATGCTGTTTGTTATCCTAGAAGACTGGTGGTTTTCTAGCCAAGTAGTTTTCTTCTTTTAGACTCTAAAATTTAGAGCATACATAGATGTACTGAATGCTGAAAAAAATGTCAAAATTATAAGTGATTATTTGAGCTATTTCTCTCCGAGCAGAAGAGATCATTAGCACCTTCTTGAATCTGTTGAAAGAATCCCTGTAAGTGTTCCTATAGCCTTTTTCACATGTTATACTTGCAAATACATGTACATAACTGAACCAAGAATGCACAGTACTGACCATGGATTGCATATTTCATGATAAAGCCATTCAACCCTGTTTATTATTTATTTACAGAATTCATAGGCTGCCTATATCATTCAATTACTCTAGAAGGCTCACACTAATCTATAAAACATAGTTTAAAAAAACTCTTCCCCTCAGGTGCCAGACTAAATGTTCTCATAGCTCATGCCTCCATCCTAGCCCAATGCTTGGGGAAGTGACAGACCTTCACAGCACTCTGGAAGGCTAAAAGTGTAGGGTCCCTTTGATCTCATGGACCGGGGCAGCAACAAGAAGCCATGCCTCCTAGGTCTTATCAGATGGCAACATTTAAGGAAGGGGACCTGGAGCACCCACCTAATCTAACCTTATAGGGCAGGCAGATATCCTCATGGATTTTTGACAGGATGAAACCTCTATTTTAATTAAAGGTTGGCTTTAAATTAGGGTTTGGCAATGTCTAATAGCCAAGGGGTCACTTATGGAGAGGAAATGGGAGCTGGGGTTATTTTTTACCCCAACTGTTTTAAACTATTTTTCTAATAGAGTAACTCTATTATTACAAACACAGTAGTTTTCATTGTTTTTCTGTCCCAAATTATGGAAACCTGTAATCTGGATCAGACAGGGTTGTAGGGGGCCACAAGAAAGAAAACTGTGGCTCTTGGGACTCAGATTGCTAATCCATCTTAAATCTATTGCTTAAATTCATGTTTGGCTATATTTCTATCATTCATAAGAACACAAGAGCTCTCCTGGATTAGTTCAATAGTTTCATTAGCCCCTCATTCTACTTCCCACCTGGGTTAGCCCAATATTTATGAGATATTTAGAAGGATTAATTTACATGAAGGCAAGAGCCTATTAAGGCCTTGGCAGAAAGCAACACCATGGTGACCTTTGTTTCAGATAAGTTTAATGAGTAAAATGCAATAGAGACAAAGGCTTAAAAGCGTCTTAAAGACATATATACAAATACACACAGGAACCAGAAATGCCTCACTGAGGCACATAAAGATAGAAGACTAAAAGCAAACACAACCCCATAACAGATTAGATTTTTGACTGATTTTAAGTTTTGTATCTGGTAATTGTAATTGTGTTTTGGGACTGTTAGTTTAATTCTTTTTTAAGTATTTATTGTTGTTGTTTTATTGTGAGCCGCCCCGAGTCTTCGGAGATGGGGCGGCATATAAGTCCCACTAATAAATAATAAATAAATAAATAAATAACATCTCCCCTTTCTTGGTATGACCAACACTTTCTATAGGTTGAGCCTGTCAGGGGGGCATGAACATCTGCCACTCTGGGTGATGACTGGCTCTCTCATATGAACAGGGTCTCTTTGCACTGAGAGCTTCTCTGACCTCACTAAAACCTCTGAGTCCAGCTCGCCATTTCCTGAGGCATCTAGCCTTTGGCTACTGCCAGGCACACCGACTTGCTCAGGACTTTTATCAATGTCGACTGTGCATTCTTTATTGTCCATAAGTGGGTTTGGTTTCGGTGACTGGCTCTAACCCACCCACTGGGTATGAGAAGTCCGGTTGCTCAGCCACACGCAAATCCACAAGATTGCGCCGGTAGTGCGTTCCTCCAACATCCACCAAATAGGAACGTGGTGCCACTTGTTGTAGGCAGCTACCAATTTCCCAATGGCCTGTCCAATCTCCGGGCAGTGGTCTCATCCAAATTCGTTCCCCCACCTTCAGCTCTGGCAAATCTCTCGCTGATTCGTCGTATTTGGTCTTGGCTACTTGCCTCTTCTGCTGCAGCCTTTCAGGGACCCCTTGTATCACCATTGGCTCGAGCAACTTATTTGCCACGGGTAAAGATGTCTTTAATCTCCGTGACATTAATCTTTGTGCTGGGCTACTATCCATACCTTCGGTAGGAGTACTTCTCCAATGTAAAATAGCCTTCCACGGATCTCTACTTTCGCCAGGTGCTTTCCTACATAAGTTCTTGACAATCTTTACAGCTGATTTGGCTTTACCATTCGCTTTGGATGACGTGGTGATGAAGTAATGTGGTCGAACTCCCACCCAGCAGCAAATTTCTTAAATTGCAGACTTACGAATTGAGGACCGTTGTCTGTGATCACTACATTTGGTTGACCATAACGTGCAAACTGAATCTTAATAATGGTCTCAGCTAAAGAGTCTGATAGAAGTTCAATTTCCCAAAAGTCAGAATAGTGATTGACTATTATCAAATGCTCTTTTCTGCATAATTAAACAAGTCCATACTAACGATCTGCCATGGTCACGGTGGTATCTCATGTGACATCATAGTTTCTTTTTGTTGCCGATATGCATATTCATTGCAGATAGAACAGTTGCTGATGAAGTCCTTAATCTCACCTCGCATATTCAGCCAATACAAAGTATCGCTGGCTTGTCCATAGCATGTCTCCCCGCCAATGTGGCTTGAATGAATGCGCAATAACATTTCAATGACCTTGGCACTATGACTCTCGAACCCTTGTACAAGATGCCATTTTGTACAGTGATCTTGTCTCTAAAGGACCAATGTTCCCTCACTATTATGGGAACTGCCTCTTTCTCATCTGGCCACCCCCTCAGCACAATATCCTTCAATGTTTGTAAGGCCACGCCCGTATCCATATGTTGCCTCAACTGATGTAACTGCTGATTCGTAACATTAAGGTAATCTGCTTGGTTAATTTCAGCAAAGAAGGTTTGTTCCTGTCACAACCAGCAAACCATCTGATATTCACATTCTCCTCCCGAGGCGGCCTGATCTACTGTGGCTCTATCCAAAGTATCGCTGATATACATTTCACATCCTGGCTTGTAAATAACATTGAGATTATAATGCTGTAGACTGAGCATCATGCTTTGCAAGCGCTTAAGAGCACACAAAAGGGGCTTCTTAAATATGGCTATTAGTGGCTTATGATCCGTTTCGGCTATGATTGCATCTCTGCCATAAAGATAGTAATGAAAATGCTGGCAAGCAACTACAATACTTAAACATTCTTTCTCAATCTGCGCGTAATTCAGCTCTGCTGGCGAAAGAGCCCTGGACGCATATGCAACCGGCTCACCTTCTTGCAACAAACAACATCCCAGACCCTTCTTGCTTGAGTCACTTTGAATAGTAACTGTCTTTGTGATATCATAGTATTTTAACACTGGGGCAGTAGTAAGCAAGCGTTTTATCTCTTGTACTGCCTGGTCATGTTTAGGAAGCCAGTGCCAAACCGCATCTTTGTCCAACAAACGTCTCAATGGCTGGCACACCTCAGACAGGTGTGGCAAAAATTTTGCTAAATATGTAACAAAGCCAATAAATCTCTGCATTGCTTTCGCATTGGTAGGCGGTGGCATGTCCACAATGGCTGCTAACCTTATCTGGATCTGCTTTTAAGCCTTGTGATGATAAAATATGTCCATGAAAGCGGACTTCTCGCACCTTAAACTGCAGCTTCTTTATACTAAGCCTCAGCCTCACCTGCCTACACCGTTCCAATAGTGCTATTAGCTTCCCCCCATCATGGTATGCTCCGCTTCGTCATCTGTTTCGCCACACCCAACTATAAGAATGTCATACGCTATTGGCTCAATTCTGCTAATATATATTATTTGTATTTATATGGAATAACATAAACACTGGTGACAATTGTTTTAAATACTGTGAAACAAGATGTATTGTACTTAAAATGTACTTAATACAGCAACAACAAAATTCACACTTAGTAAACATCTCAGATAATATTTAAGAAGGCTTGATTGTGAAAAGAATCATTGATAAGACCACTATTCATTACGGTAGTTGGAATGTCATTCATATTGCCTGTTTTTCTGATGTCTTGGAGTGAAAACTCTAGAATCCTTGACATGATGTAAGCTAGTAAGCTAGTAGTGCTTACCAAGCATGTACAGAATGTAGCATATGAATTTATCTACAATCTAAGTCTATAAATGTATCATATACTGTATGTAGAGGCAAGTAGCCAAGAGTAGCATTTTAAAAAATTGGGAGAACAAAGCTATTGCAAACTTGCAGAAATATATTACATATTTTTGTAAATATCTGAAATAGCTGTTTTTCATAAGGCACAAAATATTTTTTTCTAGAACTTTAGTCAAATTCGCTTGATCTCTTTTTTGTACAATTATGATTTTCCTTATGTTTTGGTTTTTTTAATGTAATTTTTCTATATTAATTCTATATTAATTGGTTTTTTTAATGTAATTATTATGTCAGTTCAGATCATATAAAACAGTAGGAACTGAAATCTAATCAATAAGTTTATATTTTTGTCATTTGTTTTATTTTAATTATTTAAATATTCGGATTTTGGTATATTTGCTGGATTTTATACATTTTAATTGAAAGGCAATATGTTTAGAAAAAATTAATGAAGAAAACACATTTCAATTTATTCCTTTTAGAAAAATTTATATTATAGGTTTTGCCAATCAAAACATTTAAGGAGTGCCTATTTATACAATACAGTCTTTATTGATTAACCCTTGGGCCATATCAAAGTGCAAAGTTCCAGCAATAAATTGTTGTTAAAATTTGATAAAAACAATTCAAAATGGAATTTAGTAAAATACAATTTAAAATGGAATCAGAATAAAATACAATTTAGATAAAATAATAATAAAATACAATCTAAAATGAAGTTGTAATAATGTAGAATAATTTAAGATATAGATAAAATATGACAGCATCATACTTCGGAGTCACCCCTGCAATCCACCCCAATCAGTCCCACATATGCAGATCTCAACCAGATCATTTTGTTTAAGTACTGTGCTACGTTAAATGTTATTTTCAAGTTCTGGCCGGACATAAGGTATTTTGATATGGGGATCCCAATGGGTCATTCGTCTAGTATATAGACCAAGATACCTGTCTCTCACCCTCTTATATATGCAACAGTCAAATAGGATGTGAGTCAGGTCCTCTACCTCCACCGCTCCGCAAATGCAGAAACACTCATTGTACGGTATAACATGAAATCTCCCATATCTGACCACTGTGTCAAGCTGTTCGAATTTCGCTCTTGTAAATATCTCCCTAAGCTGTTTTGGGAGTTGTATCTTCAAGTAACTGTCTACTTGAAAAGTACGTTTGTATTTATTCAGCCATTTCAAGTTACCCACCTTACTAAGGATAGCTATGTCAGTTTGTGCTTCTATATCCTTAATTCTTTGGGCAACTCTTTTTTTAGATTGTTCTCCTGTTACACAAGAGACAGGAAGGCCACAGCTTCTTACAAAATTTGTTAGTTTGGTGATCCAGGAGCTTTGTGATTGTAGTTTCATTTGCTCTAGGAGTGCCTATTTGATAAATTCAGATCACTGTTCATGATAAATCCAGGGCAAATGAATTAGGCTTGACAGGTTCACTAGAAAAATATTGTACATCTTGGCATCATTTCAACTCAGAAGCAAATCTGCCTGAGAAATGAAGGACATCAGTACAAATACTGTGAATATTTACCCTGGTACCATGGCAGATGTTATTTTTAATTGGGCTATTCAGTACTATCCAAAAAGCTACAACAGCTGTTGTTGTCAGTTTGTTTTGCTATTTTTCATTTCTTTAGATACATTAATCATCCAGGCTACCTTTTTTTACCACCACTCCCCCTTTACGCACATTAATTTGTTCCAACCTTCAACCATTGTTCTCTACTGATCTTTATCCAATGATATCAAGATTCTTACTGCTAACCCCATCAATAAGTTTTATAATTGCCATAGCTACCATATATCAAAAGTTTCATGAAAGATGGGAGTTAAATCCAAATTAGATTGCTAAATTAGAGATTCCATTGATTATTTAAGAATGCCTTGTATTATTCTCTGTTCTTCACTATTGACTCTTTACCTGTGATTTGACATAGTCATACTCTTCTGTCCCACGTGGAAAATTTCGAAGAGAAGTGAGGTAGTCAAAAGTGATCACTGCTGTCTAGAAAACAACCCAGACACAAAATCTTAAACCACATTCTCTGTTTCCTAGTGTTCAGTAAAAAGCATTTTGATACTTCTGATTCCATATCTAAAAGTATAGCCCTTCAATCAGAACTTGCACTATGTTCCCCTAGTGTCAATGAACAAAAAAATCCACCCATGGTTCAACACAGTACACTTTTTTCTACATTAGTTAGAAATCCCACATTCAGTAATGTGTTAAATTCTGAACACAATAGTTTAAGGATTTAGATACACTGGAATAGGTTCAGAGAAATGCAATAAGGACGATCAAAGCAGTAGAAACAAAGTTTTATGAAGAGAACTTATTTTAGCCTTGTGAATAAGTATATGTAATGCCACATATGTCAAAGGATGTTCCAAAGAAGATTAACATCTGTTCTCCCTCTCTCCAAAGGAAATAATGGATATAGATTTCCAGAAGGCCAATGCCAATTAAATGTTGGGGGGAAACTTTATAATAATAGTATCAGTTTGACAATGGAATCAGTTACTCACAGAAGTAGTGGGTATGCATTCAAAAAGAATACAACCCTAACCCTAACTCACACTAAATAGGGAATTGCTTAAGAATCCCTCTCCAACTCTATAATTATATTGCTATTGCTATATTATTCTAAGCACAATCCAGTCTACATACTTACCTTTGTGCTAAACTCCTTGACAATTTTTTTTCAATATCAGCTTCTACATTCAGTTTTAGTTTAAAATGCACAGCAAAAATAAAGCCTTAAGTATTCACGGAGATTTCAAATAACAAGACTTTCTACAAAGTAGATTAAGGATTACTATTTCAGATATTCAGAATTAGAGAGGAAGTAACAGGAGATCTGTGAAGATTCTCAGCCATCCAGGTCATGATTGTCCTAAGGGTGCTTTTCAAGAGGCAACTGGACTTTCTTGTTTTTTCTTTGAAGACATTTTGCTTCTCATCCAAGAAGCTTCTTTGGCTCTAAGCTGAAGAAAGTCCAGTTGGCTCTTGAAAAAGCACCCTTGGGACAAGTAACAGAAGGATTTATTTGGTTTCTTAGAATTCATCCACAAATTTAGGATGAAAATCTAAGTGATAAGGGCCTTGCCTAGCCCAATTTCTACTTCACAGAATCATGACAGAACAAAACTAAACTTTGTTGTCCAATCCCTTGAATTTTCCTTCTACCCATCTTTTAGAACTGTGAACATAATTCATAATACAGGCATCATATCTGTTTTTACAGTGACTAAATCTTATTTGTTAGTATTGATAAGTATCATACATCAGAGCAATGTAGAGACAAAGAGAGAAGAGTTCATATGATGCAATATCTGGAGCAAATGTCTTTTCTATAGTTTTTTTTATTAGACCATCTCTTTCAATGATATCTTTCAAATGTGTTAGTCTCCATGAATATTATTGGGAAGTCTAACACACTTGGAAAATATCAGGCTAGGAAAGGGATTAAAGAATGAGCCAGTCATGTAATTAAGAATGTTTTGTAATATGATTTTATGACAAGGATTTTAGAACTTTAACAATGTCATGACAAACAGAATCCCCAAACACTTGTGCTTTCTTTGCTATGGAAAAACAGTGATGTAAAAAATTGGGCCTGCAGTTAAAAGCAAAGACTGTTAAAAAAAAAAGAGTACTACTGAAATCCTAAATTTAGAGGTAGAGGGGAGGGCAAACAATGATTTTGTATTTTTTACCAAATATGCCAGCATCGAAAATATACTTTTCAATGACATCAATTGTAAATCAGAAAAATCCACATTAAATATATGTTAGCAAATATACTCTCAGAAATCAATTTCTTTTTAAACAATTCGTTGTTTTTAACCCTAAATGTTTTGTATTAAGCATGAAACTTACTGTGGCAACAGCTCTGCCTATTCGAACCACTCCAAAATCGTTGGGATCCAGATGCTTGTTGCTGTGCATGTATAAAGCAGCAGTGGCCCCTATTCCACTGACAAATGATGCTAGTTTTAAAGCTTTTCTGGCCATGGTGGCAAACTGCATGGAAATAAAAACAGGGGAAACATGAACCTGCAACATAAATGCCACAGATGGCAAAAAGGCAGATAGGCCTCATGTGCATTAATTAGATCTGTGTACTTCCCTTATTTCTCCAAGTAGATTAAAACAACTGTAGGATACCATGTAAAGGTACTTTCTCAGAATGACAATCATTAACTCACCAGAAATGTAAACTGGCTTCTTCTAAAATAACAGAAATGCAGAAGCAGGGATATTAGGCGGGGCAGGAGGAGAACCATATTTTAAACTACAAATCTTCAAACTCAAATAAATAGCATAGATGGCTGCACAATCTTCCACTGAATCTTTCTACTTAGCTAAGGGAAAAGATTTCTGTCAGATAATTGTTTTTTAACTGAAATGACTAATATTTTATGCCTGATTTGTTCTTAGGTTTTCTGTTTGAGAGTTTTTCAACAGCAATTCAGACACCTCTCTTATTCTCACTTTTTCCTGTTTTCTTTTGTTATTATTTTTTTAAAGAATTTGTGCCTTGAAAACTCCATCTGGTGTTCTATTTTATTCTCACCTGAAGTTAAATGGGGCCATTTGTATTATTGTTATTTTTGAGGCTCTCAAATTACTGCAGTACTTAGCCCAGGATGGTAGCTTCAGTGGGGAACCTGAGCTATTGAAAGGCACCTGCTTTATGTGTGTGAGCGAGGGGGGTTGCAATAAAGTGAGAGTTATTAAACTATAAGGTAAAAGGAATCATTAGAATAAATTGCTCTGGCAATTTTCTATGTGGCGTTGGTTATAGCACTAGCACAGGGATGTCAAACTCACATTGTCACAGCATCGTCACATGACATATCAGGACTTTTTTCCCCTTTGCTAAACTGGGTGTGGGCATGGCCAGCATGTGACACATCCGGCCCACGGGCCGGCAGTTTGACAGCCCTGCTCTAGCATGTCAAAGAGCTTAGGAAAAGCTTAAAACCTTGTCAGCCTCAGAATATAGGCAGTGAAATGACAACTCTGACAAAAAGCAGTTTTCAAAATTCAACTGTAGAAAAGATCTTTAAATCATTGCTCTGATTATCCAGGCTATTTACTATTTAAATTGCTCATTTGCTGAGGTCAAGAACAACTCACATCACCTTTGCAAAGATATAGGGATAGTTTAAATCTTTATTATATCTCTTTAGGTTTTCTAAAATTAAAAATAATTCTTTATAGACATTCAATAATCTCTTGGGAAGAGTCAACCTTAATTAGTAAAATTTGCAAATATTGAAAACATGTTTTCTACACTAACATTTTAATAAGGACACATCAACCTAATCTTAATGGTAAGCTTATATAGTGGCAGAAAATACTACAAAGAAAACTTTGTAGTTAACGTAGCCAAAGGAAAATGTCTATGGAGTTTCTCAGTCATCCAGGTCATGGTTGTCCCAAAGGTGCTTTTTGAAGAGGCAACTGGACTTTCTGGTTTTTCTTTGAAGACGTTTCACTTCTCACCCAAGAAGCTTCTTCAGCTCTGGCTGGACGGTGGGGAATGGAAGGAATCCTACAAATTTCTTCCATTCCCACCATCCAATCAGAGCTGAAGAAGCTTCTTGGATTCACACTTTATGGGGGGAAATACATACACATACTGCAAACAAAGAGTGCCTTTCCCCATTTCAAGCTTCTCACTGCTGAGTGCTATCCACTCATCCGTAAGTCAGCAGAAAAGGACATTTGCTGTTCCTATTGTTGACCACTATCCCTACATTGCTTTGAGTCACTGCTGTCTGCCCTTCAAGGTTTTAGTTTACTTGTGGCTACTCTTAGTCTGTGATTTAATGAAGGGGAGAAACACTCCTTTAACACTGATACAGCTAAGAACCTAAGCCTATTTTACTCTTAGGAAGAGGACAAGATGATATCATAGAAACAAAACTCCCAAAAAATCTATGTCGGTGGGATATGTTTTCAGTATGGTTAGTGCAAATGGCAAAACACTGTTAATTATTACCTTTATTGTCAGAGTACAACATGTGTACAATGAGATTGGCTGAGACTCACTTTGTGCACAATTCAATTCTCAGGCAAAATGTATCTGTTCAATAAGTCATCCACAACTCTTTCAATTTCACTTTATATATATGCTTATTAAGAACATACATAGGGGAACCACATAACTCAGTGTAAGGAAACTGTATTATGACAGAGGTAGACAAAATTATAACTACTTTTGATTGAATTTAATATTGTATGTGATAAATATTAAAACTATGTATTTTACCAGAAAAAATGTCTGTTGTTCAAGTCTGCCTCTAAAATACCGAAGAATATGAACACTGAAATATTCTAAAAATGACTAGACTGCAAGCTTTTCTTGCAATGACAACCATCAATAACTGTCTATTCGAGAGTAAGTCTAACTGAATTCAGCATGATTGTGCTCCATGATAAAAGACAGAAGAATTGGAGGAAAGTATGCTCCACTTATTTTCATGCAGTTGATTCCTGAGTAGATACAGGATTATTTATTCATTTCTATGTATTTATTTATTAATATTTGTGCACCGCCCATCTCATTTAGAGGTGACTCTGGGCAGCTTACGAACATTAAAAATCAGTAAACATTAAAAAGATAAAGCAATGAATAATAATTTAGTTAAATTAATTTACAGTTAAAAGTACATTCTTGATAATATTGCCATACTATTATGTTGTACATTTTTAGTTTAATATAATTAAATTCCTAACTCAACATTTACATACACACACACACACACCATGGTTACTTTTCCACATTTACTGAGCTGATTTCAGCATATAGAGCATTTTCTTTAAAACGAGTCAGTAAGATTATTGAATAGGTTTTCTTCCAAGCCTGATAGAATCTTCAAGAGGAATCTTTATGTTCAATTCCCTGAATCATATTTAGTATATTCTAATGTAATTGATATTCTCTTTTCCTCTTCCACATTTAGCTTGAGCACAACATACAAGAAATATTGTATTGAGGGCTCTTTGTCCATTAAGGGTTATGTCATAATAAATGTTCATCTTAAAACTGATAAAATATCCTGGATCGTATTAATCACTCATTACACGTGAGAACACTTTTAACCTTAGTTGCCTTATGAAGTAAAATCGGAGGCAGGTCGACTGAGAAAATCTATAATAGGAAATATTCAGGTGGATTTTCTTTGGGGTGGAGTCCAGTGAAATTAAATTATAGAGGTCAATAAATTACTGAGTTTTATAGAAATGAGAAGTGACTAATTGGAGTTATGAATAAAGTTTGCCTGTATTTTGAGAACTGAGGGCAGGTTACACCAATCGGGTGGTGAAAAAAAATCAGCTCTGTGATAGATCTATCTACTGGACTGGATGGAATATGTGCCTACTTCTTAAAAAAGCTATCCACTGCCATAGCCGAACCTTTAACCATAATCTTTGAAAAATCTTTTAGGACCAGCTCCTTGCCAAACCTATGGTCACAAGCCATGGTCATCCCCATCTTCAAAAAGGGAGACCCCAGCCTAGTTGAAAATTACAGACCAATCTCTTTATTCTGTGTCACCTGTAAAGTCATGGAATCATTAACCAATCCATTATCCTCCACTTAGAGACAAACAACCTACTCTCAAATAAACAATTTGGTTTCAGAAAAAAACTATCCTGTAATATACAACTCTTACACTGCAAAAACATATGGACTACACAACTTGATCGGGGCAAAGCAATAGACGCAGTCTACATTGACTTCTGTAAAGCCTTCGATTCAGTGGTACACAACAAACTACTACTAAAACTAAGATCTTATGGCATCTCTGGGCATTTCTGTCAAACAGACAAAAATGGTCAAAATTGGGAGCGTCTTATCAAATTCTGTACCTGTCAACAGTGGTGTCCCCCAAGGCAGCGTTCTAGGACCAACTCTCTTCATCCTCTACATAAATGACCTCTGTGATCATATTAAGAGCAACTGTGTCCTCTTCGCTGATGATGTAAAGCTATTCAACACCACAGAAAATACTGCTACCCTTCAAAAAGGTCTCGACTATGTATCAGAATGGTCAAACAAATGGCAACTTCAAATCTCAACAAATAAATACTCAGTCTTACATACTGGCAGAAGATATCAGAAAATAAAATACAAGCTGAATAGTCAAGACCTTGTTGATGATCCAAACTCCGTCAAGGACCTTGGAATACTCATCTCTAATGATCTAAGTGCTACAGCCCACTGTAACTACATAGCCAAAAAGACTTAAATTAAGAGTTGTTAACCTAATCCTACATACCTTTTTCTCTGGTAATATCACACTACTAACTAGAGCATACAAAACATTTGCTAGACCAATACTGGAATACAGCTCATCAGTCTGAAACCCACATCACATATCTGATACTAACACAGTTGAGAAAGTCCAGAACTATTTCACAAGAAGAGTTCTACACTCCTCTACTCGTTGCAGAATACCTTATGCCACTAGACTTGAAATTCTAGACCTAGAAAACTTAGAACTATGCCATCTTCAGTCCAATCTAAGTATAGTATATAAAATCATACATTGCAATGTCCTACTGGTCAATGAATACTTCAGCTTCAACCGTAACAATACAAGAGCACACAATAGACACAAACTCAAGGTTAACGGCACCAATCTTGATTGCAGGAAATACGACTTCAGCAACAGAGTGCTCAATGTCTGGAATATTCTACCTGACTCTGTGGTTTCTTCCCCAAACCCCAAAAACTTTAACCTTAGACTTCTACTATTGACATCACCCCTTTCCTAAGAGGTCTGTAGAGGGCGTGCATAAGCACACCAACGTGCCTACAGTCCCTGTCCTATTGTTTCTTTTATTGTTTCTTTTATTTTTCTTATATGTATTCATTTCATGTATTCATAACTATGTTTACCCTTATACTTATTATCTTGTAAGCGATTGACAAATCAAATAAATAAAATAAATAAGATTATTGAAGCAGTAGATTCCATGCATCGGTCTAGCGAACGAAATTCCATACTGCAGGCTGAAAATGCGGAAGCGAAATCCTCGAATCACATTAATAACTGGGAGGGGAAAACTGGCGTAAGGAGTATATTCCAATCCAATTCATTAGAATTCTCGTTCTTATGGAACGTTCTTAAACTCCACAAATATTTCGACATCCGCAGGAATCATATCGAAGACGCTCGCTCTTCCTCCTCTCTCCCCTTATTCGTCCCTCCGGCCACCTCCAGTAAAAGTCAGACCGACCCCTCCACTCCGCCTCCCGCACTTACCGGCTTCCTGGGAACAATTTATGAGGGCAATTTTAATTGGCGGAAAATAAAGGTTCCCCGCCCTTCTCATCTCACGTGGTACAGACTTTTCTCTGTAGAGGATGCTGGGACTTGTTTTGTGGTGACAATGGGGATACCAAATTGCTTGTACATATAAGAAGCACGCGTCCGGAAGAATTAGGACAGTGGCGTTTTTCGGTGACTTTGTCGATCGCGAAAACGAGACCAAAACGTCGTCAATATTAGTGTCTATATAGTAGGCTTAAATCTTTAGGTAGCAGAGCTTATTCTGTGACACTTGTGTGCTGCACCCTAATGTGAAGCTTATTTAGACAATTGGTCGAACTGTTTTGAAGATCTTTAGGGTGTGTGGGTGTGTATATACGTTGAACTGAAAAGCCTCATATTCCTTATCCAACTAGCACTAAAATACTCATGAAAAGAGAAATTAATGCCCTATCAACTTCATTTATCCAGGCATCCCATCTGCAATATTAAAAGAGAATGAAAATCCATGTGTGGTTTAGGAATTAAAATTAAGAATTAAAAAAATAAAGTTGAAAACACATTAATTTGAAATCATTTACCAGTAATGATAGCTTTATTGCAGGTGTTAGTTTTATTAAATTATTGAAACACCACATTTAAGGCAATCTGGCAGTACCAGCCAGATTGGGAAATAGTCTGACTTTGTTAGTTGAATGGGAGGCTATAAGAAAATACCAGGGTTGTAGGCTAGAATGAAAGGTGAAAAAACATGGTCCAAAAAACAATGACAAATCACACTAAATCACCAAGCTGAACTCAAACGAGGCATTACATACATTATTATTTCTGGTTTTTATTCACATTTCAGAGGGAATCCAGATGTCTTCTAACTAGCAAGTTTCCTCCCCCAACAGCTTCCACTGTTGTTTTGATCACAATGTAAAGAATACAGAAAAAGACAATAGTTGTGTAATGTTTTTTGACTGCTAATATTCACAACTACCCCGAAGTAACCTAATTAAATGACCACTGCATGTGAAGGGCTTATTGGAAGAAACACCATCTTTCCACATATTCCTGATGCTATTCCAAGCTTCTGATATATGAAAAGACCCAACACTTTTCAAAGCTCTTCCTTCTACATACCATGAGTCATAAAAGTTGCAGCAACAGGAGTTGACTGGATCCTTTCTAATGCCATCCCAGCTGTGTCCATAAAGTTTCATGGGAAAACTAGAAGTGAAACTTAATCTGAAATGCACATTTTAAGAGCCTGTGGCAATATATAATTCAAAACTTGAACTCAAGATCTCCATGTGTTTACACTAAATTTATTTTCCTTTCTCCATAATTGGCAACACCTCCACCACTTCTGTCCCCATATAGTTTATAAAGATTCTCAATAAACTGGAACATTTCCTGTACATCACCATTATTGCTGTCAATAATCAAAGATAAATATGCTCATTAGAAACAATGGAAGTGTTGATCACAAGGGAAAATGCTTGCAGGTGTGAGACATGAAGCTTTCTGTACAGCTGGTGCCTAACTGAGGCTCCCCTATCATCAGAACAAAGAATAATGGCAAACATCACTGATTTCTAAAGCAGCCCTAGAATAATGATGAAGATGATAAAAAAGAAACTGAAAAGTTTAAATGCATTTTATGGGAGAAAGAATCAGAAAAATTAGAATCTGATGGAGCAGTAAAATTGTAAAGAAAGGCACACCAGATCTAGGGCAGCCATAATTCTGCTTTGCATTTTTCATTTTTCTTGACTGAAAAGGACATTTCAGGGCAGTCTTTTATAAAATATGTTTTTTCAAGGAACCCTTTTATGCAAATATAGACACAGTTATAGATAAATGAAGTAAAGATTTACAGTACAGAGAAAAATATAAAGAAACATGAATATACTGAAGAATTGTATAAAACAAGATTGCAAATCAATGATACATGCAGTATAAAGGCTTAATAGGTGAACTACAGCTGATATTCTGGGAAATTAAGTTAAATAAGCCTTAGGAAACATTAGCAACAAAACTGCAGGAGCTAATAAAAAAAACCAGCAGAACTATTTAAAATCTTACAAGATAATGCAGTTGAAGTGCTTCTTACCATTTGTAAGCAGATACAGTATGTAAAATATAGCAGTGACCAAGCAACTGGAAAATATCAATTTATATTCTGATACCAAAAAAGAATAATTCCAAAAATCCTTTTGAAGAATTGCACTTATTTCATATGCCAGTAAGATAATGTTTAAGATCTTGCAATCCAAACTTCAACAGTATATGCAACAGAAATTACCAGATACTGTACACATGTATATGTATGTATGTATATATATATATATATATATATATATATATATATATATATATATAAATTTCTTCCCCTGTGCTTTTTCAATTGCTTACTAATGGAACCAGAAGCTTAGGCAACAGTTGCTCTTGTCCCTTTCACCTCCAGTTTGAACCACTGCATACTCAAGAAAAAGGACTGGAAGCACTGGATGTGTGGGAAGCAGTTTATTTACTTGGAAGAAAGATCTACCTATGTGTGATCCTGACAGGATGGCTGGAAATAATGTTTTTAATTATATGTCAGCATTCCAGAAAACCTTTACTCCAACAAATAACTCTGAGACAGACATCTTCTCAAAAGTTGTTTTAATTGGGTAAACTGGCACATCTGGGGAATCCCGAATCTGAAAGTTCTGGGTTTCCTTGCAATAAGTAAAACCTACAAATCCACCTCCTGCACCCATCATCACATCACATGCCCCAATCACCATCCATCCCAACTTGAGACTTCCCCTCACTTATGTGCAGAATAACATGACCTTGATTTAGAAAAATAATGTTATTATGTCTAACCACATACACTCCAAGAAATTCCCCCCTCCCATTTTCCCAGGCTCAAAAATGTGGCAGTGGAAGCGTCTGGTCTCAATATGGCTTCCAAAGCTGATATTATATGCTCATCCTTAGGGAACCACCACCCTCCAGAATCTGAGTGGCATCTTCCCTAGAACTTTTAGGAGGGCAGTCAAAATGAAATTGTTCTAGAGGGTATATAAAGTGCATGATTTCTTGAAAGATCCACTATGGGGAATTTTCTAATTTAATGGGAGTATGGATTATTTTATACAGGTAGTCCTTGACTTACATCCACAATTAAGCCAAGATTTCTGTTGTTAAGTGAGATATTTGTTAAGTGAATTTTGGCCCATTTTACAACCTTTCTTGCCACAGTTGTTAAGCGTATCACTGCAGTTGATAAGTTGGTAACATGGTTGTAAGTGAATCTGGCTTCCCATTAATTTTGCTTGGCAAAAGGTTGCAAAAGGTGATCACATGAGCTTAGGAAATAGCAAAGATCATAAGTATGAAACAGTTGCTAAGCATCTGAATTTTGATTACATGATTATGGGGATGTTACAAAGGTTGTAAGTGTGACAAACAGTCACAAGTCACTTTTTTCAGTATCATGTAACTTTGAATGGTCATTGGTCACTTAATGAATTGTAAGTTGAGAACTACCTCAACTTTTATAAATTATATAAATCTCCATAAAATAGAAACCACAATATAAATAGAATATCATACAAACTACAATATAAAAAGAAATACATAATAATATAATTTGTTTTAAAGTCTTAAAACACTATCAATGCATTTCATTTGTTAATTATGCCAAATGTTGTAACATACATTAATATGCATCTCTCTTCGGCCTAATATATATTCAACATACTGCTCAAAGCACCTACAGTACACTATCAAGTCTTAGGCAGGCTCACTTTAAAAGGCCAAGTCTGTGTTGCACATAAAGCCAGTTGGGTATTCAGATAGTACTCAAGTTACAATGGCAATCAGGACTAGAATTTCCATCACTAAAAAAGATGTAGGAGTAAAGGGTGACATCACATGACTGCATCATTCAGCAATAGCACTTAGACTTATATACCACTCCACAGTGCTTTTATAGCTCTCTCTAAGCAGTTTAGAGAGTCAGCATATTATCCCCAACAATCTGAGTCCTCATTTTACCCACCTTGGAAGGTGAGATTCAATGTGCCAAATTGCAGGCAGCTGGCAGTCAGGAGAAGTATCAATGGCAATCCCAGCAGGCCTAATTGCTGTCATAACTTTCTTTAAGCCAATTTGGTCTCTCCTCTACTGATTAAGTCTTTATAGTATACTAACTTCAGTGCATCTTTTCCACCAGCCTTCAGATATTCTTGCAGTGACCTTTTCTTCTTCAACTGTCTGGAAATATTCTATGCCCATCTATCTTCCTTGGCAAGTAGAGTCTATCAATATCACTGTATGGATGAAGAGCATGATTCATTGAGAATTTTTTCTGGTGTCCCTAGCCAGGGCTTTTAGTTTTGCTTAAGTCCAGTTCACTGTTCTAGCTGCCTAGTTAATGACTGGAATTGCCCAGGTTATTGCCTTGGTAATATTGCCTCCATGGAATTTGGATATTCAGATCTTCATACTTGGGAAGTATTCACTTCTAAACTTCTTGACTTCAGTGCTCTTGATATCAGCTTGAAGAATGTTCAGGTGTATGTAGTCATTGTCTTCACCTAGAGTCTCAATGTTATTTCCTTGGGCATATTATTCCTCCAGTTTTCTCTATTTTTCCTCTGTTGATGGTGAGGATAGCATTTATCCAGTCCAAACTCTATTCCAATGTGATATTGTCATGAGAATAAATAGACAAAATCATGTATCCTACCATGAATTCCAGGATATAAGGTGATATATAAATATAAGAAATGATATGTGAACTTGGTCCAAGGTTAATATATACTTCAATGTTATATGAACCTAGAAAATTGTACTGAATAAACAAATCATACTGTAGTTAAATATGGGTAAGCATATCATGTGACAGAGCCTTCAGCTAAAACCTTAGCTCTTAAGTACTAATCTTCTCTAAACCTACTGAGGCTGCAATTTCATACATATTTAGACTGAAAGCAAGACATTGGAAATTTAGAGAGGTCTACTGTACTTCCAAATAATCTTATAAAAATGAGTAACTTTAGTCATGTAGAGCAAAATAGGGAGATCCTGGGTATATAAGATTATTTTTAATTTGAGAGAAAAGTAAAAAGTTTTAGTTGGATTCACATATTACAATCTAGTACAATAAATAATTATTCATTTTGGCTTTGCAGATAGTACAATCCCAACCTTGTGCTGTAATTAAACAATTAATAGTTAAAAATTCTTATCAAACTATTTCAAATAATTCAGAGAACTGTATTTTCAGCTTCCCTCCAGTTAAGAATATTTCACCTGGCTTGTCCATCATGTTAAACTACAGTAAAAGGTTGGGTTGTGAGTGTGTTGTGAGAACTCAACAAATAAGGCATTGATGGTTCAGTGCTTTATACTGTTGGAAGAATTATCCTTCTGAGTTCAGTTCCAAGTGGGGAAAAAGCCACTGGAAACATGGAGGCTGTTAGGAAAGATGGTTTAATGGTGGACAGCAGGACCACATGGCTTGAAGCTCCAAAGAAGAATGATCACATGCTCTAAGGTGAAGGAAAAGAGAAGGAAGCACTGATATGCCTGGGTTTTATAACCTTTGTTGGGATTTGAATTGGAGCTTGTATTCTGATTGGTTGTCAGACTCCCATGGGGCCATGTCAGGGCAACTCTGTAGGCTGTCCTGAGTTCCAGGCTTGGTTGAGCCTTGTTGGATGATGATGCACTGAAAGGGCTTTTGAGCAATTGCTATAGCTTTACCTGGAGATCTTTGTTATGAAAAGTATTCTGGCCCAGGCCTTAATGGCCCACCATTAACAAAGGTGGAGGTGAGCTTCTGCTTCTGAGGTAAGTTTCTACTCTTTTTAGGGAAAATATTCTGCCTTTTTAATATTTCCTAGGATATTTCAATTTTCTAGGAGCGGGGTAGGTGCTAACTTCCTACAATACAAACCCCAGGCATTTTCCTGGTTGAGCAGACCACCTTCAGTTAATCATGGATTAGGTAAAATATTGTGGAAAAATATTTTAACTAGTCCTGTACTTTAGGCTTATCTATTTTTTCCACTTTGAACTGATACTAACTTCTACTGGTGATGTAAGGATTTTTTTTATTCCATATATTGTTTAAATTTTTGTAAAGAAGCTTTTGTAAAGCAACTGAATTGAATATCTTATTTGGCCAAGTGTGATTCGATACAAAAATGTTGAATGAGAGCCAGTTTGTGGTACTGGTTAAAATACTGGCCTAGAAACCAGGAGAGTTCCAGTGCTGCCTTGGGCATGAAAGCTGACTTGGTGTTTTTGGTCAGTCACTCCTAAGTTAATGCAATCCTAAATTGCATTAAAAGAGTGATACAATCGAGATCAAGTGAGGTAGTAATACCACTCTATAAAGCCTTAGTAAGACCACACCTAGAGTACTGCATCCAGTTTTGGTCACCACATTATAAAAAAAGATGTTGAGATTCTAGAAAAAGTGCAGAGAAGAGCAACCAGGATGATTAGGGGATTGGAGACTAAGGCATATGAACAACGGTTACAGGAACTGGGCTTGGCTAGTCTAGTGAAGAGAAGGACCAGGGGAGACATGATAGCAGTCTTCCAATATTTGAGGGGCTGCCACAAAGAAGAAGGGGTCAAGCTCTTTTCTAAAGCGCCTGTAGGCCAGACAAGGAATAATGGATGGAAACTGAACAAAGAGAGATTTAACCTGGAAATAAGGAGAAACTTTTTGACAGTGAGAACAATCAACCAATGGAACAGCTTGCCCTCGAAAGTTGTGGGAGAGCCATCACTTGAGATCTTCAAGAAGAGATTGGACTGCAATTTGTCAGAAATGGTGTAGAGTCTCCCACTTGGGCAGGGGTTGGACTAGATGACCTACAAGGTCCTTTCCAACTCTGATTGTATCTGTACTCTTTCCCAGCCCAAATCACCTCACAAGGTTGCTGTTGTGGGGAAAATAGGAGGAGGAAGAAATATTAGGTATGTTCCCTGCCTTGAGTTACTTCTAAAGTAATAGAGGCACAATAAAAAATTTTTTAAAGACCCAATCCTTCCAAATTATTTTTTCCTGCAAAAAAAATCTCGTACTATTAAAGAATTACATCAAATTTTCTTCCTACAGTAGTTTTGTAACACAGAGATATTTTCCATTTTTAAATTTTAGAGATACAGTACATTTGAAAGTAACTTCTAGCTATCCCCGTCACCCCTTTTTTTAATGGAGATGGTAGCTATGAAAGACAATCTGTATTCAGAAGAATCACATTCTCAATGAAGTCCTGAATTACCGATTCCTTTACAGGTAGTCCTCAACTTATAACAGTTCTCTTAATGACCATTCAAAACAGCATTGAAAAAAGAGACTTATGACCATTTTTCACACTTATGACCACTGCAGCATTCCTCATGGTCACGTGATTTACATTCGGATGCTTGACAATCATTCACATTTATGACTCGCAGGATCCTGGGGTCATGTGATCCCCTTTTGCAACCTTCTGACAAGCAAAGTCAATGGGGAAACCAAATTCACTTAGCAATGGTGTTACTAGTTTAACAACTGCTGTGGTTAACAAACGTGACAAGAAAAGTTATAAAATGGACAATTAACAAATGGCTCACTTAGCAACATAAATTTTGGGCTCATTTGTGGTCGTAAGTTGAGGACTATCTGTTATATCCGTTACAAAAATAAAACCCGCGCGGCAGCATTCTAGTAGGTAAAGCGTCCGCGAAGACAGACTCAAGTGTCCCAGTTGAGCTTAACAAACCCGTAAACACTACAACTCCCAGGGTGCCATTGCATACCTCACTTCCTTCGGAGGCGGGGGTGTCATTCATCCTCAGCAACACAGGATTCGCAGAAGAGCGAGGAGAGCAACAAAATGGCGCTGACCAGGTGGGTAGGGGAGGGAAGAAGCGGGACTTCATTACGACACAGGGACAGGTTGTTGACTTGTTCCCGGATTTCGTGTTTTTCTTTTTTTTAGAATATGCTGTAAGCCTACATATATGCACATCGTGGTCTGCGGCAAAGTGGATGGATTACGGGAAGATTGCGTTAGGGAGGTCTGGGGTTGATCCGGGCATTTTTCTTTAGGGCTTATTTCACAGGCCGTTTCGGCCGGTCTGTTTTCCCCGCCCCCACTTTAGTGTCCTTAATAAGAATAATGAAATCCTTTCAGAAATGAAAGCTTCGGTTCACAAATAAATAAATAAAGGTTTGGCCGTACGGTATAAAGGTTTGGCCGACTACCCAGAAAAAGAAGGTGCTGGATGGTCATCCCTTTTTTGACCCCCTCCCCACCCAGTTAGCATCCGTAGGATGTAATTGACGGATCACTTCAAAGTTGAGATCTAAAATTGTTTTCACCTAGTAAGGATGATATATAGGAGATTGCTCATCATTATGGCTTCCCTATGCGCAAATTGTTAGTTCCAGGTGGGATTGGAAGCCGCTGCTGGGGATAATAAGCAGAATGGGCCATTTTTTTACATCAGATGTGCCCCAAACAAAGCATTTTTCATTGATTAACTTTATATCTTCAGTTTTAATTTGTCAGTTGTATCTAAAGCCTGTAAAGCTCAGTCTGTAAAGCTCTGAAATAGTTACTATTTGGAATAACTGAAATAGAACTTGCAGCTTCGGAGTTCCTAAAACACTCTAAAAACAAAACTGTTCAGAACTGAACATGACTAAAGACAAAATGAATCTTTCCTCCATGGAGGCAGTTGCCAAAATATTTGAACAATATTAAGCACTGTGGATATTTCATAGTGAAAGACAGAATCGTTTTTTAAAATATTTTGTTAGAATAAAAGTCACATGTTACAAGGAAAGAGAGCAATATTACATTCTTCTTCTGTTTGCTTAGTTTTTTGCCAGCACCAACCCAGTTGTCTCAGGACCAACTGGAATTAGAGGAGAGAGCAAGATCTCAAAGAGTGAGACAGACTGCGTTGGTGTCATCACGAAGGGAACCTCCTCCTTATGGTTATCGGAAAGGATGGATACCACGAATGTTGGAGGTAAATAATAGTTTGCATTCATTTAGCTACCAAGAATGGTTTTTCTCTTGAAAGATAAGTCTGGACTTCTGAATGCAATATGTAGATTTTATTTAAAATGCTTTTTTCTCCTAAAATAAGTTTATATGTTCCAAGTTCTGAATCCTTGAATTTGCTGTCTAGGTGCTTTTTGCTCAGTTTTAATTGCTAAACTTTTTCCAATCTAAAATGTTTCACTATGTTTTCATGCTTTTTATTGTGAACCATAAAAGCATAATAATAACAGTTAAAGGTACCAAATTAATTAATGCCCATTTTTGCTCAGTCCAGTAATAACCATTCAAGATTGAACAATCTTTTTCAAGGACATCAGTGTGGAAGAAAGTTATTCCGGGGGGAGGAGGATGAGGTGGAAAGGCATAGCCTCTGCATCCTAATCTCTCAAGGGATTTTAAGTCCTTCTATACAAAAAAGTCCATTTCTGCAAGCAAGCAAGCTTCTAAAGCTACCTAGGGATATATGTTTGATCACCTGAGAAATAAAGTACGGGTAATATTTCACTTATAATCAGAATTGTGCTACAATTGTTGAACGAAGGGATCATTAAATGAGATGCCTCACGACTATTTTGCTTAGTGACCACAACCCAGTTCTTCCCCTTGCAGTCATTAAGTGGATCACTGGAAAGTGGACCCAGGCCTTCCAGACATGATGGGGCAGAGAAAGGGCCCAGGCCTCTAACCACACCCAGTAGGCCTGGGCCCTCTTCTTACCCTAATGGGGAAACAACCACAAGAAACGGCTGTTTGCTAGCATTTTCACCCGATTTAAGATCCTCCAGTGCCCAAAGTTCTTTCCCCCCCCCCATGCAAGAAGGGAGGAATGGACCTCAAACCTGACAAAAACCACTAGGAAGCACCAGGATTCTGAGCCTTTCAGAAAGCTGGTGTTCACTAGCATTTTTCCTTCTCCAGATAGAAAATACTAGCAAACATCATTACTTCCAAGGTAGTGTTTTTCCTCTCTTTGGAGCCTTTCTGAGGGGAGGGGAGGAATGCTAGCAAATATAGGCTATAATACTTGCAATGTATGATATCTGTATTTGTGGCTAAGCTCATCGTTTCAAAAGTATATACATAATTAATAAATGTGTTCAGGATTACAGCATAGGATATAACTGGCTATATAACAACTACACAGTTTCAATCTAAACACATGGATTTTGGAGGAAAACGTTTTCTACATATCAATGGGAAATCAGTTTTGAAACAAAATAACTTTCAGAAACATGTTGGATGAGAATAGGATGAGAATAATACACAGAAACCTGAAAAAGTCTTGACTGTTCCAAAATGTGATTTTAACTTCTATTTTTTAAATAAACCTTCAAATCTTAATTACACTTATTTTCTGCTCTTGTCCTCAATCTGATCACATTCATTTTTATTTCTGTGTAGGATTTTGGAGATGGAGGTGCTTTTCCAGAAATCCATGTTGCCCAATATCCTCTGGATATGGGCAGAAAAAAGAAAATATCAAATGCATTAGCTGTACAGGTGGATGCCGAAGGAAAAATAAAATACGATGCTATAGCTCGGCAGGGACAATCAAAAGACAAGGTAATAGGACTCTCCAATGTTAAGTTTAAAGTATAATTGCTTCAGTTTATTAAAATGTTTTTTTTATGAAGGGATAAGGTGCTCAGAAGAAAAAATGGAAACTTTTTTTTAGGTGTTGAAAGATTTGGAAAGAAATTCAGATCTTTCTCTTTTTTTCTCTGAAGATGTTTTTATTTTTGTTCCCTAGAAATGAAATCATGAAAAAATAAATAATGAAATAATGCCCTAATATTTTATTTTTAAACAATACAAGAAACTATTGTGAAACAAATCAAAATATGTTTGGAACTATGCCAATTCAAAAAAGCAACTATATTAAATTTTTAGAAGTTCTACATTTCTTCTCACATATCTGGCACTGCAGTATATTTAGGAAAATGGAATAATATTTTGAATATTTTTCTGAATTGTTACACACTTTAAAAAAGATATACTTAAAACTCTTGGGTTTTGTGATTATCAGCTACACATACCTAGAATAAAGTAGTAAATTTATTTTTGCAAGCAAGTAGAAATATATTTGTCCATATACAGAATGGTCAAGTTCATATTTCTCTTTCTATACCTAATTACTATTTCTACCTATTACCTATATTGTTTTATTGGTTTGACTATTTTTGTGCTATCTAGAACTATGGGTAGAAGAGACTTCTGGCCATGATTGTTAGAGTCTGTGTTGTTTGCTGTATTGATTGTTATTAATAAATGTTGATTACCTCAACAATGAATTTTGTTATATGTTTTATATGGTTTTTATATTGCTTTTGAATTATATTTTTGTTTTTGTGCATTTTTAATTGTGGATAATTTAGAATCATATATTAAGATGGGGGATTTTAAATTTGAAATATAAATAATCACTCATATATCGAAATCAATTTAGAAATATTTTCCCTGTCAACATTTTACTTGTCTGTATCATACCATCCAATGACAACAAGAGAAATAGCTGTGTTTTAAGTCATATTAATATAGCATTTCAGTGTAAATTTTAAAGCAAAAGAAATGCAGTGTCAAGGGCTAATTCAGCAATATTTTGGGTTTGCTTATTAGTTTCTTCCATAAAGAAAAAGTATCTTTTGTGTTTAGAAAACTACATAATATTTGCAGATAATTTAGTGTTGCTTGGGATGACTTTTTTTATCCACAGTTAAATGGATATTGCAAGGCCTTTAATATTTATGAGTCTAGTAGGGTTTGATCATGAACATAAAACAGAATGGGAAGCTTTGATAAATCAAGGTGACCTATAATAGTATACAATTGCATTTGTGATATGTGAAATAGATTTTATTACCTAGAAGTAGAGTGTGATTATCTTCTATTTCATCTTCTACATATAAATACTGCTATTTGTCATTCTCTCAATGATGCAAACTGTTTTTCCAGTACTAAGAAAGCAAGAACATACCCCAAGCTCATTGTCCATGCATATGGACAATGAACATGTGTTTTTCCTGCATAGATTGGGGCTCTGAAGCTGGAAGAAAGAGGTAGTCATTATACAGGTATAAGTGATCCTCAACTTAAACCACAATTGGGACTGGAATTTCAGTTGCTAAGAGAAGCAATTATAAAGTAAGATGTCACATGTCCACATCACTTAGCACTTGGCACTCCCAGCTGCTATTGTTAAGCAAGAATCACATACTGTTAAGTGGAGGAAGACCTACATAAAGAACATGGGAAGGCATCCAGGTTGATGGAGGCCCTAGGAGACCAAGCACTGGCTGCACACGAGTTGGGTGTGTTGTAACAGCACAAGTGTAGAGAGATTGGGAAGGAAGCAGTAGCTACTCCTGGAAACCTCAGCTGCCACAGCCTGTCCCAACAATGCAATAAAAATACATTCTGAGAAGCGTCCACTACTAGGGAAGCCTCCACAGTGCGGGGGGTGGGGGATGGACAGCCAACCTGCAGGAAGCAGGTTGTGAAGCAGCAACTCTCCCAGGAAGCATCAAATGCCTAGAAAGTCTCCACAGTGCATGGAAAAGGTGCCATGTCAGGGAATTCCTGTCCCAATTGTCATAAGTCAAGGACTAACTGTCAACTAAAGTACAGTACAAGGTTATACAGTATTGTCATAGCACATGGACTTTATTTAGGTGTTTCGAAGCATTTTTCACAGATAGGCCACTGGCTAATTCTAAACTGATTATTTACTTCCAAAGTTTATCACACTAAAGTCCATTTATTATTCATTTCCAAAGTTTATCACACTAAAGTCCATTTATTGACCTTATCTTAAAGAGTCGTCTTATTTTAATTATTCTATTTAGAACTTCCTTTTTCTAATGTTGGAAGAACATCTTTGCATTTTATTTCCTAGGATTAATTAATTATTTTGGTTTTGGAAGTAGATTTAGTTCTTTATGCATTGAGATTCTTGTGAGTTTTATGGGCAATTACAATAAACTGCTCTTTCATTTGGCTTTCTGAAATGTGATTCTATGGGTGCTTATTTTAGGAATTGTTAATTTTGGAAATTATTGAATGAGAATTGGTAAATGTCTCCTATCCTAAATTATTATTAGGACTACAAGTCTCTTATTGCAGACAAATGAAGATTTAGAACACCCTAATGAGCAATATATACATATTTGAAAAAATGATTGTAGTTGTGATTGATCCAATAGAAGATAATATAAGCTGCTCAAAAAAATAAAGGGAACACTTAAAGTAAGCTGCTGAAAAAAAATAAAGGGAACACTTAAACAACACAATGTACAGTAGTTGAATGTGCTGACAACAAAATCACACAAAACTTAACAATGGAAATCAAATTCATCAACCCATGGAGGTCTGGATTTGGAGGTACACTCAAAACTAAAGTGGAAGAAAACACTACAGACTGATCCAACTGTGATGTAATGTCCTTAACACAAGTCAAAATGAGGCTCAGAAGTGTGTGTGGCCTCCACGTGCTTGTATGACCTCCCTACAACGCCTGGGCATGCTCCTGATGAGGTGGCGGATGGTCTCCTGAGGGATCTCCTCCCACACCTGGACTAAAGCATCCTCCAACTCCTGGACAGTCTATGGTGCAACGTGGCGTTGGTGGATGGAGCGAGACATGATGTCCCAGATGTGCTCAATTGGATTCAGGTCTGGGAAACGGGCGAGCCAGTCCATAGCATCAATGCCTTCATCTTGCAGGAACTGCTGACACACTCCAGCCACATGAGGTCTAGCATTGTTGTGCATTAGGAGGAACCCAGGGCCAACCGCACCAGCATATGGTCTCACAAGGGGTCTGAGGATCTCATCTCAGTACCTAATGGCAGTCAGGCTACCTCTAGCGAGCACATGGAGGGCTGTGCAGTCCTCCAAAGAAATGCCACCCCACACCATTACTGACCCACTGCCAAACCGGTCATGCTGGAGGATGTTGCAAGCAGCAGAACGTTCTCCACGGTGTCTCCAGACCCTGTCACATCTGTCACATGTGCTCAGTGTGAATCTGCTGTCATCTGTGAACAGCACAGGGCGCCAGTGGCAAATTTGCCAATCTTGGTGTTCTCTGGCAAATGCCAAACGTCCTGCACGGTGTTGGGCTGTAATCACAACCCCCACCTGTGGACGTCGGGCCCTCATACCACCCTCATGAAGTCTGTTTCTGACCGTTTGAGCAGACACATGCATATTTTTGGCCCGCTGGAGGTCATTGTGCAGGGCTCTGGCAGTGCTCCTCCTGTTCCTCCTTGCACAAAGGCGGAGGTAGCGGTCCTGCTGCTGGGTTGTTGCCCTCCTACAGCCTCCTCCACGTCTCCTGATGTACTGGCCTGTCTCCTGGTAACGCCTCCATGCTCTGGACATTACACTGACAGACACAGCAAACCTTCTTGCCACAGCTCGCATTGATGTGCCATCCTGGATGAGCTGCACTACCTGAGCCACTTGTGTGGGTTGTAGACTCCGTCTCATGCTACCACTAGAGTGAACACACCGCCAGCATTCAAAAGTGACCAAACCATCAGCCAGAAAGCATAAGAACTGAGAAATGGTCTGTGGTCACCACCTGCAGAACCACACCTTTATTGGGGATGTCTTGCTAATTGCCTATAATTTCCACCTGTTGTCTCTTCCATTTGCACAACAGCATGTGGAATTGATTGTTAATCAGTGTTGCTACCTAAGTAGACAGTTTGATTTCACAGAAGTATGATTGACTTGGAGTTACATTGTGTTGTTTAAGTGTTCCTTTATTTTTTTGAGCAGTATAGCTCAGGGTCCTTGGTGCTCTTTAAGCTTGGTGGTTGCTTATAGACATTTCATTACCCAACTAAGAAAGCATCAATGTAAGTGATAAAAAGGTAACATGAGTGCAATTTGTGATACATAAAGCAATCTAATGTCATCGCATGGGCAAAATATATTTTATTTTTAAAAATATTACATAAACAAAAATAAAAACATGATATAAAAAGTTTATATTGATGATAAAACTTGTTTAAACAGAAAAAAATGTAGAAAGGCTTGAACAACTCAGAGGTCCAGATTGAAACTTTTAAAATAATTGTGAGAAATAACTGGTGCGCAGATCAGGCAGCATAGTGTCATCAGTGGAACTAGCAATATATGTGAGGCTTGGAGGCGTTGTGTCATTTATAATGAAAGTGGCTACAAAAACCTATGTGGTAGTGGCACTCCTTCCCATGGGCAATGAGTGGAGTGGTGGTTTTTCAAAAAACTTCAGTGGGCTCCACAAGACTGCATAAGATACAGCCTGCAGGCTACATGTGCAAAATTGATCTCTAGACCATATAAAAACATACTGATCCAATCCAAGAATATGCCATCTTATTACAATCATAAAAGTTTGGAAAGTGATTTATATTACCTTTTTCTCTCATTGAATTGTATCCAATTCTTAGAGACTGCCGGAACAAGTCCCTGCTCTTTTCTTTAGCCAAATTACTGTATTTCTGCATCATAAAATGTAGATAAACAAGATAACCATAGTTCGAAATGGAAAAGATGTTTGATTACCAAAAACCAGAATTTCAGGAAACTATTATGTGTATTTCTCCTATCTAAAGCTAAGAGTACTATATGATAGTTTTTAATCTTATTCTGACAGTGTTTGATATTATGGAGCTTGTTCAATACTAGAAAAATAGTCCAGTTTTCTAAAAAGCTGCAGAGCCCTTTTTTTTAATCTACAGTGTTCTTTAGTGATCTTTTTCATGTTTCAGGTCATTTACAGCAAATACACAGACCTCGTTCCCAAAGAAGTTATGAATGTGGATGACCCTGAGCTTCAAAGACCAGACGAGGAAGCTGTCAAAGAGGTATAGCTAGTGGTGATGCATGTAACTGATGGTAAAAAAGGTAAAGATTTCCCTGTCCAGTCAGGTCCAACTCTAAGGGGCAGTGCTCATCTCTGTTTCTTAGCTGAGGGGAGGCATGCACATTTTGTTCAAGTGTTTAATATATTATATATATTTGCAGCTTACAGAAAAGACACGAGTCGCACTGGAAAAGTCTGTCTCTCAAAAAATCGCAGCAGCAATGCCAGTCCGAGCAGCTGATAAACTAGCTCCAGCTCAGTATATTCGGTATAGAATATTCTTGTATTATTTACTTATCTACAATATATGCCTTCTCATGTGAAGACAGGAGCAATTACAGGATTTAAAAATTGCTGTCATAATTCAGAGTATTTGGCTGTAGAATTATGTTGTTCTTTGTGTTCACTTCTGGTAATGAATTTTTTTCTTGAAATAATGGTCTCGTGTTCCATAAAAGGTAAATAAGCACAATAATGTCTATGAAACAATAGGACCTTTAAACCGGCAATTTTATTTTGTATATAGTCAATAAAATTGGATAGAATGTGGAATATCAAGCTTTGTTCTCTGTGTGACATAGCTTACCTGTGGTAAGATCAGTAGCCAATCAATTTGATAGATAAATAAACGTACATGTGTACAGTTTAAAAGTACAGCAATGCTGGAAAGTTTATTTTATTTATATATTAAATTTATTTGCCACCCATCTTGTAACAAAATGGATAAATGTAATGAAAGTAACAAGATCTTTTTCTCACTTTGTCAGATACACACCATCACAGCAGGGAGTGGCGTTCAATTCTGGTGCAAAACAGAGAGTTATCAGAATGGTGGAGATGCAAAAGGATCCCATGGAGCCTCCAAGATTCAAGTGGGTTTCAGAAATACTTCTTATTCAGAAATAAGAGTTTTTAATAAGTTCTAATGATGCTATGATTTTCACATATTAGGATTAATAAGAAAATACCTCGTGGGCCACCATCTCCTCCTGCTCCAGTAATGCATTCTCCCAGTAGAAAGGTAATGCTTTGACAGCTAGTTTATTCCTCCAAGTTGTCTTTGTTTTCATGTTTATATTATTTTTGTTGTTAATTTCACACAAACCTGGATAGTTATATTACACATCCACACTTCCCTAATGCAACCTACACTTTCTGTCCCACTCTAACCTAACCTCCTAGTGCTTGAGTGAAGAGCCAACTCTTAAACTGGGTTTCCCCTGAAGGTTAAAAGAGAGGAGACCTCCTGGATTTCGGAGGGAGGATGTTCCATAGGACTGGGCCTGCAGTATAAAAGACATACTTCCAAAGGCCCAACAGAAGGCAAGGCTTAAAGAGAAAAACATGCCTACCCTATCCACTCTGGTGGGAAGGGAGATGCTTATCATGGGATCTCATGCATGATTATTCTTGCCATATATAGAGCATATAAAAAAATACTATAAAGTTGGACAATCGGCAGAAAAAGTTAATAGTTCTGTAAATACTTCAGCATGTGAGCACTTAATTCCTATCAACTGCTCAGATGGCGCAGTAAGCACTTTGCAGAAAGATAGCATGTTCTTTGAGCTGATACTTGCTGAATTTGCTTTCAAAACAATATTTGAGTGAGGATGCATGGAAATTCTCAGTTTGCAACTCAAGGTTGACCTAAACTGATTCCTCCTTAGACCTTGGTGCTTCTAAGAAAGAATGTGTTTGGTTTTCAAAATTCCACCTTTGTACTTCAGGTTATTGAAAAGTTCTTTTATTCACTTTCCAAAAGATCTTCAAAACCAGTTTGTTGTAAATAGGCAGTTGTTATTTATTATTCTGCTGTAGTATTTAGAAATCCCTTTCCATTGATAAAGGAAAAAAACATTTCTTTTTTCTGTGTAGATGACTGTAAAGGAGCAACAAGAATGGAAAATTCCACCTTGTATTTCAAACTGGAAAAATGCAAAGGTAATTAATTTGTTACAATGACCTAGCCTAAAGATAGCATCCTAAGAATCTCACTTGAAAATGAACAATTTGTATTACTTTGAAGTAACTAGAACTGAGTAAACAAGCTACTTTTTAAAAAGTAGCTTGTTTTCCCCATTAGTCTCATATTAGAATAACAACTTGGGTAGGGCAGGGCAACAATGTCAGTTGCTAATCACTGAAAGTAGTTCCACAAATGGAGGCTTGTTTAGTGTAATTATAGCACAATAGTGAAAGTATTTTAAGGTCTCCATAATAAAAGTTCAAAATAAGTACTTATTAAGCAGCATATAGACTAATTTTCCTGCCACATTCTACTGAAATTAAAATTATGGATCTACTTTTGTAGTACAGATACTTTTTATGGTAATTAAATGCCTTTTCTCTTTTTATTGCAGGGTTACACCATCCCGTTAGACAAACGCCTGGCTGCAGATGGTAGAGGATTGCAGACTGTACACATTAATGAAAACTTTGCTAAATTGGCAGAAGCTCTTTACATTGCTGATAGAAAGGTCATTGTTTGTTTATCAAATATATATGCTACCCATCTCCGCAGTAAGATAGCTGCCCAATATTCTATGTGGCCAAATTCTGGGATGTATCTGCATTTTTATACTATAAGCCAAAGTGTAAAGTAACATTGCTATCATAATTGCTTACATTCTAATTTTGTACAGGCTCGTGAGGCTGTAGAAATGCGAGCCCAGGTAGAACGCAAGATGGCACAGAAGGAAAAAGAGAAACATGAGGAGAAACTTCGGGAAATGGCCCAGAAGGCCCGGGAACGAAGAGCTGGAATCAAAACTCATATGGAAAAGGGTACCACTTTTCAAGTGTTTCATTTTGTAATATTTCAAATATTTTTTCTTAAACCAGTTGTTGGGAAGATTGCAGTGTATCAGCAGGAATGATCTGCTTTATCCTATCAGTCTACCTCTTCATGCATACTGCTTTTTGTGTACAGGGCCACACCAACCTGATTGTATGTATGTTCATGTAAAAATGAATTAGAGAACCTGTAGTTCTAGGACCAGATGCAACCAATCCATTCTATTTTGCCCCTTCACATTCCCTCCCTACTTGCAGTTGCTAAATTTCCTTCCCTTTTGAAGTGGGAAATAAAGGAAAGCTATATAAGCCCCAAAATCAAGTATGTTTTAATTCCCAAAATCTAGGTCCCATACGCTTTGTAGACATCAGTTTCCCAGAAAATATTAAGTGTCCCTTTGTCCCCAAAATGTTGCCCATCCATAAAATAGTTGCATTCCATAATTCAGTAATGTTCTCAAATATTAATTTCAGTTATTTTATTGCATAAATAACTTTTAATGAATGTCAGCCACACTGAACGTTATTGGGGAAGAAATATTTGACCACTTTTCAATTAACTTTATGACACCTTGTATCTCAAATTTATCTATAGAGGATGGAGAAGTTAGGGAGCGTGATGAAATCAGACATGACAGGCGAAAAGAAAGACAGCATGACCGGAATCTTTCCAGAGCAGCCCCTGACAAAAGGTAAAATTGTTCAACTAATGTATAGTTGACACCTTTCCTTGTACAACAAGAAAAAAATAATATGAAGATTAAAAACAGTTGCCTCATAACTGTTCTCTCAGATTGTACTTCTTTGCCAGAATGATCCTTTATGTAGTGCAATAATTTCTTCAGAAATGTTGAGACAATAGTATTACCGGTGGTTCTTAAAATAATACAGAAAAATACAAACGTCTGTGTAGCATTGAATTATTACTTTATTACATTATCTCAAAAGGACATTGGTAAGCACCTGGCATTATTGTAAGATATAAATTTTAAAATCTACACCTTGATATAAAAGCTGTGATGTTTTATCCAAAGAGTAGGAATAAAGTTCATTCTGAACATAAAACTTCTTTGATGCATCCTATACATTTTGCTTCATTTTCATCCTTTATATTTACCAGGCAAATTTTAATTTAATTTTTTTATCTATACAAGATTGAATTTTTTCTAGCTGATTTTAAAATCAATTTGTGTAAAATATTTTTTCCTATTTGCAGTTCCCCCATTTCCTACTTAATAAACTAACTAGTAACTAGAAAAAAATTATACATGCTGATTGGCATCCCAATATACCTGGGGAACAAACATAATTTATAACCTGTAGTAATACACCTCAGGTCAACTTTTGCAGAAGATATAAGCAATAAAAGACTTAAATGGCCAAAGTAATTTTGTCATGAAACTTCTATATATGATAATTGCAGCAAGACTGCTAAAAGATCAAATATATTCTAGATCGTAGCTAGTACATTGTACGGCAAGAATAGCAAGAATAGTTGAATTGGGGTTTTTTTTTCCTATGTATTTCCTGACTTTTTTTTCCAGATAGATTTGGAATCCGGGTAAGATAGAAAGGAAGAGCAAAATGAAATCCCATAACTCTAGTCTAATCACTTTGCAATATAGTCCTCTGCTCATTCAGCGGGAAGTGAGGCTAACTGTTAATAATAATACGTGGCTAAGTGTTAATAATTGATATTATGTAACCTAGAAATGCAATATTGTTAAATTCAGGTCGAAACTACAGAGAAATGAGAACAGAGATATTAGTGAAGTCATTGCATTGGGCGTTCCTAATCCTCGGACATCCAATGAAATTCAATATGACCAGAGACTATTCAACCAAAATAAGGTAAGGAATTCCACAAGTACATAAAAGGGCCACTGGTATACTGAGCATCTTACATTTAATTCTTAAGGTAATTTGTTGTTGAGCCTGTGCTTAAATTCTGGTTAGCGTATGCAGAATTAGATAGTATGTGAATATGCAAATGAACATTTTCAGTGTTGATCATTATACTTTCACAGGTAGTCTTCAATTTATGATCAAATTGGAATGCAAAAGATTTGTATGAAAGCACACTATGCCTTAGGATTTCCCCATTCTAGAATATGGTTGAAAGGGATTACAGGTAGTGCCTGTATTAACTAACTGGAACTGGCAACTTCACCGCTAAGTGAAGTGGCCACTAAAAAGGAAATCATGTGACCACTTGGAAAGAGTCAAGATTAGTCAAGTTTTGTTTGCCTAACCTATCGGGCTCCAGAAACCAAGAAAGAAAAGTGATTCTTTAAGACAGATTTTTTTTATTGTTCCTCACCTAAGAACAGAATCTTGTCAAAGTATAGTATGCTACTTCTCCCTCCCCCTCAGTAACACATATACTCTGGAACTACTAGGGAGGAGCCATCTTCAACCTTTTTCCCCCAAATTATCCAGAGTTGTCTCTTGTTCCTCCTGTCTCCAATCTCTTCTCCTTTGAGGGGGTGGGGAGAAGAGCAAGTGATTCATTCACATAGGAAATTTCCTTTGCTCTAGCTTTTCCCACCCACCCCCTCAAAAGAGAAATTGGAGAGGGACTCCAGGAATCCCTTTTCCATTTGCTCTTCTACACATCAAAAGCAGGAAGGGGTTGTGTTAGAAGCTGGCTGTGAAGCTCTCAAATGATGATCATGTGACCGAAGGATGTTATGATTGCTCTGAATAGTTGACATTATGATCATGTAACCAAGGGGATGTTGACAGTTACAACCTTGAAGACCTGTTCTGAGTCATCTTTTTCAGTGCTGTCATAACTTCAACAGTTGCTGAACAAGTGGTTGATAAGTGAGGGTGACCTATATATTATTATTATTATTATTATTATTATTATTATTATTATTATTATTTGACTTGTATGTCACCCCCTCTCCAAAGGGACTTGGGGTGGCTAACAACTAAAAACCAACAATTAATTACCTAAAAATAATATTAAACATTACAAGCCAAATTGCACTAAAACCCACCAATTCTAACTAAATTTAAACCACCACCACCCCCCCGGGAGGTCAGCACAGCCCAGCCTGTTCGAAGAGCCAGGTTTTCAGATCATGGCGGAAGGTATGGAGGTCAGGGGCCAAATGGAGTCCCAGAGGTAGTTGGTTCCATAGGGCGGGGGCCGCCACAGAATATATGTTAATGACATCTAGTTAGCTGTCACTTCTGGCCATTATTTGTGGTCTTAATTTCTATGGCCTTGAAAGTTTTTTGTTAGCTTCCCCCCAGTTTACATTTATGTACTGTACAGAGCTATTATGTCCTCTTCTGAACTTTTTCTCATTCATATCCTTCTGGAAATGGAATCATCAGTGCTAAGTAGAAAGACTTAGAAGTTTGTTCTAATGCAACACAGAGCCACATTAGCAATTAATTGTCTCCCTGTTGATTCATATTCAGTTGTTGTAAATGACTATACCCAAGCTCTTCTCAAATGTAGTGTTCCCAAGCCATAAATTCCCCACCTTATATCTTACATCCCATATTTTTTCTCCTAAACTAAATACTTGGTTACTGCTCTCCAATGACATAAGTGCGATATGCCAGCCATTTGAGATTCTCTTTTCTATAGGACTATCCAGATATCAAGAGTTGACAATTAAAATGTCGCATGGAACTTTGTCAAAAACTTCGCTGAAATTAAGCTTCTCTCCTTCATCCACATCTACATTGTATGTTTTGCCTTTTTTTCATAGCCACTTTAAGAGGCAAGAGTGATTAAAACAGTGAAAACAGGAAGGCTTATCATATGTGTAGTTCTAAAGACTCCATAGTTTTCTCAGTTTGCTTTTTAATAAGTTTATCCAGTCAGTGGGTCAATATCATTGTTGGTGTTTGAGATGGCTCACTTCTGGAATTTGTTTCTTGTTATCCTAACTATGTGAATTATTCCTATACTTGACAGGGTATGGACAGTGGCTTTGCAGGAGGAGAAGATGAAATTTATAATGTCTACGATCAGCCCTGGAGAAGTGGTAAAGACATGGCCCAAAATATATACAGACCAAGTAAAAATGTGGATAAGGACATGTATGGCGATGATTTGGAAACAAGAATAAGAACTACTAACAGGTAGGGAAATTAATGTGAATCTCAGTGATTGGATTTTTACAAGAAATATATTACATTTTCTGTTTTCTTGCCTCTTCCAGGTTTGTTCCTGATAAGGAATTTTCTGGCTCAGATCGTAGACAAAGAGGAAGAGAAGGACCAGTTCAATTTGAGGAAGATCCTTTTGGTCTAGACAAATTCTTGGAGGAGGCAAAACAGCACGGGGGCTCTAAAAGACCTTCTGATAGCAATCGCCCTAAAGAACATGATCATGAAGGCAAAAAAAGGAGAAAAGAGTAAAAAACTGATTTCTCTCTGGCTGCTGAGACTGAATTCAGGGCTTTAACTAGCTCTGTGCTGAAAATAATATACCATGAGTGTTCAAAGGCAACATTTCCCTATGGAATAGAGGAGAAAAGAAAAAGCAGATTGCTGAGTAACATAGGTTCTGTATCTTGGTTTCTAAGTATGTTCATCTTTTGTTTCAACAGATAAGGAATGATGTATTCTTTACTTTAAAATGTTATTCCAGGTATATTCTCTTGTACATAATTTTCTCTATTTCTGCTATGTATTGTACTTGAAAAAAGGCAAGAGTACTAATTGATTTGCTCTGATGTAACTATCCAGTTCCATTTAATCTGAAAGGAGCAGTTGCACTCAATTAACTAAGATGAATATATACATACCGAAGTTTATTTTAATTTCTTTACATAGCAATTAAATAAAGGCTCCTTCCTTTTAATTGGTATTAGCAAATATTTCATCTGTTTGTTTTTTCTTGACGTTTAACTTCAAGCTGAAAGACAAAAACAACAACTCAATACCAGTTTTCAATTTTTTTTAACCAAAATAAATATCTGGGCCATGTATTAATATTTCCAATATAGTCTGCATTATCTATGCAGATTACTACTGTATACCTTTGAGACATTGATCTACATTGAACTTAAGCTACCCCTATTGCAGTGTACTTTTAATTAGGAGGCATGTGATAAGGAACATTTATCTTCTCCGTGCACAGAAGAAATGCCATAGCTGAATTTACAAGACCTATTCTAGATAGGTTATCCCAACATTTGAAGCTTCTTTGTTGTAGGTTTTTAGCAAGACAAAGTTTGGATTGTCTTGCAGAACAAGTAAAGGAAGGCAGCTACATTCTGTGCCCTTCCTCTCCTTTGATTGCTGCAACAACTTTACATGAATTCAAGCATAACAATGTCTAAACTCCAGCCAGCATGCCAGTTCTTTCTACCAATTGTCCCAATGTCTTATTTCTCTTTGCTGTTGCCTTGTATCATTGGATTTTCCTTTTCCTTGCTGTCTCCCATCTCAGAATGTACATTTTGATTCTAGCATGTACAGTCCGTGCACAAAATGCTTTGCATATCCTGCTTTTAACTGTTACTTAATTGTAGAAACTGGGTTTTTTTAAAATATGTATAAGTAACAGAATAAAGAAGCTTTCTTTGAAATAAACAAGACGTATTTGATACATCTTAAAAGAACTGAAATTACCTGTGACCCTTCAAACGTATGATCTTTCAACAAAGCATTATTGCGACTTTCTTCTGTAGCAAATCCAATCCAGCCAAAACCTTTATGGAACCCTGTTTCTGTATTCTGAATATTAAAGAGAATACATTAGTTGATCCATATATCTGAATAAATTTCCTCTTTACATTTGAAAACTATTCATGGTTAGTTACTGCTGAGAGTTTGTTTTCAAACTGCTGAACACACAAATTATGTTATCTGTTAAGTAAACTAGAAACCATTTCCCAATATGTAACAACTAATTTGATAGAAACTGTAGTTTTAGAGAGAATGGTGTTGGTATCTTATTTTTCTTGTATTTATTGGATACAGAATACTAAAGTGCAGTGTATGCATTTTTCTGAAAGTAACTTCCAATTCAATTCAGCGTACTTTTAAATAGTTGTGTGTATGATCACACTATGTTAATAATAAAGGATTTTAAAATATTAGTTAGGCAGTAAGGTGTATTGGATTGTTTACTCAAATTTATATATACTGGTGTATGCGCTGCTCCACTTCCAGACATTTTACATGGCTTACAGTAATATAACTGTTAATCTTTCTTTTTAATGTTAAACATGCAAAATTTGCAGCAATATTCCTGAAATTATATACCAAGTTCTATTAATTCTGGGGGAGTTTAGAACAAAAGTGCACTTATCCTATTAAATCAGTGGAAGTCAAATTATTCAAGGATGACTAAATCATATCTACAATCAGCTAAGAAAGGCAGACAAGCCACCATTTTCTTTTAAAGCAGCGATGAACAAGAGTGTCCAATTTCACATGCATTGTGCATATGTAGCAAATAGTACTACAAAAAGCACTGGTATGCCAAGTAGTTCTGAAAGCTAAAGCAAAGATGTGAAGCTTTACAATAGCTATGTATATCATAAATGAATATTTATGCTTTATTTTGTACAACGAAACAAGATTCTGTATAAAATATTTTCACGCATTTCTAATTCCAGAACACCTTAGTTATAATAACAAAAGCATTTCCAGTAAAAATAAGATACCTTAAAACTTTAAGATTGCATTCTTGATAGTGAATAGTTTTTATTGGCTGGTAAGAGGGGAAATTATCTTTGAATTATTCCAAATATGATCATGGAAGAAGAGAAAGAATTATTTTTATATGATAAGCTTGTCCTGGATCTCATACCTTACACTTACAGGTGAAACTCGAAAAATTAGAATATTGTGCAAAAGTTCATTTATTTCAGTAATGCAACTTAAAAGGTGAAACTAATATATGAGATAGACTCATTACATGCAAAGCAAGATAGTTCAAGCTGTGATTTGTCATAATCGTGATGATTATGGCTTACAGCTCATGAAAACCCAAATCCACAATCTCAGAAAATTAGAATATTACATGCAATCAATAAAACAAGGATTGTACATAGACAAATATCGGACCTCTGAAAAGTGTAAGCATGCATATGTACTCAGTACTTGGTTTGGGCTCCTTTTGCAGAAATTACTGCCTCAATGAGGCGTGGCATGGAAGCTATCAGCCTGTGGCACTGCTGAGGTGTTATGGAAGACCAGGATGCTTCAATAGCAGCCTTCAGCTCTTCTGCATTGTTTGGTCTCATGTCTCTCATCTTTCTCTTGGCAATGCCCCATATATTCTCTATGGGGTTCAGGTCAGGCGAGTTTGCTGGCCAATCAAGCACAGTAATCCCATGGTCACTGAACCAGATTTTGGTGCTTTTGGCAGTGTGGGCAGGTGCCACGTCCTGCTGGAAAATGAAGTCAGCATCCCCATAAAGCTCCTCTGCGGAAGGAAGCATGAAGTGCTCCAAAATCTGGTAGACAGCTGCGTTGACCCTGGACTTAATGAAGCACAGTGGACCAACACCAGCAGATGACATGGCTCCCCAAATCAACTGACTGTGGAAACTTCACACTGGACTTCAAGCATCTTCCAGTGTGTGCCTCTCCATTCTTCCTCCAGACTCTGGGTCCTTGGTTTCCAAATGAGATGCAAAAGTTGCTCTCATCAGAAAAGAGGACTTTGGACCACTGAGCAACAGACCAGGTAGGCTTTTCTTTAGCCCAGGTAAGAAGCTTCTGACGACATTTGAAGCCCATGTCCAGGATCCATCTGTGTGTGGTGGCTCTTGATGCACTGACTCCAGCCTTAGTCCACTCCTTGTGAAAGTCCCCAACACTTTTGAATGGCCTTTTCCTGACAATCCTCTCCAGGCTGCGGTCATCCCTGCTGCTTGTGCACCTTTTTCTTCCACACTTTTCCCTTCCACATAACTTTCTATTAATGTGCTTTGATACAGCACTTTGGAAACATCCAACTTCTTTTGCAATTACCTTTTGAGGCTTTCTTTCCTTATGGAGGGTGTCAGCAGTCTTTCCCATGATTGTGATTCCTACTGAACCAGACTGGAAGACCATTTAAAGGCTCAGGAACCCTTTGCAGGTGTTATGGCTTAATTAGCTGATTAGAGTGGGACACTTTGAGCCTAGAATATTGCACCTTTTCACATTCTAATTTTCTGAAATTTTGGATTTGGGGTTTTCATGAGCTGTAAGCCATAATCACAATTATGACAAATCACAGCTTGACCTATCTTGTTTTGCATGTAATGAGTCTATCTCATATATTAGTTTCACCTTTTAAGTTGCATTATGGAAATAAATGAACTTTTGCACGATATTCTAATTTTTTGAGTTTCACCTGTATGTTTAAAACCTGAAAAGATAGAATTGAAATCATCCATGGCAAGGGATAATCACTTTCATTACACATAGCTTCCTGTGTTTATAAAAAATAACTTTTTTCTTCCCAGATAAAAAATGTTTACTAGGAAAATAGGGAAGTTGATAATTTAGCCTCATCAATTTGCTGCCCTACAAGCATGTTGAACTAAAAAGATAAAAGTAAATGTTACCCCTGTCCAGTTGTGTCCAACACTAAGGGGTGGTGCTCAGCTGAGGTAGCCAGCATTGTCCAAAGACATTTCTGTGGCCAAGGCTCACGGAACACATACCTTCCCACCAAAGTGGTACCTATTTATCTACTTGCATTAGCCTCATCAATTTGGTGCCCCACAAGTATGTTAAACTATAGTCCTCATAATCCCTTCAGTGGCTAAAAAATAAAGCCTAAAAGAAACTATGTAGGCTCAGTGTTATGGAAAGTACAAGTTTGTGAATCCTTATCCATAAGCTTGGAGTATTATGTCCTACAATGTTGTCTTGGATAAGAATTATTCAGATAGGAAATTCTGGTGAAATGAACAGCACAAATGCTGCAACATGTCCACTGAACAAACAGCCAATATTTTCACTGATTGTTGGGAAATGTAACTAGAATAATGAGCTCTTTTAAGAAGTCAGATGAAATTGAAACATACAGTGATGTAAGCTAGAACAGGGATCGCCAAACTCATAATTTTAAATCCTGGGGACCACTAATATGAATTTTGACTGACAGTGGCTTGCTGGCATTGGTGGGGAGAGAGAGAGATCTGATCTAACCTCCCTCCCTCCCTCTCTCACACACACACACAAAGGCAGGGTTGGGGTGGGATTCAAATTTCTTAACAACTGGTTCTATGGGCATGGCCTAATTTGTGGGTGTGGCTTGTTGGTCATGTGACTGGCTGGGCATGGCTTGTATGTAAATATTATAAATATTTATATAAATATTGAATTTTTTATAAAAAAGAGCAACTTTTACCCAAAATCAGGCAAAGCAGCCAGGCAGATTGAGTTGCTCACAGAATCACAGATTCATTCAGAGATCTATCTTTCTGCCATCAGCTAGCTGAGTCTGTCACATAAAATTTGCTTGCAAACTCATAAAATTTGCTAGCAAGCAAACTCACAAAATTAACTCACAACACACCATGTATGTAAATATTGAATTTTTTATTTAAAAAAGAGAAACTTTTATCCAAAATCAGGCAAAGCAGGCAGGCAGGCAGATTAAGTTGCTCACAGATTCACTTAGAGATCTGGGTTTCTGCCATCGGCTAGCTGAGTCTGCACTGCTTCAGTCCTAAGGAAGGCTCTGCTCTGCTTAAAAGCAGAACAGGAGATCTAAAGATTAGCTAGAAAGCAAGAAATCCAAAGATTTCCTGCTTTCTGGGCTAATCGAAATCTCCCGGCACAGCAGAACAGCTGATGGTTGGAAAAATAGCAATTTAGCAGGCAAGTTTGCCAGGTAAGGAGTAAGTGGGCGGGGAGGGGGGGCTATGTGGGTGGTGCAGCCTTGTGTTCCTGCACAGACTGGATTAATTGCTTGAGGGGGGGTGCTCTGGGAGTGACATTTTTCTGCAGACCACCAAAATTTTCTCGCAGACCACTAGTGGGCCATAGCCCACGGTTGGTGACTGCTGAGCTAGAAGGATCATCTCCATAAAAGAAACTAATTAGTTGTTACTATCAACCTTTGCTATTAACACATTTATGGTAATGAATAATATCTCATCAGAAGAGCTCTACAAACCTCTTGTCTCTACTTATGAAGGTGGGAAAGAACTACAGATCTGTTGCCAAAGTCTCTGGTTTCCACCATTGTATAGATTATACAAAAACCCAATAGCATTCTTAAGCTTTCCATTTCATCAGCTACCCAAAATCACTCTTAACAGTAAGACATGCAATACTCTAGAAAATTGCAAACATTCACATGGCAATTGTCTAATATTACTATTCATGTGTGTACAAGGAAAACATTTAATAAGAGTAATGCACATAGGAGAATACAAAGGAAACCATTACTATCCCAAAAGCACATTGGCAAACTAGATAGGAGCAGTCTGAATGTAGATGTCTAGTAGGTAACTAAAGCATTTTATAGACAAGTGAGATTAAGGTGGAATTTGCTGCTTCAGATATGGACAGTTTGCAATTGCTAACATATCCAAATATATAAATGAGCTGAAGAATTCTGTAAAAAATATGGTCAAAATACCTCCAAACTACTGAGCAGCACTGATCAATAGATATCTCAAGAATGGTTGTAGTCACTGATATTAAAGGAGATACCACCAGTTACAAAATCTAAAATTTCACATACTTTTCCCATTAAATAATGTGAATGTGGGTTTTATATATTCAATAAACACATGATGTTAGACTGCTTGATGACCTCATTCCACAGATGAAGTTTGCATCACATTGTAGATCACAGTACTGCAAGGTTAAGTTTTAAAGAATTCCCAAACTTTTAACTACTTACATTAAAATAACCTAGAGCAGTTGTCTTAAACTTTTTTCTTTCAGGATCCTTTCCAATTTTTAATAATTATGGAGGACTCCAAAAAGTTGTTTGTATGGATTACATTTATCTATATTTACCATACTAAAAAATTAAGTTGGCAAAATTAAAAAAATTAAGTTGACCTTCTACCACTGCACTATAGATAGTATTTTAACTTACTGCACCTGTGTATGGTTTGCTAATTGCACAGTTCCAGATAGGACAGTGCTCCAGAGGGTTAACATCATTGCCCAGAGGACCATTGGTTGCCCTCTCCTTTCCTTGGAAAAGCTTTATAGCTACCGCTGTCTTAAGAAAGTTCAAAACATTCTTAAAGATCCATCTCATCCTGGGCACCCTTTTTTAAAATTACCATCTGGCAGACGGTAGAGGAAAATAAAAACAAAGACAAATAGGCTGAAAAACAGCTTCTATCCCAGAGCAGTAACTATATTGAATTCTACTGTATAGTGTAATACTAATACAATATCAGGTTTTCAATTCAATTGTATAGAATGTAAAAGATGTTTTTGTTTTATTTTTAGTTTTCTTATGTATGATGTACACTGAAGATGGCATTTAATTTTGTTGTACGAGGGGCAATGACAATAAAGTAAACACTGCTGTTACCTCTTCTCACAGTTGTTTGATGGGATTTTAATATTGGATTATATTTCAACATAAGTTTGCAACAGTTTTGGTTTTAAGAACCTGAGAGGTACTTTAAAAAACACTGCCCAAAAAGACAACATGTTAGAGAAATCTGCCAGAAAACTTTATAAATATCATACCTATCTACTTACCTATTTATCTACCAATAATACCATTGGTCAAACATAATTTGAATATTTTTACATTGAACAAATCATTTAATGTCCATGATACTTACAAATGGCAGGATGCATTTCTTCACAGGTCCAAATTGAGTAAAATATTCTCGTAGTTCACCTTTTAAAAAAATGGCAGATGTCGATGTATTACATTTCAGGCAGCCAGGAGCAAACTAATTTCTAATAGCCATTTTCTCAATTGATGGGTGAGCTATTGTGGGTTAGAAAATAACCTCCAGAGCAGGGCTAGTCACCCTAAATTTCTCACAACCCCTTGGGATGATAATATATAATACACATTTGACTGGAAATGAGTGACTAAATTTAATTGATGCTGCTCAGAATGTTTGGCTTTAAATTTCAAAAAGTTTTACAATACAGAGATGGCAATGAGTTTTTGGGAAACCACATCCTCCCAATTGTTCAAAACATGTGCCCAAACTACCTAGCATTCACAAAATTATGTTTGATTAATTTTTAACCTAATAACTCTCTGATCAATGTTATAAAAAAGTTAAAATTACAGCTTGTAATTTTGAAACACAGCTTGAAACACAGATTAAAAAGATAATCCCTGAATTAGAGGTTTATTTTGCTCCTCCATACAACAATGCATGAAGACCAAAAAATATTATTTTAAAGCAAGCATAACTCAGAAGAAAAAATACAGATTCAAATTCAAATGAACTAACTAACCCAATCTTCTGGGTTCATAACAGTAACTATCACTATGCACACTGGTTGTCTACAAATAACATTCTAGATAAACCTAGGTTCCAATCTTTATATCATGTCCATTTATTCCAAAATTAGTGTACATAAAACCAAAGCAAGCACACTACCCATGGTTGAATGGTCTAAACATTCTCTTCTACTTTGCAATCTGTACAGGAAACTACACAATATTGGCAACAACTCCTTTGTTTTAAGCAATTCATAACATAACAGAATAATAACAGGAGTTGCAAGCGACCTTGGAGGTCTTCTAGTCCAGCCCCCTCAAGCAGGAGAACCTATAACATTTCTGACAAGCGGCTATCCAGTATTTTCTTAAAACTCTTCATTGTTGGAGCACCCACAACTTCTGGAGCAAGTCATTCCACTGGTTAATCGTTATTATTATCATCGTTATTGATTTAATCTTCAATTCGATTCACAGTCTGGGACTGGTAAACACTTAACAGTTCAATAACCAAGGACCTAAGAGCTGTTAAGATAACGACTGAGTATATAGGCAGTTCCGAGTAAGTAGTTGTTAATAATATAATAAATATGAATAAACATAAGTATAATAAACACAGTAAACATAAAACAATAATTACAATTACAATATTTCCGCTATATAGCGGAATAGAAACGGCCAGACTGAAAGCTTTCACGCGGGCTCCTCAGCGCCATCCTCTTCTGACCGGCGCCATCTAGTTGGCACCTCGATAAGAACACAAATGATCGCAGTCAAAACCCGGGACATCTCCTCAAACCAAGAGGAATCGGCAAAAAAGACGTCAGCTGGGATAGAAAGGTGGATGGGGGGGATGCCGCTTCGGCCTCTTCACAGGAAATAAAGTGGATCCCCGTGCCTAGTAAGACAGCGGTCTCCGGGATCTACCCCTACCCTTTGGCGAAACAGTCCCTCAAACGGCAAACGAGAGGAAATCCTTAACACCCCGTTAACCGTCTTCAGAAAATGCATCTTCTCCCACTCACTTTCCTCCACGTTCCAGGGTATTCGTCTAACGAAGACCTCGAAGGCGCGCCGAGAAGCCCCCCTCGCTGCCATCTTAAAATGAGGGACGACCTTGCCCGGCCGCAGCGGTTTCCAGCCAATGGGAGGCTGGCTTCCGCTGCCTCGGCGGAGGGCGTGCAATGTCACGCCTTGAGTTAAGATGGCGGCGGCCACGCGGGAAGAAGATGCATTCCGTCGCCTCTTTCGTTTCTATCGGCGATGGGAGGGGTCGGATCCTACCGGGGTGATTGACTTCTCGAAGCCAGCAAGCCGGCAGGTAAGCCGAAGGGAACCCTCCACCCCTTCGCCCTGTCTGACGGATCCTACCGCCCTCTGCTGCCAGGAAGACGCCTGGAAGGCCTTCCTTTTGAGAGACCCTCCCCTTTTCCGCTGCACGTGCTGCACGTTTTTCCTCATTCGGCGCCTTAACTTCCCGGTGCGTGTATTGGCGCGAAGGCTTGGCTGTAACAATCTGGGGAAGGTCTTCATTTGACAATGAAACATCATGGCGGGAAACGACTTGCTTGGCCAATTCTGACCAGCCGATACCACCTGGTCTCAGTTTCTAAAGATCTCCCCCACCACCCCGGTGCAGCATTAAGCAAAGTATCGGCCGTATTTGAACCTGCTAAATCGCAAACCATTGTTCAGTAGCTAACAGTGGGAGCCTTGAGGATAAAAATCATGTTATAGTTAACATAAACGATGTTTAAAAGTATCCCGGTAGGATAACGTTTGCCTGTTATGTCGCTGGTTCAAAACTCGGCATAATTTTTTTTAAATAGTATGGGGCAACAGTTAAGAGGAGTAGGAAGACCAGGTTTTAATCGATCCTCAACTACAGAAACTTGGGGATTTGCAGCCAGTTGCTGCCTGTCAGTCCAACCTATCTCATTGTTCTGTGAAACTAAGTTTCAAGTGAAACTTGGAAATCTAAGTGAAAGTGAAAATCCACATTGGATGAAATAACAAAAAGATCAGGTTGTACTCAAGAACTGCTGGGGTCTTGGCCTTCTGATGGACAGTATAAACTCTGATTATTACCCTGATCAAACAGAACCAAATCTTTATTTTAATGTACGCTCTATAGATAATTTGATCCTTGTGCTATTAGAAAGATTACTGCATTGTAAACATTGGCTTATATACTATGCTTGTACCATCATGTCAATGGAAGATGTGTTTACTTTTATGACCTTTGACTTCTAATGACAGATGATGAAAGATCAGTAACCAATTCAAAAAAACATATGGAGCATAACATAGAAACTACCATGCCATATAAGAATTTTTATAAAATAAAATAAAATTCCCCTTCTACAGGTTCTTATTCTTTTTTAAAAAACAAGTTTTGGATTATCAGAAATAATCCTGCATATTTCTTTTTGTATCCTGATCCCATTATCTTCTCAAGATAGATAGAATTTCTCTGCTGAAAAAATGATTTATGTACCTGATATTTGCAATCTGATAAGGATTAAGTCCTGTCTTCAATAACAAAAGATCCCTTTTAATTTAACAACATATTTAAAATTACTACTGTATTGTTTTCTGACTTGCTCAGTTCTTGACAGGTGACTTAGTCCACAATTAATAAAGTAATAAATGCAGTATAAGTACGCTCTCCCAAGTGACTTTCTGAAATAGAAAGTAAGCTGTTTGGGTTATAGGATTACCTACTTATTCTCTAGCATAATTTGTAATTAAAATTAAAATCATGTATCTGAATGAGTTGGATCCCACTTAGAGTGGGATTCTGGCCTGTCACAAGAATCTGGATGGATATCTTTCTGGGTATCTGATTTTCAAGGATTTTTTTTAACTAGGTGGTCATCTATCCTCTGAAATTAACCTCAATAAGTGATGAAGATGCCTACAGAGCAGGATTACATCCAGTTACCCAATGGAAAGCTTTTGGTCTAGATAATTATCCAGGTGAGCATATTTTGGATATCTCAGCATACATAAAATCTAAATTTAGTCAATAGAACAACTGATAATATATGCAACATTTTTGGAGAAGACATTTTTGGAAAAGACATACTTGTGTTTCTGTTTTTTTAAGTGTTCATCATTTAAGTGTCTGGGACAAGCCACATCTACATTTTTTTCTTTTTCACCCATTTTTATTTTTATCTAGGATTCATATATATTAATAATCCCTTTCTTCCGGGCTCTCAGTGCCATTGGGTGAAGCAGTGTCTAAAAAAATATATCCAAAAACCTAATGTGTGCAATTTGGACATGCATATGTCTTCTGAAGAAATTACTGATATCTGGGGAAAGAGTAAATTTCAGCTTCGGTAAGTCATGTCTCTGGGTTATCTCATAACAAACTTGGTAAAACAACACAATAGCCATTATGCTGTAGGTCAGGGGTGTCAAACTGATGGCCCACACACCGGATGCATCACGTGCAGGCCACACCCATCCCAGCTCCATAAAGGCAAAAAATATCATGATACGTCATATGACACGATTGAGTTTTGACACCTGTGTTGTAGGTTCTTGATTCCTTTCTTGTAAGATGTGACTACTTTTAATCCCTATGAGTCAGTTGCTAAAAACCAATGTCATATGTGTTCAATCCTCTTTTGCTGAGGATTGAAAGAAGCTCACTTGGTGTCTTCAGATTTTTGTCAATCCAAAAGGTTTTAATAACTAAAAAACAGTTAATGAACAATTTATGAAAGTGATTAGAAAAGGAAGTTTGCAAACCCAACATTCTTAAAAGTGGCCAACATGGTTTGAGGAAGAAGGCTATTATTCCCTTGTCTCAGAGCATAAATCCCCACTGTCTTTCAGTCTCAACACAAGAAACAAATGTCTGGAGCATTTGGGGTCAAGTTCAAGTCCTTTCCTTATCCAGAGAGGACCAATCTATTCACTGGCTCTTCATTCTGTACAGTTGTTGGCTTCACTTTCAACAGAGCTGCCTTCAGTTTTCCTTCTCCGGAGTCATAAACTGCATATTTTGGTGTTACCAAGTTCTGTGGACCTATTAAATCTTATGGAAGAGAAGCCTTTTTAAGAAACCCATTGTGCAGGCTATGGAATGGAGAAGGTTATCTATCTGACATTTACATGTCCTTGCTTAGTTATCACAATTGGGATTGGCAACTGCCTTGCTAAGCAGAAAATTGTGGGACAATAACAGACTTACAACCCATTATTTCACATTCAGTTGTTAAGCAAATCACCATGATTGTTGAATGAGACATCATATGACAATGACTTACAATTTCTACTTCTCCATGAACTCTGCTGATTGTAAACCTATTGTGCAGCACACAAATGATCAGGTGATCACAGGATGCTGCGACAGTTGTAAATTGAAGATGGGTCACAAAGCTTTTATCCCATAGTAACTTAGAATGGCCATTAAATGAGGATTTAGTAAGCAAGGACTATCTGTATGATTGCCCATCTGAAGGCACAAATGCATCTACTGTTTTTTCTTCCTCCTATTTTTATGATGAATTTCTTTTAAATATTTTTAATATTGAAAAGTTGCACCAAGAAGTGTATGGGGAGACAGTGTGGCTCATAATGTAGAGATATTGTATGGGAATAATAAGAAACACCCTTAATTACCTGAGCCACTGCATTCTGAAGCAAGTTTCCTGATAGTGTTCAAGGGTAGCTTCATGTACAGTGTATTCCAAAATCCAGTTGGGAGGTAACTAAATCATGAATAATCATGAGTAGATCCTTTTGATCTAGCAACAATTGCACACTTACAGAAGGCAAAGTTTGCTCCGCAGCAAATCTTGGCAGTCAGAGGGCAGATTTCACCAGGAATTTTGTGCCCCACGCTCATCAGTCACCAGGAGTCCTGGATAAATCGTTAGTTCCAGTCAACAAGGGTGGTGAGGTCAGTATAGTCCTAGACCCTTGCTTTGTGGAGTACTTCAGAACTTTACATTCATTTTTAAAATCTACATGAATCCACTGGAAGAGGTTATCCACTGGATCAGAGAGCATCAACATCAGTATGCTGATATACTCATTTCTGTATCTTCCCTATCCATCTAAGTGAAATTGTCAAGGCTCTGCCTAAATCTCTGGAGACTGTAACAGTTTAGGCAGGGAAGAACATGCTTCAGCTGAATCCTATCCACAATAATCTGTGTCATTGTTCCTAAACTATCTTTTCTTCCACCTCTGAATATTTTTTGCGTGTGCACTGGATTTCTAAAAATGCAGTATAGATCACATTTCATTATTCAGATAACTACAGGTAGCCCTCAACTTACAACAGTTCATTGATCGTTCAAAGTTACATCATGACTGAAAAAAGTACTACTTTTTTCACACTTATGACCATTGCAGCATCCGCATAGATACCTGATCAAAATTCAGACATTTGGCAACTTTGTTGTTAGTTGTGAAGTTGTGTCCAACCCATCGCGACCCCATGGACAATGTTCCTCCAGGCCTTCCTGTTCTCTACCATCTTCTGGAGTCCACTCATGTTTGGTTGCAGGTTCGTAGGGTCATATAAATCTTCTGACAAGCAAAGACAATGGGGAAGCCAGATTCACTTAACAACCATGTTGCTAACTTAACAACTGTAGTGATTCACTGAACAACTGGCAAGAAAGGTCATAAAATGGGGCAAAATTTGCTTAGCAAATACTTCACTTAGTGACAGAAATTTTGGGCTCAATTGTAGGTCAAGGACTACCTATATGAAAGTTAATTTTTTGACCAGCTTTGTTTAGAACCATGTCAGGGATCTCGTTTTATTTTATTTATTAATTTTTATGCCATCTCTCATATAAGGCAACTTTTCCATGTTAAACTTTTGTAGAACTTTTTATAACTGAAACTGTGATTATGTTGTTTTTTATCTTTTTAGAAACAAAAGTGCCAGTAAATCACAGCCAAAAAGCTTATTGGAAAAGTTGCGCTGGGTAACTCTAGGTTACCACTATAACTGGAATTCAAAGGTATGCAAGAGGGCAATAGAACCTCCTAAATGATGTGACAGCAAATATTTTTTATTTTTTCTATGGATGGCACCAAGGAGCACAATCAGACACCAGGGTTTTAAACCCAAAATATTCTAATCATAATGTCATTCTGAACTGAAAAAAGCATTCTTTAGCAGCCAACTACAGACAAGGTTAACTCAATGAGCTTTGAGCTTTTAATTGTCTGGTCTTCATAAAAACTGACTGGTTACCAACCTTCTAAGTACAAGATTCTGGGTTCTGGCATGTTACAAAAACTGCTAATTATATATCTGTCTTAAGTCATTTAAGCATTGTTGGCAAAAACACTATATAAAGTATATATAAATCCAGTTATGCTTTGAAGTTGCTTTAAGTCACTGTGGGGGAAGTTAGTTAAGTTACACTGCAAAATTGCTATTTCAGTTAAAAACATTTAACCAACCTTGTGAACTACCACAGAGAGAAATTGCTTCAGGTAATAGCACTTCATATTACTTACTTACTTACTTACTTACTTACTTACTTATTTATTTATTTATTTATTGGACTTGTATGCCGCCCCATCTCCGAAGACTCGGGGTGGCTCACAACTAAAAACAACAACAATAAATAATTAAAAAGAGATTAAACCAATTCACAAGCCCAAAATTTACAACTAAAATTTACAATAATTAAAATAATTTAAAAACCCATCCCCCCCAGGGAAGGGTCACAGCCCGGATTGGTCGAACACCAGGTCTTCAAATCATGGAGGAATATGGTGGATATTTTAGAGGATTGTTATACTTGAGTTTTCAATAAAGAAATCTGATTATTTTCCTTCTATAATTTTGGCATGCTGGACTTTAAGTTAGATAGTTACCTAATCTATTCACTTTAGATTATTAAAAAGTAGCAACCTAAACAGTTTAAATTACTTCAGTTTAAATTACTTTAAAACATTTCTTATATGTTGGCTTTGTTACTTAAAAATTCTATTTGCAACTTCTTTGTGCTTTCTTCTAGAAATATTCAGCGGATAACTATACCCCTTTCCCATCGGATCTGGCTTTTCTGTCAAAGCAAGTGGCTAAAGCTTGTGGATTTCCCAGCTTCCAAGCAGAAGCAGGGATCCTAAACTATTATCACTTTGATTCATCTTTAGGAATTCATGTGGATGAATCTGAACTGGACCTTTCTCCACCTCTTTTATCATTCAGGTAGGTGCAGATATTTTTAAATGTATATTATGTATATTTCACACATTCTTCTGACAGGTGCAAACCTACATTTCTGGAGATAATAACCAGATATGCCAATAAACCAGGGATTTAGGACCAAAGGGTAGCTACAATATATGAAAGCCAAAATAGTAGCATTTTATTTATTTCATTTTATCTTGATCTTTCTTTCTCAATGGCACATCTTATTTGCCTCACATCATTTTATGACATATCTTGATGAACTCTAGCACTCAGCCTATTTACCTGTAGGTCTCCAAGTTCTTTGAACCAGTAGATGCATTTGAAATTTTCAGGGGATATTAATTAATTTGTGGAATAGCTTGCCTTCAGAAGTTGTAGTGCTCCATCACTGGAGGTTTTTAAGAAGAGATTTAACAGCCAATTGTCTGGAATGGTAAGGGTGTTGGACTAGAAGACCCCCCCTCCAACTCTGTTATTCTGTAATTCATACCATCCATCACTTATGTTAAGATCACTTTGTAGACCTTGCTCATGAACCCATCTATAGGCCTGCTGGCAATGTAAGCACTAAGAAGGCCAATTACAGAACACTGTCCAGGAGAAGGATCACTAGCTCCCACTCTGTCTAGATAGCTTAAGTAGTTTGGTCATCTGAAATTTTACAAGGTAAAAACTAGTGTTAGGCTAAACTTTAATAATTTAATTAAATGAACTGTAATTAATTGTTCAGCTAAATCTATATTTTCATTATTTCCTTTAATCAATCAGTGAATTATGCTCCTCCTTTGTACTGGTGTATTTGGAATATAATAATAATATTTATCTGTTAAATCTGTTACATTTAAAGTTTTGTTGGCCTTTCCAAAAACTATACAGATTGGTTTAAGGCTGATAGGTTTCAAGAGGTGTTGTTTTGTAATCTCCTAAGTAAATTAATTCTTTGCAAAAACAAGACCCAATTTGATATAAGTCTGGTGGTTTCAATATTCTGAATAATAATGAAGCCTTTGGATAGCTTACTAAAAGGAGAATGTGATGACCCGGAGTGTCCCATAAATGTAACAAAAACCAAAATGTAAATAAACGTTCTTTAATGCCTTCAATTTGGCTTCATTGTTCAATTGTTCACAGTTGGAGATTAAACTCTTTCCAAAATAATATTCCAAATGAAAGAAATACAGTCCAACTCAAAGAGCAGATAAGGAAGCAATAAAAAACCAAAAACAAACCTCACTGAAGAAAGTTCCATGACAGACCGGGATAATTAATTACAAACTTCAAGAAGATAACCAGGTATAGTCCATTGGAAGAACGCCAACCAAGATAAACCTCATCCAGGAATAAAACACTCTTTGTTTCAAGCATTTGCTAGCACGCAGGTCCAAACTCTTATGCAGTTCTTACACCTGCATCCCATGAAGAGGATCAAGGCCCTCTCCTCCTGAGTAGACCACGTCTTTCCCTTATCCTCTCCTCCCTACGTGCCCTAGGATGGAGAGGGGATGGGCCTGGATCCTCCTCTGCCTGCTCAGCCGGCCTCTGCCCTTCCCCAGCCTCCTCCACAACCTCTGGAGCCACCCTTCCACTCCCTGTTGGCTGTTCCTCCTCTCCCTCAGAGTCAGTCTCCACCAGGGGCATGACAGAGAATATAGTTTTAAAAAGTATAAAGTTGTCTCATTTGTGTGTAGCTATAGTTTTACTAACTCATCTTTTTTCTGTATTAACTTTCTAGTTTCGGACAGTCATCCGTATTTCTGCTGGGGGGATTGAAACGAGATGAAACCCCTGTGGCCCTGTTCACACATAGCGGAGACATTATGATAATGTCTGGTTTCAGCCGCCTGCTGTATCACGCAGTTCCCAAGATCCTTCCCAATCTAGAGGGAAAGCCTTTGCCTTCTTCCTTAGAGCTACCGCTCTCTGCTGACCTTCCTGCAGACTCTGTGATTGAGCCCTGCTCCAGTGATGATTGGCAAACATGTGCCAGATATTTGGAAGCATCCCGTATTAATATGACTGTGAGACAGGTACTCGCTGAAGGTCAGAGCTTCTTGACTGAAACTAGGACACAGAGCAAAAATGTCTTCTCCGCAGACTATCATGAAAAATGTACAGAAACCAAAACCCACAAGCCTATTACCAACAAATGAGCTCATCTTTTTTTCATCATGACTTCAGATGCACAAAAAGCCAACACACAGAAGAAAGGGGTTATGCCATTGAATGAAAATTGATTAACTCTGAAAATAAGTATATATATGAACTTCACAGCCGAAGTGTATGGCTCAGGTGAGGAAATCCAGTGCTGTTTCTGTCTTGTTAAGATCCCATAGCAAATCTATGTATTTTGATCTAAGTTATTTTGATGCTTTGCAGAAATCAACACTTTCCTTAGTCTATAAATACTTTCTTGTTAATTGCTTTAAGATATCAGAGAGGAGGCTTCAGTTAAAAAGCAGATTTGGGCAATCCAGAATGTGCCTGATGGGCAGCTGAGCTCTGAACTTCTCTGGCACAATTAGTTGTTCCCTCATTTTTGTGTGTATTTGGAACCCTTCTAGGCCTCACTAGCACTCCCCTTTACACAAAAGCTAATTTATCTTTGCACATGTCACTAGGCAAGATTTTCTTCCAACAGCCTTGTAAAGACTTATCTGCTTTTTGCAGAAGAATTTATGTCTCCCTGCCAATCCTCACCACAGGGAAATCCATCTACCTTTGGCTGTGATGTTTGTGATTGTTTCTCAGCTTTCTTTGGGTCTAGCTGTCCCATAGTGCCTGAATTTTGGGGGGGGGGGTGGATTTGGGATTTCAGTTGAGCTACTTGAAAGGCTGCTAGCATGCCAGCCAGCACTTCCCTAATTATAGATATGTCCATCCCCAATACCATATCAACTGAAAGTCCTTTGACACTTCCCAGCACAGCAGTGATTTTCAGACACTCTACCATATCACTTGTTCTGTCATGAATATTTTCCTTTGTCCCCAAAGATGCTTCCTTTCTGAGTTCACCTGCAATGATTCTCCGATTGCTTTTCCCTTTGTTTTCCTGTGTCATCTAAAGTGCCTAGATGACACAGGTAGTCCTCAACATGATCACAATTAAGCCCAACATTTCTGTTCCTAAGTGAGACAGTTAAATGAGTTTGCTTCATTTTGTGACGTTCTTTGCCACAGTTGTTAAGTGAATCGCTGCAGCTGTTAAATTAGTAACACAATTGTTAAGTGAATCTAGCTTCCCCATTGACTTGGATTGTCAGAAGGTTGCAAAAGGCAATCACTGGGACATTGCACCTGTCATAAATGCAGGCAGTTGCCAAGCTTCTGAATTTTGATCACATGGCCATGGGGATGCTGGATAATGGTCGTAAATGTGAAAAATATTTGTAAGTCACTTTTTTTCAGTGCCATAGTAAGTTTGAACAGACACTAAACAAATAATTGTAAGTTGAGGTCTACCTATAGTGGACTACCCAAGTTTTTAGGCCCTTACAGAAGCCAAGAAAGTGAGGACAAATCTCATTTCTAGGGGGATAATGTTCCAAAGAGAAAGAGGCATAGTCTGGACTTCATCAGCTGCAAGTCCTTGACATATGGGATCCACAGCATGCCCCTTCTGAAAGCACAAGTGGAGTGGACCAATCCCTCTGGCGTGAGACGACTTCTCAGCCCGGACCTATGTCAAAAAGGGCTTTAAATGTAATAATCATCATCTTTAATTGGATCTGGAAACAAATCATCAACCAGTGCAGTTCATGCAAGAGAAGTGTTACATGACCCATCCCAAGGGCCCCTGAAACACTTCATGCTGCTGCATTTTGTGCCAGTTGAAGCTTCCAAATAGGCTTCAAGGGTAGACCCTTGTAGAGAGCATTGCAGTAATCCAAGCATGAGATAACTGAGCATGTGTGACTGAGTTCAGGATGTCATAATCCAAGAAAGGGCACAGCTAGAACACACTATGAAGTTATTCAAAAGCTTTGCTAGCCAACTAGCTAATAACCTCTACGTAATGCACGGGATCTGTCCAGGGAAGTGCAAGCCTGTTGAACTAAAGATATTAAACACCCAACTCTTGAGGCTCAGTGTACCCATAGTCACTCACACTTTTCAGGCTTTATCTGAACTCTGTTGTCTCTGTCCAGAGCCCCACAGCTTCCAGGCACCATGAAAAGGCAGGAACAGTAACACTTTTATCACCCAGGATGGAGATATAAAGTTGAGTTATCAGTGATTGATGATATTTCATCCCATGATGTTGAATGATATCACCTAAGGCTTCATTTAGATGTTAAAAGGAAGCGCAGAGAGTAGTGACCGCAGGCTGGACCTGTTGCTTCCTATCCCTGTGAGATGCATGTTTCTATTCTAAGCTAGACAGAAAGAGAAAAGTTTTGTTCTTATGGATATCTACATATTCAACAAGCTGAATGCAGTTAATTCTTCTGTTAGATTTTGGCGCTGTGAGCAATGCAGGCCAGACTTCACAGCAGAAACAGAGAAATAATCAAGAGGATTAATGAGTATTACCATTGCCCTTCAGCAGCGAATGTTGAAGTGGCAAGATTCCTGACTAGGATGAAGGACCAAGCTGAAGAGACAGCGGAAGGAACATTCCAAGTTACTAATGTCTATCTGGCCAACATGAGCCCCTAAGTCTATGCCGCAATACCTGAAACTTCAGCCTTGAGAAAAACTATGTGGCAGAAGCAAAATTTATTTATTTATTTTATTTATTTTTATTCATATTTATATCCCGCCCTTCTCCGAAGACTCAGGGCGGCTTACAGTTTTTGGGATACAACCCAATGCATTCAGCAATAGCCTTCATTCCATTGTATATGCCTGCTTATTACTAAGCGGCATTTTTACAAAGTCAGCTTATTGCCCCCAACAATCTTGGGTCCTCATTTTACCTACCCCGAGAGGATGGAAGGCTGAGTCAACCTTGAGCCTGGTGGGATTCGAGCCTGCAATAATTACAGGCAGCTGGAGCTAAGTGCTAGGCTATTAACAGCCTGCACCACCAAGGCCCCTGAAGTACAGGCAGCATCTTTAGACCCAGTCAGTCTGGATGAACTTGTATTACCTGAGGAATGCAAGATCTATTTGCCAACACTGGGTGTAGAAGAGCTGTTCTTATTGGGCAATTTCAGAGAGGGACCTAGGACGACCAAAATATTTGGCAGAGGTACTTGATTGTACATTCTGCAATTATCTGACACTTGATATGTGGACAACACTTCTGCAATTGCTCCAAAAATCTTTGTTCAGGTTTATGTCATCCTAAGCAAAGCAGTACAAGGACGTACACCTGTGTTGTATGCACTTCTACCTAACAAATAGCACCCTACGTGCTGTTCCACTTCATGAAAAACCTAGTGGCTAACACTCAGATGCTGTCCATTTACTGCAATTTTGAAGTGGCTGCCATGAATGCCATCAGGAGATGCTTCACAGAAATCACTTTCTTCCACCTCGCCCAGAACACGAAGCATTTGATAAGAAGTGGAGCTGCCCATAACTTCACCACCAATGCTGTAAAGACAAAACTAGTTGTGGCCTTGGCATTTGTGCCTGCCCTGCACCTGGAAGGATATGTTGCTGCTGTAGAAAAATATCTGCCAGGAGAGCTGCAACCTGTTCTGAACTGGTTTGAGGACAACTACATAGGTCATCCAGGCAGGAGGGGATAAAGAAGACAAGCTTATTTTTTAGCCCATGCAGTGGAAATACACCATTTTCTGTGGAGGGAAATTCTTTGCAGATGTTTGACAAGACTTGACTTGGAGGGGGAAAAGTAGCTGATCTCTTTGTATTCATTTGGGAGGGTGGGGAAGAGGTATGGCATGTCAGGTCTTCAGAACAGTTTGGGGATCTCTGTGTCTTCTTGAAACTCCCCGTGCCCTCTTCCACATCTTCACAGATTTACTCAAGCACACACCAAACATTCAAAGAAGATGAAAGAGTGGGAAGGAAAGCCCCATGGCACTTAAGCTCACAGTCAGCACTCTGATAGTATGCACTTAACGCCAGTCTCCCTACATACAACCATCCACCCCTTAGACCACCTGTTCCATTGGCTAGCAGAAGAGAAAGCACACTCGTCCATGCCCTCCATCCAACTCTTACTCAAGGGACCTAGTAACTATTTCTTCAGATGCAGTCCCATCCAGGGTCCCACCCTGGTAATGGGCTATCACCTTGAAGTACTCTGCCTTCCTCTAATGTTGGTGCTCCTATCTAGTCCTCAGTGTCATCACCAGTGGATTGTTTCCAGCCTGTTGGCCACCAAGTTCCACTTGCTATCTCACATCTCAGTTCCATCACTTGTTGTTACTGCTGTTGAAAACCCCAGATCTAGCTGCCAGCTGTTATCTTCAGCCCTTCTGCTTTCGCCAGCTATGCAGCTCCATTGTTGCTGTTGCTTGATATCTTTTGGTTCCACTGTGGTTTCTCTGCTGGCTCACTACCACCAGCCTCCTTATCATGGGGCTCCATACAACTGCAGGCAGTTCTGGCCCTGATCCTGGCCCTAGCAGAGGCCCTGGCTCCAAATCCAACCCACCACTAAATCCGCACCTGCTGGATCCTCGCCTCCACCGCTGTGCCAAATTGACTGCCATCATTATCCCCAGGACAAACTTTGACCTTGCCATTGCTACTCAACCAATTCTCTCCACATTTAGGTAGGAGCGCATACACAGGTACTATCTAGGAGAAGAAGAGGCACTAGAGAGGAGAAGGAAGTGTTAAAAGAATATTGCTGCAAAGTGCCTAGTGCAACAGAGGGTCCACCTGAGGGATCGGAAATTTCAGCAATTGGCTCATTGTTTTGTTTCCCATTTCAATATTCTTTCCCATTTTCCTTGCTCCTGCCAAACTCATGCCCTCCATCAATCACTCATAACTCTTTCTCATTGTTGCTTCTCCATTCTTTGTGTTGCTCCATGCCATGCATATTCCTCATGTTTTGCATGATCTTTTGTCTCTCCCACCCCCCTCAGACTATTAGATACCTTAGCAGACTTCTGGTAGCTGGTCTGTTAGATTCAGTAGTTTGCAAGCACTTCCTCTTTCTCACCCCTATCCATGTACTATAACTGCCACTTTAATGCACAAATAGCCCCATGACATGTGACAGGATTCATTTTTTAACTGGATGTGCATTGTTTTGCAAGTGTGACAATTGAAACAAAAAAGCAAGACTGGATGCTTTTAAGCTGTTCGTTTATTTGTTTGTTTATTTATTGAATGTATATTGCCACCTGGCGACTCGAGGCGGCTTACAGAATGTAAAACCATATTTAAAATAAAACAAAAACTATCAAAAAGAATCAAATAAATTAATAAAGTACAATAGAACAAAATCTGGAAAAAATAAAATAAAAAATCAACTACCACACCGCCCTGACGACAGCAGATCACACAAGCCATTTGATGGGCTCCATCCCACTCTGGGTTCCCCAGGCCTGCTGGCAGAACTATATACACTCTACAAAACTATATACAACTATATACACTTTTTATTATATACACTGAAGTTATTTACAGCAAGTATTTGCCACAGGTATGTACATCACGTACTCAGTGTTGGATTTCCTCCTATGTCTTTCTGTCTCCCAGAGATAATCCCCCTCTATCTCTCCAACTCATCCTCCATTTCAGGCTTGACAAGAACGCATAAAAAGAAAGGAATGGGCTGTAATTTTAGTATAGTGTGCTCAGAGTGGCTTGACCTGGAACCACTCAGCTGAAAACCTGCTGCTTCTTTGAGGGAAGAACCTCCCTTGGTCTTCTTATCTTGATATTTCAAAATAAAAAATCTAGTTAATGGCCAGGTCAGCTCATCATACCTTGGGACAGCACACTTGCCCATCCTTCAGGGCCAAAACTGACCTTTATACCTCTTTTACTCTAATGGCTAGCTCAAACAAACAGAACTGCAGCAGGCAAGGAACTAAAATCCATATGTCACCAACAGCCTATAAATTTAATAATAATCAAACCTCTTGAGGCACTTTGCATATGACTATGTCACTGCATATGACTATATCGTCTTTCCTGAATACTAACTCTTGAATGTTGGCTTTCCTGGAGCCATGCTGTGCTTACTGGAGAAATGCTGTACGTTTTTCAATATTTTTCAAATCTATTAAATGATTCCAAGGATTCGTTTTGTGAGCAGGATGGGCTCTTATTTAAAACATCTCCCATTCTTGGAGCAAAATAATTAGAAATTATCTGGTGATTTTTCTTTTCAGAATGTCCTTTGCTTCTCCTTGTCTATGAATACTAAAACAGCCCTGTTCCATCAGCATCAGGCCATTTAGCTGCATACATAATGCAATCTTCGCAGCCTGCTTCCTTTAGGAGGAGATTGAAGAGAATGACTTTACAAATGGGAACAATGAAGTTGTAGAAGAAGCACCCAATAAGAAAACTAATCAGTGACTATCTCTGTTGCCCAAAAGGTAAATATATTGAAACAAATAAGGACAACAGTCTTTTGTGCCCATCTATTTTAGTATCCTGACTTCCTTATCTAGCTTTTAATGCAGTTTTAATTGCCAGAGTGAATGCTCTATCCCAGAGGTATTTTGCTATACTTCTCCCATGAATAAGCTTATTCTATTTTAAATTAAAGATCTATATCTAATTTGAAGAACAGGTTCCATCACCAGCTCCCTCTTTATCCTCACTTTAGTTATTTTGCTGTATTGCTTAAACTCCTTTGTACAAAACACTCATTCTTTTCTCCGTTTTCTATTTAGCCATGCTATTTAGCTGTTCTTTGTAGAAAAGGGGCCTCTGGTCATCTTTTCTGGGTTACAATATAAGCAATCTGTGCCCAGTATTTTTCCGGTATTCAGCCATGGTATGGATTTGGTTTTGTCTTTTGTATCTCTTTCCTCTGTAACTTGTACAGTTATTGATTCCCAAATAATTTTCCCAGGAATTATTGATACTGTTTCCAAGTGTCAGCTTCTTAATTGTTTAGACAGGGAAGTTATTCCAGATAAAGGTTGAACCATATTTCTACTTTCTTGGTTATAATTATTGTAATTATTGAGTATTCTCAACAAGAGCTATGGTGGCACAATGGTCAGAATGCAGCCTTAACTGTGCTGACTGCCAGGAGTTCGATCCAGACCGGCTCAAGTTTGACTCAGCCTTCCATCCTTCTGAAGTTGGTAAAATGAGGACCCAGATTGTTGGGGGCAATATGCTGACTCTGTAAACCGCTTAAGGGAGTGCTAAGAAGCACTATGAAACAGTATATAAGTCAACATGCATTGCTATTGCTATTCTATTGTTCATCTGTATGATGGGGATTACTATAGTAAACACTTTACTGTGATTAATCTAATTGCGTAATAGCGGTTTTTCCATATAATCCAGATTTTTGAGGGGGAATTGTCCTTGTGGCACATAATAAGGATGTCTTAGCTGATCGCACTATTGAATCCTCATTCTTTGTTGTACCTTCTTTTTTGCATATTGGCCACATTGTTGAAAATTCTGTTACTATTTATTTAATAAGATAATCTTCAGTTTTGTATTATTGGACAAATTATGGTAAAACCAAGCTCTCTAGAAAAGGCTCTGATGTTGGGGAAAGTGGGCGTAAAGAGAAGAAAGGAATGACCATCACCGATGAGTGCCTTTGGGAACCTTGACAGACCAGGTTAGGGATAGATTGTCATGAATAAAATCTGTGTGGTTATTAAGAGTCAAAAGTGACTTGATGGCATAAAATCAATTGATCGATCAATCAATCAAAACAGGAGCTAAGACAAAGTGCTCCTAAAGTTTTTAATGGAAAGTTGCAATCTCTGGAAGTTAAGGGTTAGTTAGGTCCATCTAACTACAGAAGCGAGCTGTGGGATATCTTTCCTCTGTGCCACAAATGAAAGTTCTATATTAAAGTCTATTCACATCACTTTATTTTAGGTGTACTAATTTTCCTGATTTTCAGTTATTGTATTTCTACTGTATTTTGCAATTGTATCAAGGAATTTGCCTGATTTTTTAAATGAGAAATTTACTGCCTTTTATACTAATAATATTCTTAAGTATACCATTAGAGTTTTGCGTCTTCCCACAGTATTTTCAGTATTCCATAGAATACTATGGAAGATGAAATTAGCAACGCCAATTGCATTTTTATCAGTGCCAATACCTTATTTTAATCTGTTCTCATTGCTTGAGCATTTGGCCATCCCAAACTTTTCCTTCTCTTTGGTAAAATGTATTTTATATCACAAGATAAAGGGATTTGTTTTTATCTCTTGAAAAGAAGATGGTACAGCCTGAAAACTGCAGGTATTCCTCTGATGGCAGCCAGGCCTGCCCACCTGGTCCCCTCTTATAATATGTGAACAGCATCTTTATGTCTTTTAGAAAGAGATTGTTATTAGCTGCTCCATGTCAAGATGATGAGAGGCTGGCCTTATAAATGATACTTTGCTGTTTCTAATGCAATCCTTCCATCTCATGGTTGTTCCTGGTATAACAACCAAGAGCATCGTAGCCAATGGAAGCATTCAAATGTGAAAATTGCTACTTCCAACAGAAGTTGCTCAGAAGTATACCCTGATTAAAATCTACCAAAAACTATAAACCTAATCTCGTTCGGTAACCTGAATGGAATATTAAAGGTAGCTAGATGGAATGGTATATTGAAGTTGAGAAAAAGGTAAACCGATGTAAAAAGTGGGCCTCAAAGCAGAGCAGCAACTTATTGGGAACAGCTGCTACTCTTGCTACTCCCAGTAGTTTAAAGGGAATTCTCATTTAACATCCATTCATTCAATGACCATTCAAACTTAGAATATTACAATTACAATATTTTGGCCAGTGTTAACACACCTGCAATCACATGAACAAAATTCAGACCCACTCAGGCCCATCTCCATTTATAAGTGCCTTTTGATATCTATCTACTCATTGCTGCCTCTGCTGCCTGCCCCTTCCTCACCCACCACCATACTGTCTTCTTTTGCACTGGTAATAAACAAAGCCTCTGTTTGCACCCCATCCTCAGTTTGTGCACTAGCTGGGCCCTCCATTCTCACGTCAATCAAGGCCTTCGTATGTGTTGGCTGGGATCTTCATGTCCTAGCCAGCGTCTCCACTGATGGTGTTCTGCATTCTGCACCTGAACAACAGAAGGTGGCATAATAGAATGGCCTTGCGGATACAGTAGTGGCATAGTGTGGTAGATGTAGCAACAAGCAAGGTGTCAGGATTCCAGCAGTTGCCCTAATTAAATCATGAGCCTCGAGCCAAACTTTAAAAACTTCAAATAAATTATTAGGAGCGAACATGTCAGTGTGATCTGTATGAAGCCAATTCTGAGACACGTAATTCACTGTCACCCTTGACCCTGGTTTCCCCCCACCCCTCTGGGTGTATCATAATTCATATTCTCCAACAATACACGTTCATAGCCAAGAGTCATCAATCATGCTCTCCAATTAGAGATTTGCACAGCAGAAATTGAATTGAATGCACTTTCAGTTCCAAAGTGCTATACTGCTCTTTCAAATTTCTCCCCACCCCTTCTGTTCATGGCAACTCTAAATCAAGCATATAAATGTTTATGAGTTTCAAATGTCAATTTACTCATTTCAGCACAATCCATAATTTTCTTAATCACTTCCTCCTGCATAGGTATTTTATCGTTTTTCCAGTTCTTAGCAAATACAATTCTAGCTGCTGTTAAAACATTTACAATCAAGTATTTCAACTCTTTATTGTAAATATCTGGTATAATTCCCAATAAAAATATTTCTGGTTTCAAGTCTACATGTTGTTGTATCATTTTTTCCAACCACGTGTGGATTTTAGTCCAATATCTTTTTGCATCTGAACACATCCACCACATATGGTAATATGATCCAGGTATCTGATGACATTTCCAACATTTATACGATTTATTCTTAAACATTCTTGCAATTCTCATCAGGGGTAAGTGCCACCTGTAAAACATCTTATACAAATTTTCTTTATAAGCAGTTGACACTGTCATTTTGTAATTCTGAGACCATAATTTTTGCCATTTCTCTAAATCAATCCCATATCCAAAATTTTCCCTCGATGCAATCATTGTTTCTTTAACTTGTTCTTCTTCCATTTTAAATTCTAACAAATATCCATAAAGTTTTTAAATCACCTTTTCATCAGTACCCATCAATATTTTATCTAGCTCAGTCAACTTATTAGAAATACCTTCTATTTTAAAGTCTTTATCAAATCTAGATTGCGCTTGCAAATATGAAAACCAATTCATTTTTATACCTTGTTCTTCCAACGCTTGCATAGATTTAAGTTCACCCTTTTCATTCAATATCTCACCATATCTAACTGTTCGTTCCTTTTTGTATATTACTGGATATGAAAAAGCTTCAATAGTAGATATCCATGATGGAATTTTCAAATAGTGTTGTTTTTTTATCTTCTCCCAATTTAAGAACAAAGCCTCTTGAATATAATGTCTTCTAAAATACCCTTGTGTTTTGGTTCCCTTATACCAAAGGAATGCATGCCACCCCAATAGCAGATCATGTCCTTCTAAGGTCAATAGTCTACTGTTCCTTAGTGTTATCCAATCTTTTACCCACATCAAATTTGCCACCTGGTAGTATAATTCCCAACTGGGCAATGCAAACCCTCCTCTTATTCTTGCATCTTGTAACAACTTAAGTTTTATTCTTGCTTTTTTGCCTTGCCATATATATTTCAACATCATTTTATTTAAGTCTTCAAAAAACTCTTTCCCTAGTCTAATTGGAATTGTCTGGAATAAATATAAAATTCTGGGCAATACATTCATCTTGATTGTTGATATTCTCCCAGTCAATGATAACTGTAGATTTTTCCATTTTTCCAAGTCTCCAAGTTTGAAATTAGAGATCAAGAAGATAAACAATTTTATAAGATATGGGATTTGTTTTATCAATGGTTGGGTAAAAAGACTTGGTAATGTAATAGATTATATAATTTTGTAATAGAAATTTAATAGATTATTATAAAATATAATATAGACATATATAACCATTGGATGAAAGCATAATATAAACTTTACATTAAAATTGAGAATATCTCGTATAAATGATGAAATAAATAGTTTAGTCATGTATAAATAATAATTGATAAATATATAAGAATGTTTTATATTAATTTTTTGATAAATTGTGATTGATGACTATGAAAGGATAACACAAAGGATCTGTAACCAACTGACACACTGTATGTATATATTGAAGATGGTTTTTATGTTTTTTATGTTTTGTTTGTATGTCTGTCTTAAAATATAAATGTAATTAAAAATAAAAATAAAAACTTTTTTCAAAAAAAGGTTTATGAGTTGACACAAGGCTGGGCAGTAGGGACATCTGGCAGCAGCAGATAGGCAGGCAGCCAAAAGAGCAAAGATAGGGGAAAATAGATGAATGGATGGTTGAAGTGAAGGCCTTTTTCCAAGAATGGCTTAGACCTTGCCTAAAGGCCACATAGGATTCACTCAACAACAGGAACTGGGATTGCTGCAACTGCCATTACTAAGTAGAGTGGTCATATGATGTTTCACTTAATGACCATGTTGCTTAGTGAAAGAGTTTCCAGTTCCAATTAATCTCATTAAATGATAACTGTCTACTTGCTTACAGAATTGAAAAAGAAAAGGCTGAGGTTAGGTTAAGGAAAGAAAACCCTTCAGACTGTGTAGCACTCAATGGTCAAATGGGATTAATTGAATTTAATGATCCCTAAATGGTTCCCTTGCTCTTTGAGACATTCTTGACACAGAGAGAAAAGAAATGAAAAGACTTTGGCAGTCCATCATGTCCTCATTCAAGAGATTCAAAAGTTAGTCACACCAATATAAGCAGAAATGGTTTAATTATCCATTGGTGCAAGGAAGGATTTGAACATAATTCTTTGTGACAGAAGCTGCTCCTGGGTCAAAATACAGCCACATGAAGCTCTTAAATCAGTCACAAATATTGGGGTATTTTTTATGTTAGTCATGCATGATGCATGTGATAAAAAAAATCTTTAATCATTATTGGTACATAAAGATTCAGCAAACATGCCAAAACCAGCTGTACACTTAACAATGAAGATACTGGTCAGTAGCTTCTACCTTTTAGGATTGACATCAACAATACCATACACCGTACACCAAAGACTACCACATGGTAGAATAGACTTGAAGGTCTTGGAAAAGAGATTCAGATGTCACAATGTGTACAATCAGGATCATATAGACAATGGTCTTCCCTGTGAAACTTTACAGAAGCAACAGTTTCTCTGAAGAGGCAAACTAGAAAGAATATTGTCACATTTGAACTTGGGTATTGACCATTAAACAAATCAGCTCAGAATTTTCACTTGAGGCACATCCAGGCTTAAATTATCCTCCCATTATGTATTGGATACATTATGATCTCATGTTGGGAAAGGTGGAAGGAAAGAGAAAAGTATGATCAGCAGCAAACCTGAAGCACCAGGAGAAAATCTAGGTATGAGATCACTAAGATTCAACACCAATTTGATAGAAATATTGTTAGATATTTACATGCTCCCCTCTGATTGGTTGGTCTGCGGTGGCGGGAAATTAAAGAGCCGTCACTGGTTGTAGCCGCAAGCAGCCCTGCTGTAAAAGGAGCTGCTGCGGATACCGCAGTGGTTATTACAAATAAATAATAAAGAAGTTAAGCAATCGGAGCCTCCCGCGTTCTCTATCGCCCGCCATTTAACACTGGCGACGAGGATGGGATCCTGAGAGAAGTGGGACCGCGAACACATGGCTACAAGCTGGACAAAGAATATGGCCAGAAACAACATGCCACCCGCACCGTTCGACCCAATGACCAAGGACTGGGAATCCTACGTCGACTGATACCAGATGTTCCTGGAAAGCAGTGACCTAATGAACATTTCAGAACAGAGGAAATGAGCCATCTTCCTCACACATTTTCAAAATGGCTAAAGCTCTATCAGCTGCAAGCGATGTAAAAATGATGTCCTGGACAGACTTAGAGAGACTTCTGAGATCCCATTACACCCCACCGGTATCCAGCCTAATCAAGAAACACCGAAGAGACCAGAAGGACGGAGAGAGCATCAATGATTTCATTGTGAACCTGAGGGACATTGCCAGAGCATGCGAATTCCTGAATGTGGACGAGGCGATGAGGGATCGTGTAGTCCTGGGACTCAGGGACCTGACACGACAGAGCCGCCTCCTCACAAAGTCTAAAATAACACTAAAGGAGGCCATCAAAGAAGCATCGGCCACAGAAGTGGCCCAGTAATCCGCCGCAGCCATGAGGAAGATGAATAAGACACTGCAGCCCCCTCAGAAGGATGCCACTGCCATTCACCATAAGGACCTCGAGTCCGAGTCAGGATCGAGCGACAACAAGGAAGTGAACCAACTACATTCAGAAAGGCACCAAAAAAGCTGAGAGGGGAAGCGTAAAGAATTTTGGTGTGCGGGTTGCAAAGGAAATCACCTCCGATCAGAATGCCATTTCTGCTACGCCATCTGCCAACGATGCGAGCAGAGAGGACACATCACAAGATCATGCCGAGCATTCAAGCCCAACAGCAGAAGGCCGAGGCACGGCACGCCTCCAAGGAACCGAGAAGATCAACCCTAGAACCGACGGAGCCAATTCAGCTGGAGCCAACGGAACAACAAGTCAACCGCAGCAAGGAGCGAAATTTAATTTAATTTAATTTAATTATGAGATTTATATGCCGCCCTATCTCCTGAAGGACTCAGGGCGGCTTACAATACTAAAAAACATATAATACAAATGTTAAAAGTAAATTAAACCCAGGGAAATCTCATAATCATAAAACTAAGACATTAACCCATTTAAAAAACCCTACCCCCCCCATCAGTCCAGGTAGGCCAGTTGAAATAGCCAAGTTTTTAGGCCATGGTGGAAGGCTCGGAGGTCCGGGGCCACCCGGAGCTCCAGGGGCAGCTGATTCCAGAGGGCGGGCACCCCCACTGAGAAGGCCCTATTCCTGGGGGCCGCCAAGCGACACTGTCTAGCTGATGGCACCACCAGGAGGCCCTGCCTGTGGGAGCGTACTGGGCGTCAGGAAGTCGTTATCGGCAGCAAGGTTTCCTGCAAGTATCCCGGTCCAATGCCATGAAGGGCTTTAATGCACCAGACCCTGACAGTGGGCCACTCCAGCACAGCAAATGCCAGGAAGGTCCACGTTCAAGTCATGATAGAAGGTAAACAATGCTGGATGGAAGTGGATTCCAGATCTTATCTGTCGATGGTATCGTGGGACACCATCAAAAGTCTAATTCCCAACCTGACACAAGACCAGTTGTGCAAACAGAGGCTAATCCTAAAAGACTATCAAGGGAACGAGATTCCCATCATTGGTATAGGGAAATTCCGAGTGACCTTCCAAAACTACTCTGGAATCCTGCCGTTAACCGTGGTCAACCAGGACCGGCCAAGTCTGCTGGGACTTGAGTGGTTCAAGCCTATGGGGATCGATTTCACCGGAATATACAGCATCACTGAAAGCGAATGGGAAGACAAACTGATAGAGAAATTCCGGGATATGTTCGACGGAAAATTGGGCAAGTACTTGGGGTCCCCTATTTCATTTAACCTAGGCCCAAACTAGCCCCAATCAGACTAAAAGCAAGGTGAGTCCCATTCGCGCTTAAACCAAAAATAGATGAGCTGTTAGACAAGCTTATTGCCCAAGGAATCCTAGAACCCATAGACCATGCAAAATGGGAAACACCTATCGTCATACCTATAAAGCCAGATGGATCTCTGCGTATCTGTGCTGACTGTTGGGCAACCCTTAACCTCGCCCTACAACAGAGTGTGTACCCCGTGCCAGTGGTGCAACATCTTTTACATTCCCTGGGGCGGGGGAAGATCTTCACAAAGCTTGATCTTGCACAAGCCACAACAATTACCAGTAGAGGCTGAGACAGCAGAAGCATAGACAATCGTAACACACCGAGGGGCTTTCAAATGTAATCGCCTACAATTTGGGGTCAGTGTTGCCCCAGGGCTATTCCAGAGTCTCATGGAACCACTATTGTAAGGATTAAAGGGGTGGTGCCTTACTTTGACAATGGCCTCATATCAGCAGAGGACAAAGAACAATTACAAGAAGTTTAAGGGAAGTCCTAAGCCGACTCAAAGGGATGGGGCTAAAAGTAAAAAAAGAAAAATGCCAGCTAGCAACCGAAGGGTAGAATTCCTAGGCTATCTAACAGACAGTGAAGGGATCCACCCCACAGATACTAAAATTAAAGTAATCAAAGAAGCCCCCAGGCCAACCAACAAAACAGACTTGCAAGCCTTCCTGGGTCTCATTAATTTTTACAATATATTTGTACCACAGAAGGCAACAGTGGCAGAGCCACTCCACAGACTGCTTGACAAGAAGGCAGCCTGGGCCTGGGGAATGGTGTTCCAAGAAATAAAAAACGTAATTGCATCAGACCGCGTACTAATCCAGTACAACGAGAAGAGTGGAAACTGCTGAGCCACCACACTCTCAATAACCTTCGCCAAAAAACGAAGGTTGGAGACTGGACAAAAGTTGTCTAACACGGTCGGGTCCAGGGCAGGCTTCTTCAGGAGGGGCCTCACCACCGCCTCTTTCAAGACACCCTCCCTTAACAAAGCGTTGGCCACTGCCTGGAGCCAACCGCAGGTGACCTCCCTGGAGGCATAAGCCAACCAGGAAGGGCATGGGTCCAACAAACGTGGTGGAACTCAGACGCTGCATAATCCTGTCCACTTCATCCTCGGAAACAGGATCGAACTCAGCCCAGATCACATCGGCCAGACTACTTGCACCCCGATCCTCAGACCACTGCCAACCGCCCTGTACGGGCACACAGGCAGGGGCTCCTCGGGGTCCTGTCAGCAAGCCAATGTCGGCTGGTGGTCCCCCGGTGGCAAGCCTATTCTGTGGCGGTCCCCGACTTATGGAACCAGCTGCCTCTAGACCTCCATCTGGCCCCTGACCTCCGCACCTTCCGCCGCCATTTGAAGACCTGGCTATTTGACCAAACCGGGCTGTGACTACCTCACGGAGGGTAAGGGATAGTTTTAAATTATTTTAATCTGGTCTTATTGGACTTTATATTTGTTTAATTCCTTTTAATTATTTATTGTATTTGTATGTTTTAGCTGTGAGCCGCCCCGAGTCTTCAGAGATGGGGCGGCATATAAGTCCAATAAAATAAAATAAATAAATAAATACAAATGGGATAAACCACCCCCAAAAGAGGGGAAGGGTTTCTAAAATGTGGGATATACAACACAGGATGACAAGCACACAAGTGCAGGTTACTTAAACTCAGAGTTCCCATGGGGTGGGGCTCTAGCTAGAAAAGGAAAACTTGCAACAGACTTGGAAAAGATAGAAGGGACAGATTCTCTTTTAGAACAGACTAGTACTGCCTGTGATTAAACCAAAGAAGAAGACAGACCAACCAGAAATAGGGCTAGGCTCAGATGGGCTATTACTATTATGGAAGTGTTAAACCAACAACAAGAGGAAAGATTTTGCTTAATTAAAAAAGAAGAGAGATTTAGGAGGGAGACAGAGTGGAAAAATGAGTCAGAATGGGAAAACAGTAAAAGAAACAAGTGGAGAAGAGTTCAGAGGCTGATGGACTGACTTAAAGGACTCCAGTTATCTGAAGGGGCATAAACTCTAAGGTTTTCTGAACATATAGAGAGGGGAGGTGGTCCCAAACACATAAAACTCCATGATAGAGCAAGAAGACATAGAAGCCTATTTTACTACCTGTATATTTGAAAGAGTTGTTACCTCTGAGAGTAAATGCGTGTCCAGAATATCTCTATGTTTAATGGAAAAGTCTTTGAGAGCTTACAATACTTTCCTAGAAAGTGAAATAATATATTATTACTATATTAAAAAGATAATCCTATTTAGATATCATGTAACCCCTTATACCTGTAGACAGTGTTTTAGAAGCTATACCTATGACAGAGATTTGTGAATTCTGGGCAAGATTGGGAGAGTTAGGCAATAAATGCTGCTCAGAGTCATTGACTGAGATAGGCAGCCATAGAAACTGAATGAATGAATGAATGAATGAATGAATGAATGAATGAATGAATGAGACTAGATGAAAGGAGCAAAGAAAAAGTGGTAGAGAAAGTAATTTTAGAAGAGTTTCCAGAGATACTCCCTGACAAAGTGAGGTTTTGGATGCAAGAATACAACCCAGAAATGGATCAAAGTAGTAGTAGAATTAGATGTGGACTACATGTCAGGAAAAAGATCAGAAAGAATAAGGTTCCGTCCATATATAAAGGAACAAATACTAGATATTGCAAGGAGATATTGGAACAAGCCTATGAAAATCCATGATCTAGGCATATTGGTACATACAAAATTTTGGATATATTTTATTAGTCAGAAATTTGTAAAGATATGGCCCATTACTGTAGATCCTTTCCTGTGTGTCAATTGGTAAAACCAAAAGGGGAACAGGATAGAGTTGCTAGGGAGAGAGTGCCTTTAATCCTATTCCTTTTTTCTAAAATAGCCATGGAGATTGTGGTCCCTTTCCCACCATTGAGTAAAAGCAATTTTGGAACCTGATATCCCAAAGCAGTTCCATTAAGGAATGTGATAGCCAATAAGAATAGCTGAGGAACTGGTCAAAATCTTCAATAGGGTAGTCATATCAAATGAGATCCTTGCGGATCAAGGAGCCAATTTCCAGTTGGTGTTGAATAAAAAGGGGTACATAACCAGTCCTTATCATCTACAGATTGCTTCTAAATTTGAGGGACAAGTTACAGCAATTTTATACTTAAGAATTATCAGGAAAATATTGTCAAGAGCTTACTAACATCATGTCTCTCAAGATGTCTCAGAATCTCTTCCCTGATTATCTCAATTTGTTTAAGTTCTTTCAATTCCTGTCCTAAAAATCAGTACAGGCAATAATGGAGAATATTTATAAATCTGACATTACCAAACTAGGTACTTTTGTCAGTACTTGACACTAGAGAATACAATTTGTTCACTGTAAAGTGTCGCACTATCCTGTCTTCATTAGAGTTTGTTTCTGCTTAGTCTGCTCAGTTTAGTTGATTTTATTACCTCAAGATTTCTGACCTCTGCTTGTCCAGCTGGTTCTGTACATAAAAAGATAGTATTTTTTTTTAAATGCTACCTTGGCAGTTCTGAACCTGGGCCTGCTACTTATTAGTCAAATGTTGGCATACAAATGCTGTATTTCTAGGTCACTACTACCACATCTATGGTCTCCTCCCTAGGACTATGCAATACTTTGACAAGATTATATATATATATGACATCTGCAATTTTTGCCCTGGTAAAAAATCACCATACAATTTATATGCCTGTAACCAACCTATATTTTTATTACCAATGATTTCTATTATCAATGATGAAATTGCCTGATGTCCTTTGTTCCTTCCTCCTGAACAGCTTTCGTGGTTCATCACCTAAGGATTGGGTCTCTCCTCCCAGAACATTACATCATTGCTATCTACTAATAGCAATAACAATACTAGCAATAGCACTTGGATTTATATACCACTTCATGGTGCTTTACAGCCCTCCTTAAGCAGTTTACAGAGTCAGCCTGTTGCCCCTAACAATCTGGGTCCTCATTTTACCCACCTCGGAAGGATGGAAAGCTGAGTCAACCTTGAGCCTGGTGAGATTTGAACTGCCAAATTTGCAGACAGCTGGCAGGCAGCAGAAGTAGCCTGTAATACTGCTCTCTAACCACTGTGCCACCATGACTACTAAGTGATGTGGTCACCTGATATCTCACTTTATAACCACTTTGCTCAGCAACTGACATTCCAGTTCCAATTGTGCTTGAGAACTACCTGTAGTGCAAAAGAATTGATGTTTTGCTGAAGTTCAAGACTGATGACCTTTCCAACCTATGTTAGTGCTACGATTTTACAGCAAGAGAGCAACAGCCAAAGTAAGCAGGTATGGTGGAAATACACTTGAAACATAGGAAAGGATGTAAAGTGATGTTAGCCATCTGACTAATTTCATCCTACAACTTTTGGTTCACTAAATTAAAAAGTTTTAAAATATTTATGATTTGTAAAAAAATTTTTTTTGCCAAGCTACATAGTTTACTCTCATCTAATCTGATCTGCAATGGCTCTGAAGTGCTGCAGGGAGATACAATCTTTCATACTATCTGCTATTTTCTAATCTTTAAAATAACAAATCAAAGTACCAAAGATTTAGTGGTGGTATTCAGCCAGTTTGCACCGGATCGGGCGAACTGGTAGCAAGGATTTTGGTGTGGAACCAGTAGTAAGTTCTGGCTGGCCATGCCTCCGACCCAGTCGCCCTCCCACCCGATGCTCACTTCACCCCGCCCGCCTGATGTTCACCTAAGGTATTTCTTTCTTTTTTCCCCTCCCGACTATCAGCTGTATATACGATCAGCTGTGCCCGGATTCCCCTTGCTGAGGCCCAAGAAGGCAAAAAATGGAGGGAGGGGCTCAACCCCTGTGGAAAGGAATTTTCACAAGGTTGCTGTGCTCTTTCTACTGGCCCCAGGTTTGAAGATTCAAATGGGCCAATCACAGCACAGCTGTGGTTTGAATTTCAGGGGGGGGGGCTTTGCTAAACCCCACCTCACCTGGCCCAGGTGTACTTAAAGAGCTGCCTCGTGGCAGCTAGCCAGTTCCCATTTTCTCAGCCTAGCCAGTTCCTCCCTGGCTCTCGTTCCTCTTAGGCATCTGGCCAGGCTAGCCAGTTCCAGCTGCCTGGGGCTATGCAGCTGGAAGGACTTTGCCTCAACCCACAAGGAAGGACTTTGGAACTCTGGTCACACAGGTGACCATTACTGAAGAAGGACTTATTGAGGATTTAAAGAAACACTGACTACTGGTATGCTCTTTGGAATCTTTTATTGCCTTTTTGTAACCTTTTACATTGAATAAAAACTTTGAATTGAACTCACTGGGCTCAGCCTTTTTCCTGATAGCTTCACAATAGAGAAGTTTATGAACTGTCGATTTCCCCCCACTTTTTTCCACAGCCCCCCTCCATTTTTTGCCTAACAGAGCCCCAGAGGAGCCTTATGGGAGCAAAAACACCCCCTCAGAGACTCTTCTGAGGCCAGGAAACTGAGCGTGGAAGGGTGCTGCGTGACCCTCCCATGCTGTTTTTTTTCTTCCTGAGGCTTAGAGGAGCCTTATGGGAGCAAAAATGCCCCCCCCCCGAGGCTCCTCTGAGGCCCAGAAGGCCCAAAAACAGGTGGGGGGTGGCGGCTGCAAACAAAGCAAAATAAATAAATAAATAAATAAAGCCACGCCCACCCATTCACATGGTCACACCCACCAAGCCACGCCCACCACTGCAGAGATTGATTAGTAAATCCACTAATGAGAGAACATGGCAAGAAGGTGACACGCAGCAGGGAGAAAACAGAATTGCTTAATTCTTTCTTTGCATCTTTAAAGAAAGGGTCTAATATCAAAAGCAACAATGTGTGCTATAGAGCAGGAACATGAGTCATAATGGGGAAGGAATTGGTAAGAGAACACCTATCCAATTTGGACAAATCACCGGGACCAGATGGTTTACATCCCATGGTTCTGAAAGACCTGGCAGATGTGATCTCAGAACCATGGAATAAAATCTTTTAGGACTCCTGGAGCATGGGGGAACTGCCAGAGAATAAGAAAAGAGCTGATGTTCCAATCTTCAAATGGGGGAGGGGGAATAAAAAAGAGAATCCAGGAAACTACAGGCCTATCAGCTTGGCCTGGGAACAAGGGTCTTCAAACTTGGCAAGTTTAATACTTGTGGACTTCAACTCCCAGAATTCCTGATCTAACATGACTGGAAGAGGAATTCTGCGAATTGAAGTCCACAAATCTTAAAGCCGTCAAGTTTGAAGACCCCTGCCTGGGAAAATCCTGGAAAAGATAATCAAGCAATGGATTTGTGAACACCCACAAATGAACAGGCAATTACTAGAGCTAGCATGGATTTGTTAAAAGTCAGATCATGCCAAATAAACCTTGACTTCTTTGATAAAGTGACAGTAGTGGATCAAGCAACAAAATGTCTGTAATGATGTAACAGTGCAAACTGTGAACCTTATGTATTTCCTTTTGAAAGAGTGGGACTTGCAATATGATTAATACCAGTTGCACAAGCCAGATTTTATCATTTTGCAAACATGGGCTATAACACGCCAGATTTATTTTGCTATTTTCCACAACTGCAAAAATTGCTCCTTTTTCTTTCTCAGCAAGATCTTATACTTCCATTTTAAAAAATCCATGCAGACTCAATTTATCTGTTGATCCCATGTACTTTGAGTGTTTTGGTCTTGGCATCAACACATTTTCAAGCAAACAAAAGCTTAGAATTAAACTAGGTTCTGTGGTTTTATCAGAACTTGGCCCACTAATAAACTCCTGACTCTTTAACTGATCCTTGTTTTCATCTGGTTCTCAGCCCAGGAGACAGTCTGAGCAGATCTGGTGGTGGTAAAGCGGATTATCCCTCCCCATAATGTAACAGTAGCCAAAGGAAGCTTCAAGGAAGCTGTATTTAAAAACTGATCGCCTATTATTTCAGAGGACTGTGGCTCAAAACTTGGCGACTTTAAGAGGGGCGAACTCAGCCCAGAGTTCCCCATACAGCCAGCTTAAGTCGCCAAGTTTGAGAAACACTATTTTAGGGGGAAGGAGAAGAGGGGAGTAATATGGGAAAAGTTCGCGGCAATTTTTCGTGGACGGCAAATTTCATGCGGCTACAGTTTCCGCCATTCAAGGCCCCTAAAGCGCGGCTCTCGCCTCTTCTCTTAGAGGGAACAAGTCCGCCCTCGGTCCACATTCGCTTTTCTTCACAGGGCAATCCCATCCTTTCTCGTGGGCTCCGCCCCGAACGATTGGACCAGTTATTTTTCTCCCCGCCTCTAAACACACTTTTCCTCTCGTGATTGGTTTCGGCGAAACTTGGAGCATAGTCCTCCGTTTCCGCCTCTGGGGTCCTGCTCGCCGCTCGGCAGCGAATGAGGTCACTCCCCTGGCGGAGAAGCCAGCGCCTTCTCCCACGGGCGAGGCCAGGCCGGCTTCGGGCCAAGGGCGCGCCGTCCCCGCCTCAGAATGACGCTCCGGCCTGTGATTGGCTAAGGCTCCCGGCTGGGTTTCCGGTGCGATAAAGTAACCCTGGGACGGGCTGTGGTTGGTTTCAGAAGTGGTTGGTTTGTTAAGTCCAAGCCGACAATATGAAGCGCAACGGAGAGAAGGTGGGCGTGCAATCTCGTGCCAACGGTTGCAGCCTGCCAGCGAATGGTTGCGGTCGGAAAAACGGTTACGTACGAGGCTTCACCGGGCCCGAGTCCCAAGGGCAGGTAAGGCGGTTGTCGGAACATCCGTACGAAGGCGCGCCGGCCAGGATGCCTCTTGCGGGTGGCGGAGGCCTGGTCGACTGTCGCTCACAGTCAAGAGGCCTCGGGCCGGGACGGGCCTTGCTGGAACCTCTCGCTGCCAGTCACGCGGCGGGAGTGAGGAGAGGATGGCCTTGAGCGGTCTGCTTCCTCGGCGACTGTATTCTGTCCTCGATGCATCGAGACGGCTTGGCGTCTTCTCGCTCTAACCCTGTCAGAGGAAAAAGTTCCCCTTCCCGTTTTTTTTCGTAATTGGCTCTAAGTGTACTTGGCTGGCATATTGAACCACGCACAGGCTGCTATGGTTTGTGCTTCTGGGTGCTGTGCAAACAAATGTTGCCTTTTTTAAGGCTAACTCTGGCAGTGTAGGTCCTGAGCATGCTGGGAATGTGAGTGTAGATGTTCCAACTATCAAAATCTTTAGTATTGAACCTACAGCTTATTTCTAGAACTGCTGAAGTAGACATTGTACTTTATTTTGTAAGTAGTGTATTGATTTATGGCTAGCATGTCACTTTACCATAATTCTGTGGACATTTTGCAACTTGTACAAATGGACAGTATTCTGTGCAAACCTACTAATGCAGCAGTAGCCTTGTCTTTTGTTGTAATGAGGCTTATTTGAGAGTGATAATTTCAAATTACATTTTTGCAAGATAGTTCAGATACTTAACATCTTTTCATACCGTAGTAGACTACAATGACTTTGACTGCAGAAGGCTCCTTTCAGGAATTTCCAGATATATTTAAATATGAGTGCCACAAAGGACTTTGTTAAAGACATCTGCAACAGAAAAAATATGCTAAATTTGAGCTATATTTTTAATCATAGCTCATCTGTAGATGGTTCTTCCCCATTTCTTTAATTTTTCTTGCACTAACGGAAGTTACAAAAAAGTTGAAGAGATGTACTTAAGTAACATAATTAAAAACAGTATGCACTTAAAAATTCTTTTGTCAGTTACCATGTTAGTTTTGTTCAGTTTTAGCTCTTGCATTTATTAAAGGGAGAGTGACATTCTATCTTGCTATTCTTTTCCTCATTTTTAATTCATTTAGTCTTTCTAAATGTTAAAGCTCAAAAACTGAGTTTGCTAACAAAATCCAAGATTGTAAATGTAAATGTTAATCAAAATCATACCCTGAAATAAAATCAGAGAATATTTTCCTCCTCTCTATTTTTAATTGAGAATGCCTGCTAACAAAATTAGCAAAAATTATTGTTCCCCAGTCAGGTGAAAGTTCTCATTCTGACTAGTTCATAAAGCTTCCTAGATTTCCACAGAGCTGAAACTTGCCCACTCCTGCAAAAAAATTATACATTTAAAAGATTCAGCATGGGTTGGGCTTTTTTTTTTACTTTTCAGATTTCATATCCACTTTGGCAAGTTACAATCTTAGCTGTTTGAGGATAGAAAGTGTTAGAAAATTTGCAAATAACACAGAAATATCATCTTAGGGACCGATATCAATATACAGCTTGACAGACCTGAAAAATCAATCCATGAACTACATTGCCTCCCAGTAGGCTTCCAGGTACAATTCAAGGTGCTGGTTACCACTTTTAAAGTGTTTCATTGTATGGGGCCAGAATCACCTTTCTTCAGTTGTTTCTGCTCAGCCTACTATATCTGAGTTGGTGGGCATATTCCAACTCCCATTTATTAAACAGTGCTGTCTGGCTGACTCGGTAAGTAGGTCTTTTTTGTTGTAGTGCTTGCCTTGCGGAATATAGCACTATTGCAATAGCACTTACACTTATATACAGTTCCATAGTGCTTTATGGCACTCTCTGAGCAGTTTATTAATGTCAGCATACTGCCCCCAACAATCTGGGTCCTCATTTTATAAACTCAGAAGGATGGAAGGCTGAGTCAACCTTGAGCCGGTCAAGATCAAGCTCCGGGTACATTATACACATTTCTTGAATCTAGGCCTCATATGTGATTTTTGAGGTTCTCAACATATTCTTTTAGATAATCTGTATGCCATTTATAACCTCAGTTTGTCAAAAATGGTCAATTCCACAATTTTGGAATATAATTCACCCACCCTATGGAACCAACTGCCCCCTGAGCTTCGGACGGCCCCTGACCTCTGCTCCTTCCGTCGTGGCTTGAAGACATGGTTATTCCAACTTGTCAACCTGGACTGAGGGGGGGGATGGGAGTTTTAACGATTTGTCTTTATGATTTTAATTTTGATTGGGTTTCTAGTTAGTTTTTAACTGTTGTGATATTTGTATTGTATTGTTTTTTATATGGTTGTACACCGCCCCGAGTCCTTCGGGGGATGGGACGGCCTAGAAATGCAAATAAATAAATAAATAAATAAATAAATATATTTACTCATAAATTTATTTTATATTAGTACAAGATGTGGAGAGACTTGCCCATAGAACCCCCAAAATGGATAATACCATTACCATCATCATTATTTTATATCTAATAACATGTAATACTATGTAATAGTATTCAAAAAAGAAAAGAAAATAGTAATGTGCAAGACCAAATCCTGTGGGCTAATGTATCTTTACATTTCTTAGACCAATAACAAAACAAAAAGACTATACTGACTACAATCCCTCTTTTCTCATGCATTCTTTGGGGTATCCAATACAAATTAGACTTGAGATTTATTTAACATTTGCTAGATTTTTTTAAAGACTTGCATCCAATGATGCTGATTATTGGACATTCCACCTATTTATTGTATTCATCATTAAATATATTTTCAAGTTTCTGGTATGAAGTAGAATTTTTCCATGAAGTTAAATATTCAAGGCACTCAGCATTATATCCATTTTATGTCCCAAATACTTATAATTACTCTCAGGTCAAAAAATGAAAAAGCCATTCGTTCATCCAAATGACTGCCAAGATCCTAATAGAAGTAAATATTCTTATAATAAATCCTATACAAATTAATATTCAATAAAATCCTCATTCCACATAAATGTAGGTGGTAAATGCCCAGTGATTTTTTAAAGTCAAATAAAGGAAACTCATCAAAAAATAATTTCAACTTAATGAAAGTCTTGATGATCTCTTCTTCCTGTAGAACATTCCTTAATATCCTGTTTATCTGAATAAAATAATCTTATTTGGAAATATGTTGGGAATGCTTCTTAAAATTTAAATAAGTTAAGAGTAACATTCATTTTAATAATATTAATTTAGAAACATTACTATTACCACTAATTAAATGGAATTGCAATTAATATCCATAGAATTCATGGATGTTAGCAATTAGCATATTCATTTCATACCTTTTAAATTGTTTTATAATATATATATAAATTTATATTGGCAACTTTGCAGGAATTTTGGGGGAGAATGATCATGTCATAATAGATTTCAATATAATGCAGACATAAGCAAGAGAGTATAATCAAACCAATGTATTAGATTTTAAAAGAGCTGATTTTAACAAATTCAGAGCTTGGGAAGGAGCCCATGGATTAAAATCTTAAAGGAGAAATCAAGAAACTTGAGAAAATCTGAAAAATATTATAAAAGTCCAGTTCAACTCAATATCATTGAAAAATAAAAACAAGAAATCCCAGAAAAAACCAGCACGGTTGCACAAAGAACTACTGACAAACTAAAAGAGAGAAGTAATAAGTACAAAAAATGGAAAAAGAGACCGATACCTAAGGCAGAATACCAACAAATAGCTCAAACCTGCAAAGATGATGTCAAGAAAGCCAAGGCTCAGAATAAACACTTGGAACAAATGTCAAAAATAAAATACAAGCCAACTTACCAAAAACAAAGCCATAGAAGATATACTAGAAATGTAAATTAAAATAAGCAAGTAAAAGGTAAGAGAATACCTGTCAACTCTAGACAAATTCAAATCACTGGGTCCTAATGGATTATATCCCAGTGTTCTGAAGGAACTGATAGTTGATCTTGGAACCATTGTACCATGTCTTCCGAAGTTTTTGGAGCACTGGGGAAGTACCTGAGGACTGAAAAAGAGCTGATGTAATTCCTATCTTCAAGAAAGGGGGGAGGGGAACAGAATCAGACTCTATAGACCAGGGGTCCCCAAACTTGGCAACTTTATGACTTGTGGACTTCAACTCCCAGAATTCTCCAGACAGCTATGCACTAGACAACAAGCTAATTCTTGGTCAGCTACAAAAATGTGGGATAGACAGCATCACCATCAGATGGATTTATAATGCTGATAAACCATACTCAATGTATAGTCCTTAACAAAACTACATCCACATGGAGGGAAGTAAGTAGTGGAGTACTGAGGATTCTGTTTTAGGCCCAGTACTCTTCAATATCTTTATAAATGATCAAGACAAGGGCATAGAAAGGAAAGTCATCAAATTTGAAGACAACACTATGCTGTCAGGAGTAGCCAATACCACAGAAGAGAGGCTCAGGTTCCAAATGGATCTCAACAGACTTGAACACTGGCTGCTATCTAACAAAATGAAATCCAATATAGAGAAAAGGTTTTACTCTTAGGCAAGAAAAACCAATTGTACAGTTACAGATTAGGTGAAGCCTGGCTCAATAGCAGTAACTAAGAGGGATATTGGAGCCCTAGTGGACAATCATTTAAATATGAGTTAGTAATATCCGGTGGCATCCAAAAAGCCAATGCAATTCTAAACTGTATTAATAGAGGGATAGAATCAAGATTATGTGAAGGATTAGTACTGCTTTACAAAGCCTTAGCAAGACCACACTTGCAATACTTCATCTAGTTTTGGTCACCACAATATAAAAAAGATGTTGAGATTCTGGAAAGAGTGCAGAGATGAGCACTTAGATGATTAAGGGACTGTGAAGACCAAACCATATGAAGAACAGTTGCGGGAATTGGGTATGTCTTGTCTACTGAAAAGAAGGGCTAGGGGAGACATGATAGCAGTGTTTCAATATTTGAGGAGCTACCACAAAGAAGAGGGGCCAGACTATTTTTCAGAGCACCAGGAGGGAAGGCAAGATAAGAAACAATGGATGGAAAGTAAACAAGGAGAGAAGCAACCTAAAACTAAGGAGAAATTCCCTAATGGTAAGAATAATTAACCAATGCCTTCAGAGATTGTGGGTGCTCCATCACTGGAGGCTTTTAAGAAGAGACTGGACAGCTTCTTGTCTGAAATGGTATAGGGTCTCCTTGAGCAGGACGTCTTAGACTAGAAGATCTCCAAGGTCCCTTCCAACTCTGTTATTCTATGTTCTGTGTTAGTGTGAGTTCTTTTTAGTATAAGTAATCCTCGACTTATGACTACAATTGAGCCTAAAATTTCTGTTCCTAAGCAAGACAGCTGTTAAGCAAGTTTTGCGCCATTTTATGACTTTTTTTGCAACAATTTTTAAGTGAATTACTGCAGTTGTTACTGTCACTACGTTTTTTGTGATTTGTGTGCTAAGCTAAGATTTGCAGGCAGTTGCCTGCTAGCTAGAACATTTGTTATCTTGTCTCCATAGTAATGAGATAAGGATGTCTTGTGATTTCTGATTTACTGCGCATGCTTCAAAAGTTTTTTCTTCACTTCCTGTAACTTCCTTTGTACTTATTCCTATATATGCCTTTGGTGTGAGATTAGCTGCCGGTATGTAGACCGTTAGGTTTTCTTATTTTTGTTAATAAAAAAATGTTTCTTAGATTACTTTCCGGGTTTTATTTAATCAAAGTTGACAGCAAAGAAAGGCATGTCCACCTCTAATTAGCAGGGATTTATGGAATTTATGATTTTTACTCCCTGACAGTTATGTTAGTAGCACAGTTGTTAAATGAATCTGGCTTCCCCACTGACTTACTTTTCAGAAGGTGACCAAATTTGATCACCTAACCCTGGGTATTGAAACCATCATAATTATATGCCAGATGCCAAAATGGCTAAATTTTGATCACACAACCATGGAGATGCTGCAACAGTTGTATGTGTGAAAAACAGTCATTTTTTCAGGGCCATTGCGACTTCAAATTTGGGTTTCTAATCTGTTGTTATCTCCTTTGCTTATGAGGATATCCAGGAAGGATAATGTGCTTTTTTTTCTTGTTTTCCTTATGATTGATTGTTTGAGTTGTCTTCTCTAGGTGTTCCTTTTTTTATGCCAAAAGTATCTGTGTACCAGATCCCTACTTTTAGTTGTAGTTATGGAATGCTATAGTTTTTAGATACTGCATCACAGTTTCTGCTATGACAAATAAATCAGAGGAACACCCATGGAATCACCACTTTCAGTACTCATAGCATTGTATCATTCAAAAGAGACAATAAAAAAGTTAAGAACTGAAACAAAAAGGTGAAAAGACATTATGTACAGAAATCAACACCCAGATGAGTAAATCGGACAAACAATCAAGCAGAAAACAATCGAAGAATTTTCAAGGAGAAAACATACCCCCACCAACATTAACAAGGCAAGCTAATCCCAAGTTCATTACCACTGATGTTACTTAGTTGGGCAATGAAATATCTGCAAACAACCATACTATGAGAGCACCAAACTTCTACAGTTGAAGCCTAAGCTACTATATATATATATATCTATATATTTTCTGTAATTACAGGTGTCCAAAGTATACTATAAAAATATTTAAGTAGCAATTGGTGGCTGGGGAAAAAAAGTCAAGGAATGAAAGAGAAGGTGGCTACTAGACTGCTTTTTCTTGCAGTATTTTTCTTCATCATTTTTTGTTTTGTCTTTTTAAAAAAACTTTTTGAAACCATATTTTCATTCTCTCATATGAAGTTTATGTATTTTTCTTGTTTTTGGTTTTTTGCTTTCTTCTTTTTTCCTTGTTTCACTCAAAAATGATAAATCCATACCGGGAAAGATTAATTATATACAAAACTAATCTCTGCACAGACAGATATTTCATATGCAACAAAATGCTTACAACAACAATTATTCATGTTGATATTAAGAGACATGAAGACTAAACTGTGTTGAAGAAAAGAACTTTGAATTTGTCAACAAATCAGAGAAATGGTTGGCTTGCAAATTAAGAAATGAAAAAGAAAAAATTATTACTATAGCCATGTTGGAATCTTGAAGCTGCAAGAGGGAGATACAATTTAATGGTTAATTATGTTATACAATAAACTTTACATCTATACTATAATTTGTATCAAAGGCAAGACATTTCCTGAAAAAATAAGAGTGTTACTTTAAAAAGCAAAATTGACCATGACTTGCAGATACTGTATACAAACACAGATTATGAATTATCCTGGAATGTGACAATAATGGAAATTTTAGAAGTTATAAAAAGATCAAACCAGAAAGGGTACCAGGTGCACATGGACTCTCAGGAACTATTATTGATGTTTTGAAAATGACCATCCTTCAGAATATATTGAATGATATACAATATAAGAATGGATGCCAGAATCATGGAAAGAAGCCAGCATTGCATTAATACCCATAGAGGGACTAGACTTAAACCTAACTAAAATTGTAGACTTATAATCATTACTGAATATGACTATAAAATATTTAGAATAATATTTGCTGATAGACTGAAAACAGTCCTACAAAAATTTATTCATTGTGACCAATGTGAATTCTTACCAAAAGATATCTGAAAGATAATGCAAGGACAGGTTTAGATATTATAGAATATATGGAACAACACAACAAATAAACAAGCAGTATTAATTTTCTTAGATGCAGAGAAAGCTTTTGATATTCTTCATTGGACTTCCTTGTTTAAAGTTCTAAAAATAAGACACTGTCTTATATTTTTGGCTAAAAACACATCTTATTTTCAGGTCTTATATATTATGGTGCCAAATAGTGGGTGTGAGTGTAGTTGCTCCTGAAAAGTCTTCCTGGAACTGGAGATTTACACTAGGTCTTATTTTAGGTATTAGGCAGGTTTAGAAAATAGTGCTAGGTCTTACTTTCGGGGTAGGTCTTATTTTCGGGGAAACACGATAGAAGCTATGGTTTTTGTTAAGAAGTTTATAACATGGATAAAATCAATATATACCTCACAGAAAGCACAATTTATTGTAAATATTAATTTAACAAGACCTTTTGAGAGTAAATAAAGAATCACAAAAGGATGCTCATCCCCACTACTGTTTACATTGGTCTTGGAAGTTTTGAAGAGAGATATAAGGCAAGATAAGGGAATAATGGGGGTAAAGACTTTTAAAAAGAGACAAAAAGTAAGAGCATTTTCAGATGACGTGGTATTAGAATTGGAATATCTGTTGATAGAGTTGTTAATCAGAAAACTAAAATAATTTGGTATGCTAGCTGGCTTAAACAAAAATTAAAGATAATAAAAATATGAAGGTATAGGATCAAGTAGCATTGATAAACAGAACAAGTTTTAATATTGAGAAAAAAAGTAAAATATTTGGATGTTAACTTTACAAACATGCTACTCAGAATTAATCTGGATAAAATAATTTATGGTTTTGAGTAGGATAAAGCTGCATTTGAAATTGAATTGAATTGAAATTGTACTAATGATCAAGTACTAATGAACATCTTATTGTTAAAATGAGATTAGAAACAGGATGAACAATAAGGTGGGGTTACAAATGTTGTATATACAGGTGAAACTCAAAAAATTAGAATATCGTGCAAAAGTTCATTTATTTCAGTAATGCAACTTAAAAGGTGAAACTAATATATGAGATAGACTCATTACATGCAAAGCAAGATAGTTCAAGCCATGATTTGCTATAATTGAGATGATTATGGCTTACATCTCATGAAAACCCCAAATCCACAATCTCAGAAAATTAGAATATTGTGAAAAGGTTCAATATTCTAGGCTCAAGTGTCCCACTCTAATCAGCTAATTAAGCCATACCACCTGCAAAGGGTTCCTGAGCCTTTAAATGGTCTCTCAGTCTTCAGTAGGAATCACAATCATGGGAAAGACTGCTGACCTGACAGTTGTGCAGAAAACCATCACTAACACCCTTCATAAGGAGGGAAAGCCTCAAACGATAATTGCAAAAGAAGTTGGATGTTCCCAAAGTGCTGTATCAAAGCACATTAATAGAAAGTTATGTGAAAGGGGAAAGTGTGGAAGAAGAAGGTGCACAAGCAGCAGGGATGACCGCAGCCTGGAGAGGATTGTCAGAAAAAGGCCATTCAAAAGTGTTGGGGACCTTCACAAGGAGTGGACTGAGGCTGGAGTCAGTGCCTCAAGAGCCACCACACATAGACGGATCCTGGACATGGGCTTCAAATGTCGTATTCCTCTTGTCAAGCTGCTCCTGAACAACAAACAATGTCAGAAGCATCTTACTTGGGCTAAAGAAAAACAGACCTGGTCTGTTGCTCAGTGGTCCAAAGTCCTCTTTTCTGTTGAGAGCAACTTTTGCATCTCATTTAGAAACCAAGGACCCAGAGTCTGGAGGAAGAATGGAGAGGCACACACTGCAAGATGCTTGAAGTCCAGTGTGAAGTTTCCACAGTCTGTGTTGATTTGGGGAGCCATGTCATCTGCTGGTGTTGGTCCACTGTGCTTCATTAAGTCCAGGGTCAACGCAGCCATCTACCAGGAGATTTTGGAGCACTTCATGCTTCTTTCCGCAGACGAGCTTTATGGGGATGCTGACTTCATTTTCCAGCAGGACATGGCACCTGCCCACACTGCCAAAAGCACCAAAACCTGGTTCAATGACAGTGGGATTACTGTGCTTGATTGGCCAGCACACTCGCCTGACCTGAACCCCATAGAGATCTATGGGGCATTGCCAAGAGAAAGATGAGAGACATGAGACCAAACAATGCAGAAGAGCTGAAGGCCACTATTGAAGCATCCTGGTCTTCCATAACACCTCAGCAGTGCCACAGGCTGATAACTTTCATGCCACGCCTCATTGAGGCAGTAATTGCTGCAAAAGGAGCCCAAACCAAGTACTGAGTACATATGCATGCTTATACTTTTCAGAGGTCGATATTGTTCTATGTACAATCCTTGTTTTATTGATTGCATGTAATATTCTAATTTTCTGAGATTGTGGATTTGGGGTTTTCATGAGCTGTAAGCCATAATCATCACAATTATGACAAATCACAGCTTGAACTATCTTGTTTTGCATGTAATGAGTCTATCTCATATATTAGTTTCACCTTTTAAGTTGCATTACTGAAATAAATGAACTTTTGCACGATATTCTAATTTTTCGAGTTTCACTTGTAGTATACAAATGCAGCAATGGGAAAACATGTGAACCGAGTTGAAATTTACGTTACAGTCTGAAAGAGAATCTCTATAAAATAATGTATGGATGGTAATTGTCACCAGGCGGTATATATTGGTGATGGCTGAACATATGGCATGCGTGCCGTCCCCAGCTTAAACTCTACTGCTTTTTTGCATGCATTTTCCCACCGCCAGCTGCTCTTTGGGTCACA
>CM019148.1:320550312-320563939 GCA_009733165.1 Naja naja | reverse complement strand
GTGATTTCTGATTTACGCGCATGCTTCAAAAGTTTTTTCTTCACTTCCTGTAACTTCCTTTGTACTTATTCCTATATATGCCTTTGGTGTGAGATTAGCTGCCGGTATGTAGTCCGTTAGGTTTTTCTTTTTGTTAATAAAAAAATGTTTCTTAGATTACTTTCCGGGTTTTATTTAATCAGAGTTGACAGCAAAGAAAGGCATGGTCCACCTCTAATTAGCAGGGATTTATGGAATTTATGATTTTTACTCCCTGACAGTTATGTTAGTAGCACAGTTGTTAAATGAATCTGGCTTCCCCACTGATTACTTTTCAGAAGGTGACCAAATTTGATCACCTAACCCTGGGTATTGAAACCATCATAATTATATGCCAGATGCCAAAATGGCTAAATTTTGATCACACAACCATGGAGATGCTGCAACAGTTGTATGTGTGAAAAACAGTCATTTTTCAGGGCCATTGCGACTTCAAATTTGGGTTTCTAATCTGTTGTTATCTCCTTTGCTTATGAGGATATCCAGGAAGGATAATGTGCTATTTTTTTCTTGTTTTCCTTATGATTGATTGTTTGAGTTGTTTCTCTAGGTGTTCCTTTTTTATGCAAAAGTATCTGTGTACCAGATCCCTACTTTTAGTTGTAGTTATGGAATGCTATAGTTTCTAGGTACTGCATCACAGTTTCTGCTATGACAAATAAATCAGAGGAACACCCATGGAATCACCACTTTCAGTACTCATAGCATTGTATCATTCAAAAGAGACAATAAAAAGTTAAGAACTGAAACAAAAGGTGAAAAGACATTATGTACAGAAATCAACACCCAGATGAGTAAATCGGACAAACAATCAAGCAGAAAACAATCGAAGAATTTTCAAGGAGAAAACATACCCCCACCAACATTAGCAAGGCAAGCTAATCCCAAGTTCATTACCACTGATGTTACTTAGTTGGGCAATGAAATATCTGCAAACAACCATACTATGAGAGCACCAAACTTCTACAGTTGAAGCCTAAGCTACTATATATATATATATCTATATATTTTCTGTAATTACAGGTGTCCAAAGTATACTATAAAAATATTTAAGTAGCAATTGGTGGCTGGGGAAAAAAAGTCAAGGAATGAAAGAGAAGGTGGCTACTAGACTGCTTTTTCTTGCAGTATTTTTCTTCATCATTTTTTGTTTTGTTTTTTTAAAAAAACTTTTTGAAACCATATTTTCATTCTCTCATATGAAGTTTATGTATTTTTCTTGTTTTGGTTTTTGCTTTCTTCTTTTTCCTTGTTTCACTCAAAAATGATAAATCCATACCGGGAAAGATTAATTATATACAAAACTAATCTCTGCACAGACAGATATTTCATATGCAACAAAATGCTTACAACAACAATTATTCATGTTGACATTAAGAGACATGAAGACTAAACTGTGTTGAAGAAAAGAACTTTGAATTTGTCAACAAATCAGAGAAATGGTTGGCTTGCAAATTAAGAAATGAAAAAGAAAAAATTATTACTATAGCCATGTTGGAATCTTGAAGCTGCAAGAGGGAGATACAATTTAATGGTTAATTATGTTATACAATAAACTTTACATCTATACTATAATTTGTATCAAAGGCAAGACATTTCCTGAAAAAATAAGAGTGTTACTTTAAAAGCAAAATTGACCATGACTTGCAGATACTGTATACAAACACAGATTATGAATTATCCTGGAATGTGACAATAATGGAAATTTTAGAAGTTATAAAAAGATCAAACCAGAAAGGATACCAGGTGCACATGGACTCTCAGGAACTATTATTGATGTTTTGAAAATGACCATCCTTCAGAATATATTGAATGATATACAATATAAGAATGGATGCCAGAATCATGGAAAGAAGCCAGCATTGCATTAATACCCATAGAGGGACTAGACTTAAACCTAACTAAAATTGTAGACTTATAATCATTACTGAATATGACTATAAAATATTTAGAATAATATTTGCTGATAGACTGAAAACAGTCCTACAAAAAATTATTCATTGTGACCAATGTGAATTCTTACCAAAAAATATCTGAAAGATAATGCAAGGACAGGTTTAGATATTATAGAATATATGGAACAACACAACAAATAAACAAGCAGTATTAATTTTCTTAGATGCAGAGAAAGCTTTTGATATTCTTCATTGGACTTCTTGTTTAAAGTTCTACATGTTTCCAAAAATAAGACACTGTCTTATATTTTTGGCTCCCAAAAAAATTAGGTCTTATTTTCAGGTAGGTCTTATATATTTATGGTGCCAAATAGTGGGTGTGAGTGTGTACTTTCGGTGCAGGTTTCCTGAAAAGTCTTCCTGGAACTGAGATTTACACTAGGTCTTATTTTCGGGTAGGTATTAGGCAGGTTTAGAAAATAGTGCTAGGTCTTACTTTCGTAGGTCTTATTTTAAAGCTATGGTTTTGTTAAGAAGTTTATAACATGGATAAAATCAATATATACCCTCACAGAAAGCACAATTTATTGTAAATATTAATTTAACAAGACCTTTGAGAGTAAATAAAGAATCACAAAAGGATGCTCATCCCCACTACTGTTTACATTGGTCTTGGAAGTTTTGAAGAGAGATATAAGGCAAGATAAGGGAATAATGGGGGTAAAGACTTTTAAAAAGAGACAAAAAGTAAGAGCATTTTCAGATGACGGTATTAGAATTGGAATATCTGTTGATAGAGTTGTTAATCAGAAAACTAAAATAATTTGGTATGCTAGCTGGCTTAAACAAAATTAAAGATAATAAAAATATGAAGGTATAGGATCAAGTAGCATTGATAAACAGAACAAGTTTTAATATTGAGAAAAAAGTAAAATATTTGGATGTTAACTTTACAAACATGCTACTCAGAATTAATCTGGATAAAATAATTTATGGTTTTGAGTAGGATAAAGCTGCATTTGAAATTGAATTGAATTGAAATTGTACTAATGATCAAGTACTAATGAACATCTTATTGTTAAAATGAGATTAGAAACAGGATGAACAATAAGGTGGGGTTACAAATGTTGTATATACAGGTGAAACTCAAAAAATTAGAATATCGTGCAAAAGTTCATTTATTTCAGTAATGCAACTTAAAAGGTGAAACTAATATATGAGATAGACTCATTACATGCAAAGCAAGGTAGTTCAAGCCATGATTTGCTATAATTGAGATGATTATGGCTTACAGTTCATGAAAACCCCAAATCCACAATCTCAGAAAATTAGAATATTGTGAAAAGGTTCAATATTCTAGGCTCAAGTGTCCCACTCTAATCAGCTAATTAAGCCATACCACCTGCAAAGGGTTCCTGAGCCTTTAAATGGTCTCTCAGTCTTCAGTAGGAATCACAATCATGGGAAAGACTGCTGACCTGACAGTTGTGCAGAAAACCATCACTGACACCCTCCATAAGGAGGGAAAGCCTCAAACGATAATTGCAAAAGAAGTTGGATGTTCCCAAAGTGCTGTATCAAAGCACATTAATAGAAAGTTATGTGGAAGGGAAAAGTGTGGAAGAAAAAGGTGCACAAGCAGCAGGGATGACCGCAGCCTGGAGAGGATTGTCAGAAAAAGGCCATTCAAAAAGTGTTGGGGACCTTCACAAGGAGTGGACTGAGGCTGGAGTCAGTGCCTCAAGAGCCACCACACATAGACGGATCCTGGACATGGGCTTCAAATGTCGTATTCCTCTTGTCAAGCTGCTCCTGAACAACAAACAACATCAGAAGCATCTTACTTGGGCTAAAGAAAAACAGACCTGGTCTGTTGCTCAGTGGTCCAAAGTCCTCTTTTCTGTTGAGAGCAACTTTTGCATCTCATTTAGAAACCAAGGACCCAGAGTCTGGAGGAAGAATGGAGAGGCACACACTGCAAGATGCTTGAAGTCCAGTGAAGTTTCCACAGTCTGTGTTGATTTGGGGAGCCATGTCATCTGCTGGTGTTGGTCCACTGTGCTTCATTAAGTCCAGGGTCAGCAGCCATCTACCAGGAGATTTTGGAGCACTTCATGCTTCTTTCCGCAGACGAGCTTTATGGGGATGCTGACTTCATTTTCCAGCAGGACATGGCACCTGCCCACACTGCCAAAAGCACCAAAACCTGGTTCAATGACAGTGGGATTACTGTGCTTGATTGGCCAGCACACTCGCCTGACCTGAACCCCATAGAGATCTATGGGGCATTGCCAAGAGAAAGATGAGAGACATGAGACCAAACAATGCAGAAGAGCTGAAGGCCACTATTGAAGCATCCTGGTCTTCCATAACACCTCAGCAGTGCCACAGGCTGATAACTTTCATGCCACGCCTCATTGAGGCAGTAATTGCTGCAAAAGGAGCCCAAACCAAGTACTGAGTACATATGCATGCTTATACTTTTCAGAGGTTCGATATTGTTCTATGTACAATCCTTGTTTTATTGATTGCATGTAATATTCTAATTTTCTGAGATAATCATCACAATTATGACAAATCACAGCTTGAACTATCTTGTTTTGCATGTATTTGGAAGTTTTCACCTGAGTAGTACAAATGCAGCAATGGGAAAACATGTGAACCGAAAGAAGTTGAAATTTACACTATGTTACAGTCTGAAAGAGAATCCTATAAAATAATGTATGGATGGTAATTTTGTCACCAGACGGTATATATCAGTGATGCATAACATATGGCATGCGTAGCCGCCACCCTTAACCCAGCTCTCTACTGCATATGCATGCATTTCCCAATCGCCAGCTGCTCTTTTGGGTCACATCATGGGGCAGGGTTTCACTGACCTCCCACAGTTTCACAGCTGCCTACCTTCTCCTGTATTCCCTGCCACCTGTGCCTTCCCCGACCCTCCTAAGTTCCACCCTCTGCAGGTTCATCTCCATGGCAGGAACAGAGGAGAAAGCTGGGTGCGCAGGGAGAAATGCGGTGATTAGGGAAGGCAGGAACGGAGGGGAAAGCCTGGGAGCACAGGGAGAAACTGAGGAGATTGGGGAAGGCAGGAACGGACGAGAAAGCCTGGGTGCGCAAGGAGAAACTGGAGATTGGGGAAGGCAGGAACGGACGAGAAAGCCTGGGCAGGAAGTAATTGCGGAGATCACAAGGCTCCCCCACGCCCTCTTTTGTCTGAAAGCCACCTGCACCAAACTGGAACCCAAACAGGGCCAGGGTGCATATGTAGGGGCCATGCTCAGGGAATGTGTGGGGGTGGGCGCATGCACAGGGGGTGTTGCATTGCATTTTGGGGATTGGGGCATGCACATGTGCATTTGGGTGCATGCATGTGCGCTTTGGGCACTCAGCACCAAAAAGGTTAACCATCACTGGTATATATAATGGAACTTTTAACACATAAACACCAAGAAGGGACTTTTTATCACTTTTGGTGGACTTGTAAAAACATTAATAATTGCTGGACTGAAGGCCATATATTAAAAAAAATTGAAGGTCAGTGTACAGTTCAGACCAGAAACATTTCTTTTAGAATTGGTGGACAAAAATTTAGGAAAATTGCATGGCACTTTATCACTCATATGTGATAATAGCAGCAAGACTTCTATAAGCCCAATGTTTGGAAGGATTCAGTGATACCTACAATGGTAGAGTGGTTGGTAAAGCTGATGGAGCTGGCTGGGATGATTAAATTGATGACTGATTAGAGAAAAGACATTGGCTAAATTTAATACCAGTTAGAAGAACCTTGTGGACTTTCTGTACAAAATAGAAAAAATGAAATCATAATGTCACTACATTTTTTTTATTTGTCTGCTAAGTGTCTAGGCTAAGATTTGCAGGCTGCTAGAACATTGTTATCTTGTCTCCATAGCAACATGAGATAACACTGTCCTGTGATGTCTGATTTACTGCACATGCTTGAAACAAGAGTTTTCTTCACTTCCTGTAACTTCTCTATATGCCTTTGTGTGAGATTAACTGCTGGTAATGTAGTCAGCTAGGTTTGTTATTTTTGTAAATAAAAATATGTTTCTTAGATTAGTTTCCGGGTTTTATTTAATCAAGGTATACAGCAGAAGAAAAGCACAGTTTATCACCTCTAATTAGCAGGGATTAATAGAAGCTGTTTTTACTCCCTGACACATAATATGGATTTGAATATTAGGAACATGTAGATAATAAAGATGGGGATTACATTATAATTTTAATGCAAGAACTCAAATTTTATTTTTATTTGCTTTAAAAGAAGTTGAGAGTCATTCATTTTATGTATTTTTGTTTGTGTGTTTTATTTTATTGCACCTCTGTCTGCTATTTCTCTATGTTCTGACTTCTATTTTCTCTTTGCATATTAGTTTTCTGTTTTTTTAATTTTTTAAAGCTTAAGTTATATTTTAAAAGAAGTAATTTTGCAGTCACACAGGGAACAAAACAGTTGATATCTTAATATCTACTGTTAATAATACAGGCCTATAGCTTGTGCAAGATTTCAATTTTTACCCAGTTTTAAAATCAATGTTATGCAAGCTATGTAAAAGATAAAAGCAATTTACTAGATTTTCTACAAATCTCAAATAATATTGAGCTAGTAAAGCTATAAAAGATTTTTAACATTTAACAGGAAAGCCACACAGTTAATAATACATGGTCTTCTAGATTGGAGCATTTGGAGAATCCGAACCTGAATAAAATGTTGATGATCAGGTAGATTTATAAGGGAGAAAAAGCCATCTTTTCTGGTCCCATGCTGTATATACTAGTACTTTGATCTCAAAAACCATAGGTTTTATATCCTGCACAAAGTACAATCATAACTTGGTGGTTGCCTATGGCTGCTAAAATATAATAATTTTCTTAGTAATCACAGTTTTGCATTAGCATTTCTCTTTCCACTTCCTGAACTTAATGCTACATAAAGAACTTTACAACTATTACCTAACCTGGCAGCTGTCTCTGAATGTTGTCCAGCAGTATAATGGAAATCCTATTATTGCTTTTAACCATGATCTTCTCAAGGTGTTGATGCTGCCACTTTAGTTTTTAATATGCTTCTTGATGGTCACTACTCATGTCAGTGAATAGGCATTGGAAAACCAGTTTGGTTTTGCAAACTGGTCTGACTTCAGTCTCAGAAGAATACAATTTACTCATCATTCCCAGAATTAACAAAATATCAACAAGGTTTGCTTATGTTTAAAATCCTGATGGATTAATGCTTCAGAGAATCATTATTATGGATTGAAACCAAGTAGAAAATTAAATAAACTGTTCTGTTTCTTGGCTGCCAATGATTGTTTAAGGAGTAGTTTATTTATTTTTTCCTTTTACAATATCAGATAATTGCATTAATATAATTCCATGATTAATATTCCAGTAACAGTAATACCTAAATATATTAAAGATTTATATTGGAATTGGAACCCAAAAAACAATGGAGATTTGCTTTTGAGTTATTGGGAGAGTATGAAAATAAACAAGATGTAATTTATGAAAATTAACCGCGGGCCAGATGCATCATGTGCAGGCCATGCCAATCCCAGTTCTGTGAAGGGGGAAAACATCATGATACGTCACGTGATGGCAACATGACACTGCAAGTTTGACACCCATGCTCTTAACTCCTTAATATGGCTGGCTGAACAAGAAGCATTTGACAGAATCAGAATCATACTATCTGTAAATAAGAGTTAAAAGAAACATCTTATCTGCTACTTTCATTCCCAAAATCTGATTGTTATATTTAAATGTCATTGCAAACACTTCTATGACTAGAATGAATAGTAAAGATGATAAAAAAGCAGCCTTGTTTGATACCTTTGGGATTAGAGTGCAGTACTGCAGGCTACTTCTGCTGACTGCCAGCTGACTACAATTTGGCAGTTCAGATCTCACCAGGCTCAAGACTGACTCAGCCTTTCATCCTTCCATAAAATGAGGACCTAGATTGTTGGGGCAATATGCTGACTCTGCAAACCACTTAGAGAGGGCTGTAAAGCGGTATGTAACTCTAAATGCTATTGCTATTTGGGTGTTGGTTCATAAATATTTTCAAATCATGTTATGAAATGCAGCCCCAAATTTGAATTTAATATTTGTTTCAAAATTAATTTACAGAGTTAAAATGTGATTTTTAGCTAATGGGATATTAGGTTCTGGGGTATAATAAGCAAAACATAATACTAACTGTATTTGTCTCTAGGTAGAATAGGAGCTCAAAGGAAATTGATTATTCTCACATTTTTCTTATATTTTATTATTTCCTCCAGATTCATCATATTACACATAATGGAGGTTTATATAAGAGACCTTTCAATGAAACTTTTGAAGAAACACCAATGCTGGTTGCTGTGCTGACTTATGTAGGTTATGGTGTGCTCACCCTTTTTGGATATCTTCGAGATTTTCTACGGCAATGGAAAATTGAGAAATGCCATAATGCAACAGAAAGAGATGAACATAAGGTAACATTTTGATTTAGAGGTACAGTAGCAGTTAATACGCTTGAAGTGAAATGGACGCAAGTGTTAAAATAGGCAATCATTGTTTTCCAAGCATAATTTTCAATCTGCACTAGTCAGGATTAAAACATGGACCAAAGCATGCTTAATTAACTGTAATTTAACTAACCACATTTAAAATTATTAGTTAAGTCATGGTTTGTGATGCTTCAAGCTTCTCCTCTTACCCATATTCTAAATCATACAGTACTGCCTAATATCAGCATGTGAATTATAGTATGTTCTTGCTGTTGGCTGTCAGCTAAGATGAGGTGAAGAAACTACTTGCCTTTTCTTGACAGAGGTGAAAATAATATGTTCTTGGGTAATTCATTCAAAGAGAGAAAGGGATTCCTCTTTTATTGCTTCCCTCTTATACATTTGTTTTTTCATGTTTCTTAAAAATAAAGTGCCTTATGTATCGTGATGTAAAAAAATAAAAGAAAAAAATATTGGAATTATTTATCATAAAACTCCTCCCTACAAGTTTGACCATATTGGTAAAAGTTATATTTATTTGCTTCTCTATTGAAAATCTATATATATAAAAGCGAAATACCACTCACACATCATCACAAAATCTCCAGAACCATAAAGCCTACAAACTTGAAATTTGGCATGTATGTTCCTCTTGGCTTCTAGGTGCTCACTAAGAAAGGATTTTCAAAATGACCATCAGAGCATTAGTATTTCATCTGTTATTATTAACACGCTCTGATGCTAAGGAGTTCTACCTCCCACCTGAAAAGAAATCTGTTCCAAATGCAAAACACAAGCAGAGGAGAGGAGTTTCAGTTTCATAGCACCAAGAAGCTTTAGTACAGAACAGTTGAGCTAAGCCACCCCAGGCTCCTTGCTGTCTGCTTACTCACACAGCAAATACTGTGTCAGTTTCCAAACAGCCATCAACTGCCTCACACACTGACAGGACGCTAGCCAGATGAATACCGATGGATGCTGGTAGGCAGAGGCACAATTTCCCCCTTATTTTCCTCCCCAAAACGAAGCCCGACACATAGTTTCATAGCTTAAGCACGGTATAGAGCTAGTATGTATATAATGCTGACTAAAAAAACATATCCAGCAACCTACTACTATAAAACACCTTTCTTTCCATCATTGTATGGAAAGTCTTTTAGCCCAAAATGTTCTATTATGATGTTCCAGTACAGGAAGTTCTAGACAAGGAGACCTTTACATCCTTGACAAGCAGCAATTTTTCTGAAATTTTGTTAGCGGTTTGTCAGTTTTGGCGCAATATGTGGTATTAGTAAGACAAGCCAAAAATACATTAATGTTCCAGTTCTTCAACTGTATTTCCAATCACAAGGTAATTTCAACTAACTATTCCCAAAGATGTTGGATAAAACAATATTTTAGCTTCATTCTAAAACTGATTTTTAAAGCATGTTTTAAATATAGGATATTTGAATTCATTATTCCAATGGTCACATAGTTATCATCTACCTTTAGGCAATAACTGAAATGTATACATTTGTCTTATTGTTGCTTGATTAATAACACATACTGGGAATGTTATGTGAGCTGGAATTTATAGCAGAATATATTTCTGAAACATTACCAAACTCTAGTAATTGTGGCAAATAGTATACTAGCAGAAGGTAAAATTTGTACCAAAGCACAGAATTGTAATTGTTATATGTGCAGGACTATATATGGTCTAGTTTTCTTTTCTGGATTATTAAACTCTACTTTGTGATGTGTGATCAAAAGTGGTATGTGAGTATTTTGTGGTTTATAAAGGGTATTTCTGTTGGGTAAAGTATAATTGTTTATAAACCAATCAAGGTTATATCAAGGAGATTCAAGGTCTTGGTTTTAACATTCAAAGTCCTACACGACATGGGTCCACAATATTTAAGGGAGCGACTCCTGCCGATATCGAGTGCCAACCACCCTGTGCGAGCACACAGGCAGGGACTTCTCGGGGTGCCTTCGGCAAGCCAATGTCGGCTGGTGGTCCTCCCATGAGCCTATTCTGTGGCGGTCCCTGTCCTGTGGAACCAGCTATCCCTGGGGCTCGCTTGGCCCCTGACCTTAGCACCTTCCGCCACGATTTGAAGACCTGGTTATTTGACCAATCCGGGCTGTGACTCCTCCTCGGGGATGGGATGGTTTTAATTCATTTTAAATTTGGTATTATTGGGCTTGTGTTCGTTTAATTCTTTTTTAGTTATTTATTGTTGATGTATGTTTTAGCTGTGAGCCGCCTCGATCTTCGAGAGGTGGGGCGCATACAAGTCCAATCAATCAATCAATCAATCAATCAATAAATAAATAAATAAATAAATATCTGTCTTGAACATGGTGCCCTATAGCCCATAAAAGACTTCTGAATGTTGTAAAATGTCACACCACCACCTCTCATAGTCACATCACTGCATTTCTGCTTGGCAACTGTCTCAGCATATATGACTGGTTACCAAGCATCCTACAATCATTCAGTTGTCTTTGTCTTCTCTGCTGACTTCCCCAAAAAAGTCATTTGGGAAGCCAGCATGGTGGCAGGGTTCCAAGTATCTTGCTTCATTTAATGACCAAGATTTTGTCCTGATTCTGGTTAAATCAATCACTATCTGTATTTCTCTTTCAGTTTTGATGTAAACTATGACTGTTGCTTTGAGCTGCTTGGAATCATGAGATGTGATAGGCTGCCATATCAGTTCTGAAAATAAATAAATGTATCCTCTTTCCCAGTCAGAAGGCTTAGATTGTCACAGAGACATCCCCAATAAACATGCATAAGACAGAGGTGTTATCTTTACAAAGGCATACACAAATTTCTCTAACCCTTTACTCTCTTAGAGCAGAAGATAGAGAAAATCTTGGGGAGTTTTGTAAGGTATGCTAGTAATTAAAGCTAGACAAGGACTTGGCTCTTTCTCCTCAGTAACTTCAAACCTCAGACAGTGGGTAGTTCAAGAATCATAGAGGCAGAAGGAAAATATTTCAGATAATGATTATTTCGAAAAGATAGGTTTAAAAATTAACTACAAATTCCACATTGAGTTCTTTATTCTTTTCTCTGTATGATGGTAAGGCAAACTCATTCCTTCATTTTCATTATTTCTTTTTATGGAGGACTTCGTAGAAATGGAAAAAGGAACAAGCAAATTATCTGATGATCCCAGAGGAGGAGGAGACAAATAGAAACCAAACTATTGCTTCTCCTATGAGCTGTTCAGAGCATCCAGTAGTGGGAGGTGCTTAGTCTCTTCCTAGACAGGCTGGGCTTAATTATTAGGACACTCCTCCTCCTCGAGACTCCACCCTAGCATCCCCAGTTTTAGCTCAGCCTTTGTAGCAGGCAGTTGGTACTTTGCCAGAACAGAGAAAAAAAGCGACAAAATCAGTGTTTCTTAAAAAATCAGGTTTGGTTTTATTTATTGTTAAGGCTCCTTTCCTAACTTTGTTTTCTCCGACGGAATCACTGGGAGCAAGCGCAGGGGCACTCTGGGGCGGTCGCCTCAGAGCTTTATCTTTCCGATCTAAAAACGCTATCCGTGATCGCGCAGATCGATACCAGGTTTCCCTTGCTGGGGACCACGTCTGGGGCTTTAGACCCTTTTCGGCCTCATATCTATTGATCTGATCTCCCGGCTGGGACGAAGATTCAGGAAATTTCCCCGCAAGCTCCTTTCTTGCAAGATTAGCGGTTTCCCTTTCTGAGAACCTATAACCCTAACCCTTTCTGGGGACTATTTCTGTTTGCCGCTGCTTCGGGCTTCAGCTTAAACTACAGCACCATTTTGGAGTCCACGAGGCAAACCTCCTACATTGCAGGCCTGCAAGAACAGTCAGCCCCATAGGTTTCCTTGTGGGGACCGGGACCAGAGCCCTTTCCCTCTCTACCCTTAGGTTTCCCTTCCTGGGGACCTGGTAAGGCCCAATCCCAGAAGTTTTCTCCCTGAGAGTTGGCAAAGGCTCATAGGAGCCTATATAGAGAACACAACGGGCACTTCCTCAGTCACTTTCATCACTGCCCCGATCCCTGAAGTTTATTAGCGCAATTAGCATATTTATATATATATATTTTAAAAAAACAAAGAAAAAGAGGGGGGGAGAACAATCTGTGAATTGTTGATGTGATCTAACCACCTTAATAGCTCAGTGTCCCCTGGAACCCCAGCATGTGTAGTAAGGGCAGAAACGGGAGTTCATGATCGGCACTAGCCCATGTTGAAGACTGTTTATTATTGGCTAAGAATAATGGAGATGGAGGAAGGTAGGTTACCAAAGCTAGCACTAATGGAGCAGATTATCTCAAGTAATAAAAATAATTGGTTATCAAGAGTTTTGAAGAAGGTATCTAGCTTTGGTATTCCGTTAAACTGGCAGCAGTATGATCATAGGCAGATCCGAATGTGGATTGCACAGAGATTTAAGGACATAAGTGCACAATCGGACATCGCACAGGTGACAGCAGCAAAAGTTTGTCCTGGTTATCGGCCAATAAAAAATTTTTAAAATAGAAAATATTTAACTTTGCCTTTATCTCCCATCATAAGGAGATTTTTACCAAGCTGAGATTGGACCAATTTCAAAAAAACATGCTTTGGGGCAGGTATAACGGGATCCCTATAAGTGAAAGAGTTCGTTTATGTGGGACGGGGGAAGTTGAAACAATGTCCCATGTAATTTTTGATTGCCCCCTGTACTCAGATTTGAGGGAACATGAGCTGGACAGGATCTTTTATACCAACACTCGTATGTCTAAAGAGCGCTTCTTGCAACATTGTTTGTTAGGTTCTAATTTGCATTTGGTGAAATGGATTGCCAAATTTGCCGTAAAGTTGATAGAAATAAGGACAAAGTTGGTGCAGCAGAGTGTGGTAGATTGTAGGAAAGATCACTTGATTTAAAAATGTAATTTTAAAAATAGTTTTAAGACTGTTTGGGGTAGATGCAGGGTGACATTGTAATATAATTTTAATCATATTTAACCTGTATCTTAAATCATTGTATTCTATCCCCGATTCCATTTTGGATTGTATTTTATTCTAATATTATTCTGAATTGTAATTATTCAATTCCATTTTGGGTTGCTTTTGTCAAATTTTAGTGGTGTTTTGTTTTTAGAACTCTGCATTTTGATATGGCCCAAGGGCTAATCAATAAATAAAG